>OZ010794.1:103755439-104355439 GCA_963932465.1 Maratus speciosus
CTCAAATTCAATATTTATGCGGAGATGCTTTTATTTCTGGTGGGAAGTAAATGCCTCTTCGTTGGATCGCAAAAGATATTGCAGTGAATAATTGAACGGAATTTCGAAAGGAAACAGTACAAGTTCTCTCACACCATTTCCGAAAGAAGACTGACATGTAATATTTATGCGGAGATGGATTTATTTCTGGAGGAAAGTAAATGCCTCTTCATTGGAACGAAAAAGATATTTTAGTGAATAATTGAACAGACATTCCAAAGCATAAAGGAAAAATTCTCTGACAGGATTTCCGAAAGAAGACTGAAATGTAATATTTATGCGGAGATGCATTTATTTCTGGAGGAAAGTAAATGCCTGTTCGTTGGATCGCAAAAGATATTTCAGTGAATACTTGTACAGACATTCTAGAAGAAATAGACAAGTTCTTTCGCACCATTTCCGAAAGAAGACTCAAATTAAATATTTATGCGGAGATGCATTTATTTCTCTTGGAAAGTATATGCCTATTCGTTGGAATGAAAAAGATATATAAGTGAATAATTCGATAGACATTCCAAAAAAAAAATGGACACGATCTCTCACACCGTTTCAGAAAAACGATTCAAATTCAATATTTATGCGGAGATGCATTTATTTCTGGAGGAAAGTGAATGTCTCTTCGTTGGAACGAAAAAGATATTTCAGTGAATAATTTGAAAGAAATTTCAGAACAAATAGGACACGCTCTCTTATAAGATTTCCGAAACAAGACTGAGATGTAATATTTATGCGGAGATGCATTTGTTTCTGGATGAAAGTAAATGCCTCTTCGTTGGATCGAAAATGATATTTCAGTGAATACTTGCACAGACATTCTATAACAAATAGGACAAATTCTTTCGCAGCATTTCCGAAAGACGACCCAAATTCAATATTTATGCGGAGATGCATTTATTTCTGGAGGAAAGTAAATGCCACTTCGTTGGAACGGAAAAGATATTTTAGTAAATAATTGAACAGACATTCCAAAGCATAAAGGACAAGATTTCTGAGAGGATTTCCGAAAGAAGCCTGAAATATAATATTTATGCGGAGGTGCATTTATTTCTGGAGGAAAGTAAATGCCTCTTCGTTGGATCGAAAAAGATATTTGAGTGAATACTTGTACAGACATTCTAGAAGAAATAGAACAAGAAGTCTCACACCATTTCCGAAAGAACACAACAATTTAATTTTTATGTGGAGATGAGTTTAGTTCTGGAGGAAAGTAAATGCCTCTTCGTTGGATCGAAAAAGATATTTGAGTGAATACTTGTACAGACATTCTAGAAGAAATAGGACAAGTTCTTTCCCACCATTTCCGAAAGAACACTCAAATTCAATATTTATGCGGAGATGCATTTATTTCTAGAGGAAAGTCAATGCCTCTTCGTTGGATCGTAAAAGATATTTCAGTGAATAATTGAAAAGAAATTTCAGAACAAATAGGACACGCTCTCTTATAAGATTTCCGAAACAAGACTGAAATGTAATATTTATGCGGAGATGCATTTATTTCTGGCGGAAAGTAAATGCCTCTTTGTTGGATCTAAAAAGATATTTAAGTGAATAATTGAACAGAAATTCCAGAGAAAATAGGATATGTTCTCTCTCACCATTTTCTAAAGAAGACTTAAATTCAATATTTATGCGGAGATGCATTTATTTCTGGTGGGAAGTAAATGTCTCTTCGTTGGATCGCAAAAGATATTGCAGTGAATAATTGAACGGACTTTCGAAAGGAAACAATTCAAGTTCTCTCACACCATTTCCGAAAGAAGACTGACATGTAATATTTATGCGGAGATGGATTTATTTCTGGAGGAAAGTAAATGCCTCTTCATTGGAACGAAAAAGATATTTTAGTGAATAATTGAACAGACATTACAAAGCATAAAGGAAAAATTCTCTGACAGGATTTCCGAAAGAAGACTGAAATGTAATATTTATGCGGAGATGCATTTATTTCTGGAGGAAAGTAAATGCCTGTTCGTTGGATCGCAAAAGATATTTCAGTGAATACTTGTACAGACATTCTAGAAGAAATAGACAAGTTCTTTCGCACCATTTCCGAAAGAAGACTCAAATTCAATATTTATGCGGAGATGCATTTATTTCTGGAGGAAAGTAAATGCCTATTCGTTGGAACGAAAAAGATATTTCAGTGAATAATTGAACAGAAATTTCAGAACAAATAGGACACAGTCTCTCATAAGATTACCGAAAAAAGCCTGAAATGTAATAGTTATGGGGAGATGCATTTATTTCTGGTGGAAAGTAAATGCCTCTTCTTTAGATCGAAAAAGATATTTAAGTGAATAATTGAACAGAAATTCCAGAGTAAATAGGATATGTTCTCTCTCACCATTTCCTAAAGAAGATTAAAAAAAAAATATTTATGCGGAGATGCATTTATTTCTGGTGGAAATTAAATGCCTCTTCGTTGGATCGCAAAAGATATCGCTGTGAATAATTGAACGGACTTTCGAAAGGAAACAGTACAATTTTTCTCACACCATTTCCGAAAGAAGACTGAAATGTAATATTTATGCGGAGATGCATTTATTTCTGGAGGAAAGTAATTGCCTGTTCGTTGGATCGCAAAAGATATTTCAGTGAATACTTGTACAGACATTCTAGAAGAAATAGACAAGTTCTTTCGCACCATTTCCGAAAGAAGTCTCAAATTCAATATTTATGCGGAGATGCATTTATTTCTGGAGGAAAGTGAATGCCTCATCGTTGGAACGAAAAAGATATTTCAGTGAATAATTTAAAAGAAATTTCAGAACAAATAGGACACGCTCTCTTATAAGATTTCCGAAACAAGACTGAAATGTAATATTTATGCGGAGATGCATTTATTTCTGGCTGAAAGTAAATGCCTCTTCGTTGGATCGAAAAAGATATTTCAGTGAATACTTGCACAGACGTTCTAGAACAAATAGGACAAATTCTTTCGCAGCATTTCCGAAAGACGACCCAAATTAAATATTTATGCGGAGATGCATTCATTTCTGGAGGAAAGTAAATGCCACTTTGTTGGAACGAAAAAGATATTTTAGTAAATAATTGAACAGACATTCCAAAGCATAAAGGACAAGTTTTCTGAGAGGATTTCCGAATGAAGTCTGAAATATAATATTTATGCGGAGGTGCATTTATTTCTGGAGGAAAGTAAATGCCTCTTCGTTGGATCGCAAAATATAATTCAGTGAATACTTGCACAGACATTCTAGAAGAAATAGGACAAGTTCTTTCGCACCATTTCCGAAAGAACACTAAATTCAATATTTATGCGGAGATGCATTTATTTCTAGGGGAAAGTCAATGCCTCTTCGTTGGATCGTAAAAGATATTTCAGTGAATAAATGCACAGACATTTTAGAACAAATAGGACAAATTCTTTCGCAGCATTTCCGAAAGACGACCCAAATTCAATATTTATGCGGAGATGCATTTATTTCTGGAGGAAAGTAAATGCCTCTTCGTTGGAACGAAAAAGATATTTTAGTGAATAATTGAACAGACATTCCAAAGCATAAAGGACAAGTTGTCTGAAAGGATTTCCGAAAGAAGACTGAAATGTAATATTTAAGCGGAGATGCATTTATTTCTGGAGGAAAGTAAATGCCTGTTCGTTGGATCGCAAAAGATATTTCAGTGAATACTTGTACAGACATTCTAGAAGAAATAGACAAGTTCTTTCGCACCATTTCCGAAAGAAGACTCAAATTCAATATTTATGCGGAGATGCATTTATTTCTCTAGGAAAGTATATGCCTATTCGTTGGAACGAAAAAGATATATAAGTGAATAATTCGATAGACATTCCAAAAAAAAAAATGGACACGATCTCTCACACCGTTTCAGAAAAACGATTCAAATTCAATATTTATGCGGAGATGCATTTATTTCTGGAGGAAAGTGAATGTCTCTTCGTTGGAACGAAAAAGATATTTCAGTGAATAATTTGAAAGAAATTTCAGAACAAATAGGACACGCTCTCTTATAAGATTTCCCAAACAAGACTGAGATGTAATATTTATGCGGAGATGCATTTGTTTCTGGATGAAAGTAAATGCCTCTTCGTTGGATCGAAAATGATATTTCAGTGAATACTTGCACAGACATTCTAGAACAAATAGGACAAATTCTTTCGCAGCATTTCCGAAAGACGACCCAAATTCAATATTTATGCGGAGATGCATTTATTTCTGGAAGAAAGTAAATGCCTCTTCATTGGAACGAAAAAGATATTTTAGTGAATAATTGAACAGACATTCCAAAGCATAAAGGAAAAATTCTCTGACAGGATTTCCGAAAGAAGACTGAAATGTAATATTTATGCGGAGATGCATTTATTTCTGGAGGAAAGTAAATGCCTGTTCGTTGGATCGCAAAAGATATTTCAGTGAATACTTGTACAGACATTCTAGAAGAAATAGACAAGTTCTTTCGCACCATTTCCGAAAGAAGACTCAAATTAAATATTTATGCGGAGATGCATTTATTTCTCTTGGAAAGTATATGCCTATTCGTTGGAATGAAAAAGATATATAAGTGAATAATTCGATAGACATTCCAAAAAAAAAATGGACACGATCTCTCACACCGTTTCAGAAAAACGATTCAAATTCAATATTTATGCGGAGATGCATTTATTTCTGGAGGAAAGTGAATGTCTCTTCGTTGGAACGAAAAAGATATTTCAGTGAATAATTTGAAAGAAATTTCAGAACAAATAGGACACGCTCTCTTATAAGATTTCCGAAACAAGACTGAGATGTAATATTTATGCGGAGATGCATTTGTTTCTGGATGAAAGTAAATGCCTCTTCGTTGGATCGAAAATGATATTTCAGTGAATACTTGCACAGACATTCTATAACAAATAGGACAAATTCTTTCGCAGCATTTCCGAAAGACGACCCAAATTCAATATTTATGCGGAGATGCATTTATTTCTGGAGGAAAGTAAATGCCACTTCGTTGGAACGGAAAAGATATTTTAGTAAATAATTGAACAGACATTCCAAAGCATAAAGGACAAGATTTCTGAGAGGATTTCCGAAAGAAGCCTGAAATATAATATTTATGCGGAGGTGCATTTATTTCTGGAGGAAAGTAAATGCCTCTTCGTTGGATCGAAAAAGATATTTGAGTGAATACTTGTACAGACATTCTAGAAGAAATAGAACAAGAAGTCTCACACCATTTCCGAAAGAACACAACAATTTAATTTTTATGTGGAGATGAGTTTAGTTCTGGAGGAAAGTAAATGCCTCTTCGTTGGATCGAAAAAGATATTTGAGTGAATACTTGTACAGACATTCTAGAAGAAATAGGACAAGTTCTTTCCCACCATTTCCGAAAGAACACTCAAATTCAATATTTATGCGGAGATGCATTTATTTCTAGAGGAAAGTCAATGCCTCTTCGTTGGATCGTAAAAGATATTTCAGTGAATAATTGAAAAGAAATTTCAGAACAAATAGGACACGCTCTCTTATAAGATTTCCGAAACAAGACTGAAATGTAATATTTATGCGGAGATGCATTTATTTCTGGCGGAAAGTAAATGCCTCTTTGTTGGATCTAAAAAGATATTTAAGTGAATAATTGAACAGAAATTCCAGAGAAAATAGGATATGTTCTCTCTCACCATTTTCTAAAGAAGACTTAAATTCAATATTTATGCGGAGATGCATTTATTTCTGGTGGGAAGTAAATGTCTCTTCGTTGGATCGCAAAAGATATTGCAGTGAATAATTGAACGGACTTTCGAAAGGAAACAATTCAAGTTCTCTCACACCATTTCCGAAAGAAGACTGACATGTAATATTTATGCGGAGATGGATTTATTTCTGGAGGAAAGTAAATGCCTCTTCATTGGAACGAAAAAGATATTTTAGTGAATAATTGAACAGACATTACAAAGCATAAAGGAAAAATTCTCTGACAGGATTTCCGAAAGAAGACTGAAATGTAATATTTATGCGGAGATGCATTTATTTCTGGAGGAAAGTAAATGCCTGTTCGTTGGATCGCAAAAGATATTTCAGTGAATACTTGTACAGACATTCTAGAAGAAATAGACAAGTTCTTTCGCACCATTTCCGAAAGAAGACTCAAATTCAATATTTATGCGGAGATGCATTTATTTCTGGAGGAAAGTAAATGCCTATTCGTTGGAACGAAAAAGATATTTCAGTGAATAATTGAACAGAAATTTCAGAACAAATAGGACACAGTCTCTCATAAGATTACCGAAAAAAGCCTGAAATGTAATAGTTATGGGGAGATGCATTTATTTCTGGTGGAAAGTAAATGCCTCTTCTTTAGATCGAAAAAGATATTTAAGTGAATAATTGAACAGAAATTCCAGAGTAAATAGGATATGTTCTCTCTCACCATTTCCTAAAGAAGATTAAAAAAAAAATATTTATGCGGAGATGCATTTATTTCTGGTGGAAATTAAATGCCTCTTCGTTGGATCGCAAAAGATATCGCTGTGAATAATTGAACGGACTTTCGAAAGGAAACAGTACAATTTTTCTCACACCATTTCCGAAAGAAGACTGAAATGTAATATTTATGCGGAGATGCATTTATTTCTGGAGGAAAGTAATTGCCTGTTCGTTGGATCGCAAAAGATATTTCAGTGAATACTTGTACAGACATTCTAGAAGAAATAGACAAGTTCTTTCGCACCATTTCCGAAAGAAGTCTCAAATTCAATATTTATGCGGAGATGCATTTATTTCTGGAGGAAAGTGAATGCCTCATCGTTGGAACGAAAAAGATATTTCAGTGAATAATTTAAAAGAAATTTCAGAACAAATAGGACACGCTCTCTTATAAGATTTCCGAAACAAGACTGAAATGTAATATTTATGCGGAGATGCATTTATTTCTGGCTGAAAGTAAATGCCTCTTCGTTGGATCGAAAAAGATATTTCAGTGAATACTTGCACAGACGTTCTAGAACAAATAGGACAAATTCTTTCGCAGCATTTCCGAAAGACGACCCAAATTAAATATTTATGCGGAGATGCATTCATTTCTGGAGGAAAGTAAATGCCACTTTGTTGGAACGAAAAAGATATTTTAGTAAATAATTGAACAGACATTCCAAAGCATAAAGGACAAGTTTTCTGAGAGGATTTCCGAATGAAGTCTGAAATATAATATTTATGCGGAGGTGCATTTATTTCTGGAGGAAAGTAAATGCCTCTTCGTTGGATCGCAAAATATAATTCAGTGAATACTTGCACAGACATTCTAGAAGAAATAGGACAAGTTCTTTCGCACCATTTCCGAAAGAACACTAAATTCAATATTTATGCGGAGATGCATTTATTTCTAGGGGAAAGTCAATGCCTCTTCGTTGGATCGTAAAAGATATTTCAGTGAATAAATGCACAGACATTTTAGAACAAATAGGACAAATTCTTTCGCAGCATTTCCGAAAGACGACCCAAATTCAATATTTATGCGGAGATGCATTTATTTCTGGAGGAAAGTAAATGCCTCTTCGTTGGAACGAAAAAGATATTTTAGTGAATAATTGAACAGACATTCCAAAGCATAAAGGACAAGTTGTCTGAAAGGATTTCCGAAAGAAGACTGAAATGTAATATTTAAGCGGAGATGCATTTATTTCTGGAGGAAAGTAAATGCCTGTTCGTTGGATCGCAAAAGATATTTCAGTGAATACTTGTACAGACATTCTAGAAGAAATAGACAAGTTCTTTCGCACCATTTCCGAAAGAAGACTCAAATTCAATATTTATGCGGAGATGCATTTATTTCTCTAGGAAAGTATATGCCTATTCGTTGGAACGAAAAAGATATATAAGTGAATAATTCGATAGACATTCCAAAAAAAAAAATGGACACGATCTCTCACACCGTTTCAGAAAAACGATTCAAATTCAATATTTATGCGGAGATGCATTTATTTCTGGAGGAAAGTGAATGTCTCTTCGTTGGAACGAAAAAGATATTTCAGTGAATAATTTGAAAGAAATTTCAGAACAAATAGGACACGCTCTCTTATAAGATTTCCCAAACAAGACTGAGATGTAATATTTATGCGGAGATGCATTTGTTTCTGGATGAAAGTAAATGCCTCTTCGTTGGATCGAAAATGATATTTCAGTGAATACTTGCACAGACATTCTAGAACAAATAGGACAAATTCTTTCGCAGCATTTCCGAAAGACGACCCAAATTCAATATTTATGCGGAGATGCATTTATTTCTGGAAGAAAGTAAATGCCTCTTCATTGGAACGAAAAAGATATTTTAGTGAATAATTGAACAGACATTCCAAAGCATAAAGGAAAAATTCTCTGACAGGATTTCCGAAAGAAGACTGAAATGTAATATTTATGCGGAGATGCATTTATTTCTGGAGGAAAGTAAATGCCTGTTCGTTGGATCGCAAAAGATATTTCAGTGAATACTTGTACAGACATTCTAGAAGAAATAGACAAGTTCTTTCGCACCATTTCCGAAAGAAGACTCAAATTAAATATTTATGCGGAGATGCATTTATTTCTCTTGGAAAGTATATGCCTATTCGTTGGAATGAAAAAGATATATAAGTGAATAATTCGATAGACATTCCAAAAAAAAAATGGACACGATCTCTCACACCGTTTCAGAAAAACGATTCAAATTCAATATTTATGCGGAGATGCATTTATTTCTGGAGGAAAGTGAATGTCTCTTCGTTGGAACGAAAAAGATATTTCAGTGAATAATTTGAAAGAAATTTCAGAACAAATAGGACACGCTCTCTTATAAGATTTCCGAAACAAGACTGAGATGTAATATTTATGCGGAGATGCATTTGTTTCTGGATGAAAGTAAATGCCTCTTCGTTGGATCGAAAATGATATTTCAGTGAATACTTGCACAGACATTCTATAACAAATAGGACAAATTCTTTCGCAGCATTTCCGAAAGACGACCCAAATTCAATATTTATGCGGAGATGCATTTATTTCTGGAGGAAAGTAAATGCCACTTCGTTGGAACGGAAAAGATATTTTAGTAAATAATTGAACAGACATTCCAAAGCATAAAGGACAAGATTTCTGAGAGGATTTCCGAAAGAAGCCTGAAATATAATATTTATGCGGAGGTGCATTTATTTCTGGAGGAAAGTAAATGCCTCTTCGTTGGATCGAAAAAGATATTTGAGTGAATACTTGTACAGACATTCTAGAAGAAATAGAACAAGAAGTCTCACACCATTTCCGAAAGAACACAACAATTTAATTTTTATGTGGAGATGAGTTTAGTTCTGGAGGAAAGTAAATGCCTCTTCGTTGGATCGAAAAAGATATTTGAGTGAATACTTGTACAGACATTCTAGAAGAAATAGGACAAGTTCTTTCCCACCATTTCCGAAAGAACACTCAAATTCAATATTTATGCGGAGATGCATTTATTTCTAGAGGAAAGTCAATGCCTCTTCGTTGGATCGTAAAAGATATTTCAGTGAATAATTGAAAAGAAATTTCAGAACAAATAGGACACGCTCTCTTATAAGATTTCCGAAACAAGACTGAAATGTAATATTTATGCGGAGATGCATTTATTTCTGGCGGAAAGTAAATGCCTCTTTGTTGGATCTAAAAAGATATTTAAGTGAATAATTGAACAGAAATTCCAGAGAAAATAGGATATGTTCTCTCTCACCATTTTCTAAAGAAGACTTAAATTCAATATTTATGCGGAGATGCATTTATTTCTGGTGGGAAGTAAATGTCTCTTCGTTGGATCGCAAAAGATATTGCAGTGAATAATTGAACGGACTTTCGAAAGGAAACAATTCAAGTTCTCTCACACCATTTCCGAAAGAAGACTGACATGTAATATTTATGCGGAGATGGATTTATTTCTGGAGGAAAGTAAATGCCTCTTCATTGGAACGAAAAAGATATTTTAGTGAATAATTGAACAGACATTACAAAGCATAAAGGAAAAATTCTCTGACAGGATTTCCGAAAGAAGACTGAAATGTAATATTTATGCGGAGATGCATTTATTTCTGGAGGAAAGTAAATGCCTGTTCGTTGGATCGCAAAAGATATTTCAGTGAATACTTGTACAGACATTCTAGAAGAAATAGACAAGTTCTTTCGCACCATTTCCGAAAGAAGACTCAAATTCAATATTTATGCGGAGATGCATTCATTTCTGGAGGAAAGTAAATGCCACTTTGTTGGAACGAAAAAGATATTTTAGTAAATAATTGAACAGACATTCCAAAGCATAAAGGACAAGTTTTCTGAGAGGATTTCCGAATGAAGCCTGAAATATAATATTTATGCGGAGGTGCATTTATTTCTGAAGGAAAGTAAATGCCTCTTCGTTGGATCGCAAAATATAATTCAGTGAATACTTGCACAGACATTCTAGAAGAAATAGGACAAGTTCTTTCGCACCATTTCCGAAAGAACACTAAATTCAATATTTATGCGGAGATGCATTTATTTCTAGGGGAAAGTCAATGCCTCTTCGTTGGATCGTAAAAGATATTTCAGTGAATAAATGCACAGACATTTTAGAACAAATAGGACAAATTCTTTCGCAGCATTTCCGAAAGACGACCCAAATTCAATATTTATGCGGAGATGCATTTATTTCTGGAGGAAAGTAAATGCCTCTTCGTTGGAACGAAAAAGATATTTTAGTGAATAATTGAACAGACATTCCAAAGCATAAAGGACAAGTTGTCTGAAAGGATTTCCGAAAGAAGACTGAAATGTAATATTTAAGCGGAGATGCATTTATTTCTGGAGGAAAGTAAATGCCTGTTCGTTGGATCGCAAAAGATATTTCAGTGAATACTTGTACAGACATTCTAGAAGAAATAGACAAGTTCTTTCGCACCATTTCCGAAAGAAGACTCAAATTCAATATTTATGCGGAGATGCATTTATTTCTCTAGGAAAGTATATGCCTATTCGTTGGAACGAAAAAGATATATAAGTGAATAATTCGATAGACATTCCAAAAAAAAAAATGGACACGATCTCTCACACCGTTTCAGAAAAACGATTCAAATTCAATATTTATGCGGAGATGCATTTATTTCTGGAGGAAAGTGAATGTCTCTTCGTTGGAACGAAAAAGATATTTCAGTGAATAATTTGAAAGAAATTTCAGAACAAATAGGACACGCTCTCTTATAAGATTTCCCAAACAAGACTGAGATGTAATATTTATGCGGAGATGCATTTGTTTCTGGATGAAAGTAAATGCCTCTTCGTTGGATCGAAAATGATATTTCAGTGAATACTTGCACAGACATTCTAGAACAAATAGGACAAATTCTTTCGCAGCATTTCCGAAAGACGACCCAAATTCAATATTTATGCGGAGATGCATTTATTTCTGGAAGAAAGTAAATGCCACTTCGTTGGAACGAAAAAGATATTTTAGTAAATAATTGAACAGACATTCCAAAGCATAAAGGACAAGATTTCTGAGAGGATTTCCGAAAGAAGCCTGAAATATAATATTTATGCGGAGGTGCATTTATTTCTGGAGGAAAGTAAATGCCTCTTCGTTGGATCGAAAAAGATATTTGAGTGAATACTTGTACAGACATTCTAGAAGAAATAGCAAAAGTTCTTTCGCACCATTTCCGAAAGAAGACTCAAATTCAATATTTATGCGGAGATGCATTTATTTCTAGAGGAAAGTAAATGCCTCTTCGTTGGATCGCAAAAGATATTTCAGAGAATACTTGCACAGACATTCTAGTAGAAATAGAACAAGAAGTCTCACACCATTTCCGAAAGAACACAACAATTTAATTTTTATGTGGAGATGAGTTTAGTTCTGGAGGAAAGTAAATGCCTATTCGTTGGATCGAAAAAGATATTTGAGTGAATACTTGTACAGACATTCTAGAAGAAATAGGACAAGTTCTTTCGCACCATTTCCGAAAGAACACTCAAATTCAATATTTATGCGGAGATGCATTTATTTCTAGAGGAAAGTCAATGCCTATTCGTTGGATCGTAAAAGATATTTCAGTGAATAATTTAAAAGAAATTTCAGAACAAATAGGACACGCTCTCTTATAAGATTTCCGAAACAAGACAGAAATGTAATATTTATGCGGAGATACATTTATTTCTGGCGGAAAGTAAATGCTTCTTTGTTATATCGAAAAAGATATTTAAGTGAATAATTGAACAGAAATTCCAGAGAAAATAGGATATGTTCTCTCTCACCATTTCCTAAAGAAGACTCAAATTCAATATTTATGCGGAGATGCATTTATTTCTGGTGGGAAGTAAATGCCTCTTCGTTGGATCGCAAAAGATATTGCAATGAATAATTGAACGGACTTTCGAAAGGAAACAGTGCATGTTCTCTCACACCATTTCCGAAAGAAGACTGACATGTAATATTTATGCGGAGATGGATTTATTTCTGGAGGAAAGTAAATGCCTCTTCATTGGAACGAAAAAGATATTTTAGTGAATAATTGAACAGACATTACAAAGCATAAAGGAAAAATTCTCTGACAGGATTTCAGAAAGAAGACTGAAATGTAATATTTATGCGGAGATGCATTTATTTCTGGAGGAAAGTAAATGCCTGTTCGTTGGATCGCAAAAGATATTTCAGTGAATACTTGTACAGACATTCTAGAAGAAATAGACAAGTTCTTTCGCACCATTTCCGAAAGAAGACTCAAATTCAATATTTATGCGGAGATGCATTTATTTCTGGAGGAAAGTAAATGCCTATTCGTTGGAACGAAAAAGATATTTCAGTGAATAATTGAACAGAAATTTCAGAACAAATAGGACACAGTCTCTCATAAGATTACCGAAAAAAACCTGAAATGTAATAGTTATGGGGAGATGCATTTATTTCTGGTGGAAAGTAAATGCCTCTTCTTTAGATCGAAAAAGATATTTAAGTGAATAATTGAACAGAAATTCCAGAGTAAATAGGATATGTTCTCTCTCACCATTTCCTAAAGAAGATTCAAAAAAATATTTATGCGCAGATGCATTTATTTCTGGTGGAAATTAAATGCCTCTTCGTTGGATCGCAAAAGATATTGCGGTGAATAATTGAACGGACTTTCGAAAGGAAACAGTACAATTTTTCTCACACCATTTCCGAAAGAAGACTGACACGTAATATTTATACGGAGATGCATTTATTTCTGGAGGAAAGTAAATGCCTCTTCGTTGGAACGAAAAAGATATTTTAGTGAATAATTGAACAGACATTCCAAAGCATAAAGGACAAGTTCTCTGACAGGATTTCCGAAAGAAGACTCAAATTCAATATTTATGCGGAGATGCATTTATTTCAGGAGGAAAGTAAATGCCTCTTCGTTGGATCGAAAAAGATATTTGAGTGAATACTTGTACAGACATTCTAGAAGAAATAGGAAAAGTTCTTTCACACCATTCCGAAAGAAGACTCAAATTCAATATTTATGCGGAGATGCCTTTATTTCTAGAGGAAAGTCAATGCCTCTTCGTTGGATCGTAAAAGATATTTCAGTGAATAATTGAAAAGAAATTTCAGAACAAATAGGACACGCTCTCTTATAAGATTTCCGAAACAAGACTGAAATGTAATATTTATGCGGAGATGCATTTATTTCTGGCGGAAAGTAAATGCCTCTTTGTTGGATCGAAAAAGATATTTAAGTGAATAATTGAACAGAAATTCCAGAGAAAATAGGATATGTTCTCTCTCACCATTTCCTAAAGAAGACTCAAATTCAATATTTATGCGGAGATGCATTTATTTCTGGTGGGAAGTAAATGCCTCTTCGTTGGATCGCAAAAGATATTGCAGTGAATAATTGAACGGACTTTCGAAAGGAAACAGTACAAGTTCTCTCACACCATTTCCGAAAGAAGACTGACATGTAATATTTATGCGGAGATGGATTTATTTCTGGAGGAAAGTAAATGCCTCTTCATTGGAACGAAAAAGATATTTTAGTGAATAATTGAACAGACATTACAAAGCATAAAGGAAAAATTCTCTGACAGGATTTCCGAAAGAAGACTGAAATGTAATATTTATGCGGAGATGCATTTATTTCTGGAGGAAAGTAAATGCCTGTTCGTTGGATCGCAAAAGATATTTCAGTGAATAATTGTACAGACATTCTAGAAGAAATAGACAAGTTCTTTCGCACCATTTCCGAAAGAAGACTCAAATTCAATATTTATGCGGAGATGCATTTATTTCTGGAGGAAAGTAAATGCCTATTCGTTGGAACGAAAAAGATATTTCAGTGAATAATTGAACAGAAATTTCAGAACAAATAGGACACAGTCTCTCATAAGATTACCGAAAAAAGCCTGAAATGTAATAGTTATGGGGAGATGCATTTATTTCTGGTGGAAAGTAAATGCCTCTTCTTTAGATCGAAAAAGATATTTAAGTGAATAATTGAACAGAAATTCCAGAGTAAATAGGATATGTTCTCTCTCACCATTTCCTAAAGAAGACTCAAATTCAATATTTATGCGGAGATGCATTTATTTCTGGTGGAAATTAAATGCCTCTTCGTTGGATCGCAAAAGATATTGCGGTGAATAATTGAACGGACTTTCGAAAGGAAACAGTACAATTTTTCTCACACCATTTCCGAAAGAAGACTGACACGTAATATTTATGCGGAGATGCATTTATTTCTGGAGGAAAGTAAATGCCTCTTCGTTGGAACGAAAAAGGTATTTTAGTGAATAATTGAACAGACATTCCAAAGCATAAAGGACAAGTTCTCTGACAGGATTTCCGAAAGAAGACTCAAATTCAATATTTATGCGGAGATGCATTTATTTCAGGAGGAAAGTAAATGCCTCTTCGTTGGATCGAAAAAGATATTTGAGTGAATACTTGTACAGACATTCTAGAAGAAATAGGAAAAGTTCTTTCGCACCATTTCCGAAAGAAGACTCAAATTCAATATTTATGCGGAGATGCATTTATTTCTGGAGGAAAGTAAATGCCTCTTCGTTTGATCGAAAAAGATATTTGAGTGAATACTTGTACAGACATTCTAGAAGAAATAGGACAAGTTCTTTCGCACCATTTCCGAAAGAAGACTCAAATTCAATATTTATGCGGAGATGCATTTATTTCTAGAGGAAAGTCAATGCCTCTTCGTTGGATCGTAAAAGATATTTCAGTGAATAATTGAAAAGAAATTTCAGAACAAATAGGACACGCTCTCTTATAAGATTTCCGAAACAAGACTGAAATGTAATATTTATGCGGAGATGCATTTATTTCTGGCGGAAAGTAAATGCCTCTTTGTTGGATCGAAAAATATATTTAAGTGAATAATTGAACAGAAATTCCAGAGAAAATAGGATATGTTCTCTCTCACCATTTCCTAAAGAAGACTCAAATTCAATATTTATGCGGAGATGCATTTATTTCTGGTGGGAAGTAAATGCCTCTTCGTTGGATCGCAAAAGATATTGCAGTGAATAATTGAACGGAATTTCGAAAGGAAACAGTACAAGTTCTCTCACACCGTTTCCGAAAGAAGACTGACATGTAATATTTATGCGGAGATGGATTTATTTCTGGAGGAAAGTAAATGCCTGTTCGTTGGATCGCAAAAGATATTTCAGTGAATACTTGTACAGACATTCTAGAAGAAATAGACAAGTTCTTTCGCACCATTTGCGAAAGAAGACTCAAATTCAATATTTATGCGGAGATGCATTTATTTCTGGAGGAAAGTAAATGCCTATTCGTTGGAACGAAAAAGATATTTATGAATAATTGAACAGAAATTTCAGAACAAATAGGACACAGTCTCTCATAATATTACCGAAAAAAGCCTGAAATTTAATAGTTATGGGGAGATGCATTTATTTCTGGTGGAAAGTAAATGCCTCTTCTTTAGATCGAAAAAGATATTTAAGTGAATAATTGAACAGAAATTCCAGAGAAAATAGGATATGTTCTCTCTCACCATTTCCTAAAGAAGACTCAAATTCAATATTTATGCGGAGATGCATTTATTTCTGGTGGAAATTAAATGCCTCGTCGTTGGATCGCAAAAGATATTGCGGTGAATAATTGAACGGACTTTCGAAAGGAAACAGTAATATTTCTCTCAAACCATTTCCGAAAGAAGACTGACACGTAATATTTATGCGGAGATGCATTTATTTCTGGAGGAAAGTAAATGCCTCTTCGTTGGAACGAAAAAGATATTTTAGTGAATAATTGAACAGACATTCCAAAGCATAAAGGACAAGTTGTCTGAAAGGATTTCCGAAAGAAGACTGAAATGTAATATTTAAGCGGAGATGCATTTATTTCTGGAGGAAAGTAAGTGCCTGTTCGTTGGATCGCAAAAGATATTTCAGTGAATACTTGTACAGACATTCTAGAAGAAATAGACAAGTTCTTTCGCACCATTTCCAAAAGAAGACTCAAATTCAATATTTATGCGGAGATGCATTTATTTCTCTAGGAAAGTATATGCCTATTCGTTGGAACGAAAAAGATATATAAGTGAATAATTCGATAGACATTCCAAAAAAAAATGGACACGATCTCTCACACCGTTTCAGAAAAACTTTTCAAATTCAATATTTATGCGGAGATGCATTTATTTCTGGAGGAAAGTGAATGTCTCTTCGTTGGAACGAAAAAGATATTTCAGTGAATAATTTAAAAGAAATTTTAGAACAAATAGGACACGCTCTCTTATAAGATTTCCGAAACAAGACTGAAATGTAATATTTATGCGGAGATGCATTTGTTTCTGGCTGAAAGTAAATGCCTCTTCGTTGGATCGAAAATGATATTTCAGTGAATACTTGCACAGACATTCTAGAACAAATAGGACAAATTCTTTCGCAGCATTTCCGAAAGACGACCCAAATTCAATATTTATGCGGAGATGCATTTATTTCTGGAGGAAAGTAAATGCCACTTCTTTGGAACGAAAAAGATATTTTAGTAAATAATTGAACAGACATTCCAAAGCATAAAGGACAAGTTTTCTGAGAGGATTTCCGAAAGAAGCCTGAAATATAATATTTATGCGGAGGTGCATTTATTTCTGGAGGAAAGTAAATGCCTCTTCGTTGGATCGAAAAAGATATTTGAGTGAATACTTGTACAGACATTCTAGAAGAAATAGGAAAAGTTCTTTCGCACCATTTCCGAAAGAAGACTCAAATTCAATATTTATGCGGAGATGCATTTATTTCTGGAGGAAAGTAAATGCCTCTTCGTTGGATCGCAAAAGATATTTCAGAGAATACTTGCACAGACATTCTAGTAGAAATAGAACAATAAGTCTCACACCATTTCCGAAAGAACACAACAATTTAATTTTTATGCGGAGATGAGTTTAGTTCTGGAGGAAAGTAAATGCCTCTTCGTTGGATCGAAAAAGATATTTGAGTGAATACTTGTACAGACATTCTAGAAGAAATAGGACAAGTTCTTTCGCACCATTTCCGAAAGAACACTCAAATTCAATATTTATGCGGAGATGCATTTATTTCCGGAGGAAAGTAAATGCCTGTTCGTTGGATCGCAAAAGATATTTCAGTGAATACTTGTACAGACATTCTAGAAGAAATAGACAAGTTCTTTCGCACCATTTCCGAAAGAAGACTCAAATTCAATATTTATGCGGAGATGCATTTATTTCTGGAGGAAAGTAAATGCCTATTCGTTGGAACGAAAAAGATATTTCAGTGAATAATTGAACAGAAATTTCAGAACAAATAGGACACAGTCTCTCATAAGATTACCGAAAAAAGCCTGAAATGGAATAGTTATGGGGAGATGCATTTATTTCTGGTGGAAAGTAAATGCCTCTTCTTTAGATCGAAAAAGATATTTAAGTGAATAATTGAACAGAAATTCCAGAGTAAATAGGATATGTTCTCTCTCACCATTTCCTAAAGAAGACTCAAATTCAATATTTATGCGGAGATGCATTTATTTCTGGTGGAAATTAAATGCCTCTTCGTTGGATCGCAAAAGATATTGCGGTGAATAATTGAACGGACTTTCGAAAGGAAACAGTACAATTTTTCTCACACCATTTCCGAAAGAAGACTGACACGTAATATTTATGCGGAGATGCATTTATTTCTGGAGGAAAGTAAATGCCTCTTCGTTGGAACGAAAAAGATATTTTAGTGAATAATTGAACAGACATTCCAAAGCATAAAGGACAAGTTCTCTGACAGGATTTCCGAAAGAAGACTCAAATTCAATATTTATGCGGAGATGCATTTATTTCTGGAGGAAAGTAAATGCCTATTCGTTGGAACGAAAAAGATTCTTCAGTGAATAATTGGACAGACATTCCAAAAAAAATGGACACGATCTCTCACACAGTTTCAGAAAAACGATTCAAATTCAATATTTATGCGGAGATGCATTTATTTCTGGAGGAAAGTGAATGCCTCTTCGTTGGAACGAAAAAGATATTTCAGTGAATAATTTAAAAGAAATTTCAGAACAAATAGGACACGCTCTCTTATAAGATTTCCGAAACAAGACTGAAATGTAATATTTATGCGGAGATGCATTTATTTCTGGCTGAAAGTAAATGCCTCTTCGTTGAATCGCAAAAGATATTTCAGTGAATACTTGCACAGACATTCTAGAACAAATAGGACAAATTCTTTCGCAGCATTTCCGAAAGACGACCCAAATTCAATATTTTTGCGGAGATACATTTTTTTCTGGTGGAAAGTAAATGCCTCTTCGTTGAATCGCAAAAGATATTTCAGTGAATACTTGCATAGACATTCTAGAACAAATAGGACAAGTTCTCTCACACCATTTCCGAAAGAAGACTGAAATGTAATATTTAGGCGGAGATGTGTTTAGTTCTGGAGGAAAGTAAATGCCTCTTCGTTGGATAGAAAAAGATATTTCAGTGAACATTTTCACAGACATTCTAGTAGAAATAGGACTAGTTCTTTCGCACCATTTCCGAAAGAAGACTCAAATTCAATATTTATGCGGAGATGTATTTATTTCTGGAGGAAAGTAAATGCCTCTTCGTTCGAACGAAAAAGTTTCTTCAGTGAATTATTGAAGAGACATTCCACACAAAATAGGACACGTTCTCTTACACCATTTTCAAAAGACGACTTAAATTAAATATTTATGTGGAGATGCATGTATTTCTGGCGGATAATAAATGCCTTTCGTTGGAACGAAAAATATATTTCAGTGAATAATTGAACAGACATTCCAAAGAAAAAGGACAATTTATCTCACACCATTTCCGAAAGAAGACTGAAATGAAATATTTATGCGGAGATGGATGCATGTATTTCTGGTGTAAAGTAAATGCCTATTCGTTGGAACGAAAAAGATATTTTAGTGAATAATTGAACAGACATTCCAAAGCATAAAGGACAAGTTCTCTGACAGGATTTCCGAAAGAAGGCTGAAATATAATATTTATGCGGAGATGCATTTATTTCTGGAGGAAAGTAAATGCCTCTTCGTTGGATCGCAATAGATATTTCAGTGAATTCTTTCACAGACATTCTAGTAGAAATAGAACAAGATGTCTCACACCATTTCCGAAAGAACACAACAATTTAATTTTTATGCGGAGATGCGTTTAGTTCTGGAGGAAAGTAAATTCCACTTCGTTGGATCGAAAAAGATATTTGAGTGAATATTTGTACAGACATTCTAGAAGAAATAGGACTAGTTCTTTCGCACCATTTCCGAAAGAAGACTCAAATTCAATATTTATGCGGAGATGCATTTATTTCTGGAGGAAACTAAATGCCTCTTCGTTCGAACGAAAAAGATTCTTCAGTGAATTATTGAAGAGACATTCCACACAAAATAGGACACGTCCTCTTACACCATTTTCGAAAGACGACTTAAATTAAATATTTATGTGGAGATGCATTTATTTCTGGCGGAAAGTAAATGCCTCTTCGTTGAAACGAAAAATATATTGCAGTGAATAATTGAACAGACATTGCAAAGAAAAAGTACAATTTATCTCAAACCATTTCCGAAAAAAGACTGAAATGAAATATTTATGCGGAGATGCACCTATTTCTGGTGTAAAGTAAATGCCTATTCGTTGGAACGAAAAAGATATATAAGTGAATAATTGGACAGACATTCCAAAAAAAATAGGACACGATCTCTCACACCGTTTCAGAGAAACAAATCAAATTCAATATTTATGCGGAGATGCATTTATTTCTGGAGGAAAGTAAATGCCTCTCCGTTGGAACGAAAAAGATATTTCATTATATAATTGAACAGAAATTCCAAAGCAGATAGGATTAGTTCTCTCACACCATTTCTGAAAGAACACAGAAATTTAATATTTATGCGGAGGTGCATTTATTTCAGAAGGAAAGTAAATGCCTCTTCTCTGGAACGAAATAGACATTTCAGTGAATAATTGAAGAGACATTCTAGAAGAAATAGGACAAGTTCTCTCGCGCAATTTCAGAAAGAGGACACAAATTCAATACTTATGCGGAGATGCATTTATTTCTGGAGGAAAGTAAATGCCTCTTCTCTGGAACGAAAAAGATATTTCAGTGAATAATTGAAGAGACAGTCTAGAAGAAATAGGACAAGTTCTATCGCGCAGTTTCAGAAAGACGACACAAATTCAATATTTATGCGGAGATGTATTTATTTCTGGAGGAAAGTAAATGCCTCTTCTCTGGAACGAAAAAGATATTTCAGTGAATAATTGAAGAGACATTCTAGAAGAAATAGGACAAGTTCTCTCACGCAATTTCAGAAAGACGTCACAAATTCAATATTTATGCGGAGATGCATTTATTTCTGGAGGAAAGTAAATGCCTCTTCGTTGGAACGAAAAAGATATTTCAGTGAATAATTAAACAGAAATTTCAGAACAAATAGTACACTCTCTCTCATAAGATTTCCGAAAGAAGACTGAAATGTAATATTTATGCGGAAATGCATTTATTTCTGGAGGAAAGTAAATGCCTCTTCGTTGGATCGAAAAAGATATAAGAGTGAATACTTGCACAGACATTCTAGAAAAAATAGGACAAGTTCTCTCGCACAATTACCGAAAGACGACACAAATTCAAAATTTATGCGTAGATGTATTTATTTCTGGAGGAAAGTAAATGCCTCTTCTCTGGAACGAAAAAGATATTTCAGTGAATAATTGAAGAGACATTCTAGAAGAAATAGGACAAGTTCTCTCACGCAATTTCAGAAAGACGACACAAATTCAATATTTATGCGGAGATGCATTTATTTCTGGAGGAAAGTAAATGCCTCTTCGTTGGAACGAAAAAGATATTTCATTATATAATTGAACTGAAATTCCAAAGCAGATAGGATTAGTTCTCTCACACAATTTCTGAAAGAAGACTGAAACTTAATATTTATGCGGAGGTGCATTTATTTCTGGAGGAAAGTAAATGCCTCTTCGTTGGAACGAAAAAGATATTTCAGTGAATAATTAAACAGAAATTTCAGAACAAATAGTACACTCTCTCTCATAAGATTTCCGAAAGAAGACTGAAATGTAATATTTATGCGGAGATGCATTTATTTCTGGAGGAAACTAAATGCTTCTTTGTCGGATCGAAAAAGATAATCCTGTGAATATTTATAGAGATTTTTCTGAAGGAATAGCAAAAGTTCTCTTACACCATTTCCGAAAAAGAACTGAAATTTAATATTTATGCGGAGATGTGTTTCTTTCTGGAGGAAAATAAAAGCCTCTCCGTCGGCTGGGTGCTGATGTTTCTGTGAATATTAATAGACTATCCTTAACAAATAGCGAATATTTTTATACACTGTAAACCGAGGGAAGACGGAAATTTAAAAAAATATGCGGTGGTGCATTTATTTCTGAAGAAAATTAAGTGCCTCTTCGTTCGCACAAAGAATATGCTTCCGTGAATGATCACGCAGACTTTCCAAAAGCAGTAGCGAAAGTTTTCATACATCATACTGTGAGAGAACACGTAAATTTAATATTCATTATGTGCATTTATTTCTGGAGGAAAATAAATGCCTGTCCGTTGGTCAGAGAAGATATTTTTGTAAATACGGATGCAGAGTTTCAATTAGAAATAGCAGAAGTTCTCTGCAACATATTCGAAAGAAGACTAAAATTTAATATTTATGAGGTGCATTTTTTTCCGGAGGAAAATAAATGCATGTCCAGTGGCTGAAATCTGATGATTCTGTGAATATATATAGACATTATGGAAGATATAGCGAATGTTCTCTCGTCATATTACGAAAGCCGACTGTAATTTAATTTTTTTGAGAACGGACCTTTATTTCGGGAGCAACATAAATGCATCTCCATTGGTTTAAAGTAGATTTTTCTGTACTTTTGTATGCAGGCTTTTCAGAAGAAATCGTAAAAAATTTCATACTTCATATTCTGAGAGAAATCATATTTATAATTATTCTGGAGGTGCATTTATTAGAGATATTCTGGAGAAAAATAAATGTCTCTCTGATGGCTCAAAGAAGATATTTCTGTGAATAATTATACATAATTCCAGAAGAAATACCTAAGCTTCTTACGAAGCATATTGCGTGAGGAGAAGACAACGTAAATATTTATACCGAGTCGTGTCTATTGCTGAAGGAAAGAAAATGCCTTTTCGTTGACATTAGAAAGATTTTTATCTGAATACATACACACTTTCTCGTAGAAATATATAAATTTCCTATTCAGCATTGTCTGGGAAAACACAAATAAAAAAGAGGTGAACAGCATTCTGTTTTTGCCAGATTTTCGTCTTATCACTTATAGCGTTTCTTTCAATCGTAATCTTTTTGCCGATAGCATGATGATTTTTTAATTTCTGGCTATATTTTGCTTTATCTGGATTGCGTTTCACAGGTCTTTCTGTATTGCCTATGTAAAACCGATGATGTAAGAATGGATGTTTGTTTATACTAACAATGTCAAATAACAGTGTCAATCTTTTCAACAATCAGGCATGCTTTTTTTAACAATGGATTTTTTGTTAGTAGTAGATTAGACAACATATGAGTAGTTGGGAAAAGTTGAAACTCCTAGAATATGCGGCGAAAAAAAAAGTACATTTTATTCAAGACTTCACAAAGTCATCTGCTGCGCAAAAATGGTGAGAATTTAGTTATTATTTCTCAATTAAATTTAATGGAATGCATTATTTTATAATATGCCGAGTACAAACTGTGCTCACTATAATACATCAATTTATCTTTACAAGACAATTATAAAGTATTTGTATACAGGAATTCAATTCTTCAGCGTACAGTGTAAAACTTTGTGAATCTGGCCAGACAAAAATTAGCTTAAAAGAATTTTGGCTAAAAATGCAATAAAGATTCATTTACTATAGGTGAAACGTCCTTGTCTTATGAAGAAATATTGGTGCTTTTCCGTTATACCAACACCATTGCCGCCAAGCATAATAGTTGGAGCAAAATTAATTTTACGTAAAATGAAACATTTCAGATATGAAAAAAACATTTTTGAGAATTGAAAAAATATAGACTTTGTTTATAGATTACATTTCACGGGTTTTATTGCATTATCAATGCAGTAAACATTGATGTAAGAATGAATGTTTGTTTGAAAGAACAGTGTGAAATAACAATCGCAAACATTTCAACAATAGGACAACAACAATCGGGCAAGATTTTTTTTAAACAATGAATTGTTAGCTTTTAGAAGATTAGACATAATATCAGTAGTTGGGAAAAAAATTTGAGTTCCTGGAATATACGTGTATACCAGTATTCACTCTTCAAGCTTTGTCCGGGACATCTGCCGGATAAAAAGGGGTGAGAGTTCGGTGATTATTTCTTAAATAACTTTAATATAAAAATACACTATTATATAAGTACCGTGTATAAACTGCAATTACTATAATGCGTTATACATTAATGTATCTTTACATGACAATTGCAAAATATTCTCTATAATTAAAGTTTTCATCCTGCAATACTATACATATTTCTTTTTTATTTACCATACATTTAGTATTTATTTAGAAGGAATTCATTCATCAGCGTACAAACATTTTGTGTATCTCACCGGACGAAAGTTAGCGTACAAGAATTTCCATTATAAATGTAATAAAATTTCATTTGCTTGAAGTTGAACGATATTTAATTATAAAGTAGTATTTTTTAAATATTAATTTTAATACTTTTATATCATTGCTATTGCATCATCATAATTATAACAGAAAATTATATAATTTAATTTTATATGTTAAAGAATAAATGATTTGAAACTGATGTTCGCCATCTTGGATTTTTTTCTTGGTGTGAAAACCCCTTTTCCGCCAAGTAGTAAATGTGATGTTCGCCAAGCAGTGATTTATGCGCATGTTAGGCTTAACGGGGTTGCCAGAACACGTCACATATCGGGGTTGCCTTATCGATAAACGCCAACAAAAAATCGCCAAGAAATCCAAGATAGTGGCCGCGAGAAAATATAACATCTTAGCGAATGATTGTTTGATATAAGAATTTACAATAACAGTTGTGTTTAATAAATGTAAAACTATTGCCCAAATAATTTCTAACAATGAATTTTCCTTGCGCGCATTAGTATTAAAATGTACACTCTTGAAAACTTTGTGCTGGATTGAATCAGATTATGGCGCTTCATTAGCTGCAACACTACAAGATGGTGAAATCTCGTTCCAACATTTGAAGCTATGGCACAACAGGATCTCCAAATTTCGGAACGCGCTTTCACCATCTTATGATTGTCGCTGCTGCAGCATCAAAACTTGTTTCAAACCAGAACAAAATCTTTAATAGTGTAGAAGAGGAGTTGATTTAAATCACAAAAACTTCAAATAGTTCAGAAAATATCGGGCCGACAGAACAAGTAATTTCTTTTATTTGCAGCCTTTAAAATCCTTAGTGTCAAATGGTGATCTTTCAGTAATTATTTTTTACTTTAATGGATAAGTATTACAGATAAACTTTTCGTACTCCAATAGTTTATATATTATATTTATGAGACACTGTGTATATATTTACAGGAATTTAATACATCAACTCATAGGACATGTTATTGTAAATTTACGACACTACGAGACACTTTGTACTTATGTACAGGAATTCAATAAATCAACTTACAGTATGCATTATAGTACATTTACGAGACACTAAGTATATTTTTACAGTAATTCGACACATCAACTCACAGTATGTATTATTATGCAGTATGTATTATTATATATTTACGAGACATTTAGTATTTATATACAGAACTGTAATACAGCAACTCGCAGTGTAACATTTTGAGGATGTACCGAGATAAAAGTTTTTAAATTTTATTATATTATCTTTATAAATGTAATACAACTGTATTTACTATAGCTTAAACGGCATTGTATTATGAAGAATTAGTCATTGAAAAATTTTTATTATATTTCACATGTTTATTATTGCAAAAACGTAAATATGATATTTAAAAAAAAATTATATTTCATACGTTTTTACATAATATTCGTGCATTGAATGCTGCTTTTGAAAATTGAAATTAACATTTATATACGAATATTACAATTTTCTCTGATAATGATAAATAAAAAAAGCAAAATATTTTATGTAGTATTTATTCAAAGAGCATGAAACATTGCATAAGCTTCTTATATGTGGATATGTGGTCTACACCGGCGTGGATCCCGATAGTTAAATTTAGTCGTATAATAGATATCCCGTATAAAGTTTTCGGGGAATACCAAGCATCAAGAAGATCAATAGTTTGAGAGATTTTCCCATGAAATTTGGCGACAAAGGGTGTAAAATCAGTAATCATTACTTAGATATATTCTATTTAAAGAACCGTTGATACCTATGTATTGTGAATACTACACTAATTGCAATACTTTATATTTTAATATGCCTTTCCAGGACACTTAGTAATTTAGTTACAGGAATTTGACGCATAAACGCATAGTTGTTATGCGTAACAACTATGAGGTAATAAAATTAATTCTTATTGCGGTTGAAATGGATTTGTATTAAGAGAAGCATCTGTGAAAAAAAAAGGTTTGCTTAGAGAATTAGAATTTTCTTGTATTAAAAATATAATAAGTGTTTTAGGCGTACAACATGTTTTAAGCAAAAAACATCATACGTGACACTTAAACATGATCCACATTGGAGAGGTCAGACCTCAGGTTTAGCTGCTGTTGATTTGCAGTAAAAGTTTTCAACAGAATTTCAAAAGACAAGTGAGATTTTAAAATCTGTATATCAAAAAAATAGAAAGTATTTTCTGTATACGCTGTTAAACATAAAAATACTGTATAAGGTCATACTATACGTGGTCTACATCGCCTTGGAATCAGACAATAGGAATGGCCTCATTTCAGTTTTCGGTAAAATTTATTGTTGGAATCTAAAAAGATTGGAGATAAATTCAGGTATACTTGTGAATTTTCTGTCCACGCTTGAGACGAATTAAGTACGGCGAAAAATTGATTAACATAATTCCGTTATATATAAGTTGCATGATAAAAATGAAATTGTTTTGTGGAGGTGCGTTTATTTCTGAAGACAAATAAGCGCCTTTCCGTTGGCCGAAAGAAGATATTTATGTGAATCAATATGCGGGCTTTCTACTTCTCATACCTCATACTCCGAGACAAGATGGAAATTTTATATGTATGGCGAGGTATATCTGCTTCTGAAGAAAAATAAATGCTCTCTGATGGTTCTAATAAGTTGGTTCTGTGAAGAAACATGAAGACATTCCCAGAAATAGTATCTAGATATCTCATACATCATACTCCGCTGGAAGACGTAAATTTAATATTTATGCTGAGGTGCATTTACTTCTGGAGGAAAGTAAATACCTCATACATCAAAGATCTCATACATTACTTCCAAAAGAAGACTAAAATTTGATATTTATGCTTAATTTATTTTTGGAGAAATAGTAACGTCTCTCCGTTGACTGGAAACAGATATTTCTGTGAGTAATAATACAAACATTCCAAGACAAATAAGAAAATTTACCATACTTCATATTCCAAGGAAGACGGAAATTTAATATATGTATATGCTGAAGTGTAATTCATCCTGGCAGAAAATAAATGCCTCTTCATTGACTCGACTTTACAGACAAACAGGAAAAGTCAGAATACATCATGTTCCGGGAGAAGGCAGTATTTTAATAATTATGGTGCATTTATTTCCGCAGAAAAATAACTGCACCTTGGAACAAAATGGGCCAACGTCCATTTTTCTCAAATGGCAGGAAACACACTTAAAGTTTGAGGAATTTTAAGAATCTTGCTACGATTTCTGTACTATTATTTTTCAAAGTTGTACCTTTCAATTCAGTAATGTTTTTCTCACTACAATCTAATGTTACATTGATTTGTTTCATTTACAATTTAAGTTGGCCATTTTTACTATAACTGTAAGTAGCATTCGCCTCGACAAAATATATTGTTTTCAATGATCTAATATTGGGAGAACATTGGCCCTTTTAACAATTACTCTATATCGCATCCTGAATTCATTCGTGCATTTAACTAAAATTTCTCAATTTAGGACATTGGCCTTTTTTGTTCCAAGTTAGATAAAAGCCTCTCCGTTGGAATGAAAATAATATTTCTGCGAATATTTTTACAGAATTTTCAGAAGAAATAGCAAAAGTTCTCTTACATCATTTCCGAATAAAGACTAAAACTTAACGTTTATGCGGAGATGCATTTATTTCTAGAGGAAAGTAAATGCCTCTTCGTTGGAACGAAAAAGACATTTCAGTGAATAATTGAACAGACATTCCAAAGCGAATAGGAAAATCTCTCATCACCATTTCCGAAAGAAGACTTAAATGTAATATTTATGCGGAGATGCATATATTTCTGGAGGAAAATAACTGCTTCTTCGTTGGATCGAAAAAGATATTTCAGTGAATAATTGAACAGACATTCCAGAAAAAATAGGGCACGTTCTATCAAACCAGCGTGATATTACATTTGACTTTTAATGAAATTCCAAAGCATATAGGACAAGCTCTCTCACACGAAAGAAGACTCAAATTCAATATTTATGAGGAGAAGCATTTATTTCTGGTGGAAAATAAATGCATCTTCGCTGGAACGAAAAAGATATTTCAGTGAATAATTGAGCAGAAATTTCAGAACAAATAGTACACACTCTCTCATAAGGTTTCCGAAAGAAGACTGAAATGTAATATTTATTCGGAGAAGCATTTATTTCTGGAGGAAACTATATGCCTCTTCGTTGGATCG
Source organism: Maratus speciosus (assembly GCA_963932465.1). Lineage (NCBI taxonomy): Eukaryota > Metazoa > Arthropoda > Arachnida > Araneae > Salticidae > Maratus > Maratus speciosus. The sequence continues at coordinate 103,783,759 of OZ010794.1, forward strand.
CAAAAGATATTTCAGTGAATAATTGAACAGACATTCCAAAGAAAAAGGGAGAGTTATCTCACACCATTTCCGAAAAAACACTGAAATGAAACATTTATGCGGAGATGCATTTATTTTTGGAGGAAAGTAAATGCATCTTCCCTGGAACGAAAAAGATATTTCAGTGAATACTTCAACAGACATTGCAGAGAAAATGGGACGAGTTTTCTCACACCATTTCTGATAGAAGACTGAAATTTAATATTTATGCGGAGATGCATTTATTTCAGGAAGAAAGTAAATGCATCTTCGTTGGAACGAAAAAGATATTTCAGTGAATAATTGAACAGACATTCCAAAGAAAAAGGACAAGGTATCTCGCACCATTTCCGAAAGAACATTGAAATGTAATATATATGCGGAGATGCATTTATTTCCGGTGGAAAGTAAAAGCCTCTTCTCTGGAACGAAAAAGATATTTCAGGGAATAATTGAAGAGACATTCCAAAGCAAATAGGATAAGTTATCTCACACCATTTCCGAAAGAGGACTGAAATGTAATATTTATGCGGAGATGCATTTATTTCTGGAGGAAAGTAAATGCTTCTTCGTTGGATCGAAAAAAAATTAAGTGAATAATTGAACAAACATTCTAGAAGAAATAGGACAAGTTCTCTCGCGCCATTTCAGAAAGACGACACAAATTCAATATTTATGCGGAGATGCATTTATTTCTGGAGGAAAGTAAATGCCTCTTCGTTGGAACGAAAAAGATATTTCAGTGAATAATTCAACAGACATTCAAAGAAAAAGGACAAGGTATCTCGCACCATTTCCGAAAGAACACTGAAATGTAATATTTATGCGGAGATGCATTTATTTCCGGTGGAGAGTAAATACCTGTACGTTGGATAGCAAAAGATATTGCAGTGAATAATTAAACAGACTTTCGTAAGCAAGAAGGACAAGTTCACTCTCACCATTTCCAAAAGACTACTCAAATTCAGTATTTATGCGGAGATGCATTTATTTCTGGAAGAAAATAAATGCCTCTTCGTTGGAACGAAAAACATATTTTGGTGAATAATTCAACAAACATTCCATAGAAAATGGGGAGTGTTTTCTCACACCATTTCCAAAAGAACACTGACATGTAATATTTATGCGGAGATGCATTTATTTCTGGAGGAAAGTAAATGCCTCTTCGTTGGAACGAAAAACATATTTTGGTGAATAATTCAACAAACATTCCATAGAAAATGGGGAGTGTTTTCTCACTCCATTTCCAAAAGAAGACTGACATGTAATATTTTTGTGGAGATGCATTTATTTCTGGAGGAAAGTAAATGCCTCTTCGTTGGATCGAAAAAGATATAAGAGTGAATACTTGCACAGACATTCTAGAAACTAGTCGGATGTACCAATCCCAAAACTTTCTTCTATCTCGTACATGTTAATAATTCAAAATTAGCTATCACACTGCCAAAATTAAATGGCAATCTATGCATCTCATGAGGATTCTAAAGATATGAAATTCCGTGCGTTAGTTCTTGAGATATGACTATCGCTGAAATCGTCTAAATCGAGCAAAATGCTGTCTAGCACCGCCACCTATTGGGTGATTTATACCAAATCCTAATCAGCAACAATTTATGTCAACGTCTGACTGAATCTGAAGTTTGGAGAAAATCCGTGCATTAGTTTTTGAGATAGAGCTATAGCGAAAATCGTGAAAATTACTGCATAGCAGCGCCCCCTATTGGGTGATTAACACCAAAACCGAATTAACAACAACTTGTGTCAACATACCACAGAATCTGAAGTTAGGTGAAAATTCGTCCGTTAGTTCTATAGATAGAGCTATTGAGGCAATCGTGAAAAAGGCAGCACAGAAGCGCCACCTGTTGGGCTATTTACACCAACACATAATCAGTAGCAGGTCATATCAAGGAGTAACTGAATCTGAAGTTTCATGAAAATCCGTGCGTTAGTTCTTAAGATAGAGCTATTGGAGAAATCGTGTAAATCCTGCAAAATTCATCATAACAGCGCCACCTGTTGGGCGATTTACACCAAAGCGTAATCAGCATCAATTCATATCGAGGACTAACTGAATCTGAAGTTTGATCGAAATCCGTGCATTAGTTCGTGAGATAGAGGTATTGCGAAAATCGTGAAAAATGCAGCATAGCAGCGCCACCTGATGAGCGATTTACACCAAAAACTAATCAGCATCAAATTGTATCAGGGACTAACAGAATATGAATTTTTATTAAATTCCGTGCATTAGTTCTTGAGATAGAGCGCCCACAAAATTTGTGTCACATACACACAGACTCACAGAGTCACAGACAGACATTTTGTAAAAACATGTTTTTTGGAATCTCTGACCCCTAAAACGTGTAAATCCGTCGAAAACCGGAATTCGAAAATTGTCATGAATCCAATACTTTCTTCTTGTAAAGATAGAAGAAAGTAAAAATAGGAGAAGTTCTCTCGCACAATTACCGAAAGACGACACAAATTCAAAATTTATGCGTAGATGCATTTATTTCTGGAGGAAAGTAAATTCCTCTTCGTTGGAACGAAAAAAATATTTCAGTGAATAATTGAACAGAAATTTCAGAACAAATAGCACACACTCTCTCATAAAATTTCCGAAAGATGACTGAAATGTAATATTTATGCGGAGATGCATTTATTTCTGGAGGAAACTAAATGTCTCTGCTCTGGAACGAAAAAGATATTTCAGTGAATAATTGAAGAGACATTCCAAAGCAAATAGGATAAGTTATCTCACACCATTTCCGAAAGAAGACTGAAATGTAATATTTATGCGGAGATGAATTTATTTCTGGTGGAAAGTAAATGTCTCGTCGTTGGATCGAAAAAGAAATTTGAGTGAATAACTCAAAAGACATTCATAGAAAATGGGACGAGTTTTCTCACACCATTTCCAAAAAAAGACTGACATGTAATATTTATGTGGAGACGCATTTATTTCTGGAGGAAAGTAAATGCCTCTTCGTTGGATCGAAAAAAATATTTGGGTGAATACTTGCACAAACATTCTAGAAGAAAGAGGACAAGTTCTCTCGCACCATTTCTGAAAGACGACTCAAATTCAATATTTATGCGGAGATGCATTTATTTCTGGTGATAAGTAAATGCCTCGTCGTTGGATCGAAAAAGAAATTTCAAAGAATAACTCAAAAGAGATTCCATAGAAAATGGGACGAGTTTTCTCACACCATTTCCAAAAAAAGACTGACATGTAATATTTATGCGGAGATGCATTTATTTCTGGAGGAAAGTAAATGTCTCTTCGTTGGAACGAAAAAGATATTTCATTATATAATTGAACTGAAATTCCAAAGCAAATAGGATTAGTTCTCTCACACCATTTCTGGTAGAAGACTGAAATTTAATATTTATGCTTAGATGCATTTATTTCAGTAGGAAAGTAAATGCCTCTTCGTTGGAGCGAAAAAGATATTTCAGTGAATAATTGAACAGAAATTTCAGAACAAATAGTACACACTCTCTCACAAGATTTCCGAAAGAAGACTGAAATGTAATATTTATTCGGAGATGCATTTATTTCTGGAGGAAAGTAAATGCTTCTTCGTTGGATCGAAAAAAAAATTAAGTGAATAATTGAACAGACATTCTAGAAGAAATAGGACAAGTTCTCTCGCGAAATTTCAGAAAGACGACACAAATTCAATATTTATGCGGAGATGCATTTATTTCTGGAGGAAAGTAAATGCCTCTTCGTTGGAACGAAAAAGATATTTCAATTAATAATTCAACAGACATTCAAAGAAAAAGGACAAGGTATCTCGCACCATTTCCGAAAGAATACTGAAATGTAATATTTATGCGGAGATGCATTTATTTCCGGTGGAAAGTAAATACCTGTACGTTGGATCGCAAAAGATATTGCAGTGAATAATTAAACAGACTTTCGTAAGCAAAAAGGACAAGTTCACTCTCACCATTTCCAAAAGACTACTCAAATTCAATATTTATGCGGAGATGCATTTATTTCTGGAGGAAAGTAAATGCCTCTTCGTTGGAACGAAAAATATATTTTGGTGAATAATTCAACAAACATTCCATAGAAAATGGGGAGTGCTTTCTCACACCATTTCCAAAAGAAGACTGACATGTAATATTTATGCGGAGATGCATTTCTGGAGGAAAGTAAATGCCTCTTCGTTGGATCGAAAAAGATATAAGAGTGAATACTTGCACAGACATTCTAAAAAAAATAGGACAAGTTCTCTCGCACAATTACCGAAAGACGACACAAATTCAAAATTTATGCGTAGATGCATTTATTTCTGGAGGAAAGTAAATTCCTCTTCGTTGGATCGAAAAAAATATTTCAGTGAATAATTGAACAGAAATTTCAGAACAAATTGCACACACTCTCTCATAAAATTTCCGAAAGATGACGGAAATGTAATATTTATGCGGAGATGCATTTATTTCTGGAGGAAACTAAATGCCTCTGCTCTGGAACGAAAAAGATATTTCAGTGAATAATTGAAGAGACATTCCAAAGCAAATAGGATAAGTTATCTCACACCATTTCCGAAAGAAGACTGAAATGTAATATTTATGCGGAGATGAATTTATTTCTGGTGGAAAGTAAATGCCTCTTCGTTGGATCGAAAAAGATATTTGGGTGAATACTTGCACAAACATTCTAGAAGAAAGAGGACAAGTTCTCTCGCATCATTTCTGAAAGACGACTCAAATTCAATATTTATGCGGAGATGCATTTATTTCTGGTGTAAAGTAAATGCCTCGTCGTTAGATCGAAAAAGAAATTTCAGTGAATAACTCAAAAGACATTCATAGAAAATGGGACGAGTTTTCTCACACCATTTCCAAAAAAAGACTGACATGAAATATTTTATTATTTCAGGAGGAAAGTAAATTTCTCTTCGTTGGAACGAAAAAAATATTTCAGTGAATAATTAAACAGAAATTTCAGAACAAATAGTGCACTCTCTCTCATAAGATTTCCGAAAGAAGACTGAAATGTAATATTTATGCAGAGATGCATTTATTTCTGGAGGAAACTAAATGCCTCTTCGTTGGATCTCAAAAGATATTTCAGTGAATATTTGAACAGACATTCCAAAGGAAAAGGACAAGTTATCTCACACCATTTCCGAAAGAACACTGAAATGTAATACTTATGCGGAGATGTATTTATTTCTGGAGGAAAGTAAATGCCTCTTCTCTGGAACGAAAAAGATATTTCAGTGAATAATTGAAGAGACATTCTAGAAGAAATAGGACAAGTTCGCTCGCGCAATTTCAGAAAGACGACACAAATTCAATATTTATGCGGAGATGCATTTATTTCTGGAGGAAAGTAAATGCCTCTTCTCTGGAACGAAAAAGATATTTCAGTGAATAATTGAAGAGACATTCTAGAAGAAATAGGACAAGTTCACTCGCGCAATTTCAGAAAGACGACACATATTCAATATTTATGCGGAGATGCATTTATTTCTGGGGGAAAGTAAATGCCACTTCTTATTTCATTATATAATTGAACTGAAATTCCAAAGCAGATAGGATTAGTTCTCTCACACCATTTCTGAAAGAAGACTGAAATTTAATATTTATGCGGAGGTGCATTTATTTCTGGAGGAAAGTAAATGCCTCTTCGTTGGAACGAAAAATATATTTAAGTGAATAATTAAACAGAAATTTCAGAACAAATAGTACACTCTCTCTCATAAGATTTCCGAAACAAGACTGAAATGTAATATTTATGCGGAGATGCATTTATTTCTGGAGGAAACTAAATGCCTCTTCGTTGGATCGCAAAAGATATTTCAGTGAATATTTGAACAGACATTCCAAAGAAAAAGGACAAGTTATCTCACACCATTTCCGAAAGAACACTGAAATGTAATACTTATGCGGAGATGCATTTATTTCTGGAGGAAAGTAAATGCCTCTTCTCTGGAACGAAAAAGATATTTCAGTGAATAATTGAAGAGACATTCTAGAAGAAATAGGACAAGTTCTCACACACCATTTCCGAAAGACGACACAAATTCAAAATTTATGCGTAGATGCATTTATTTCTGGAGGAAAGTAAATTCCTCTTCGTTGGAACGAAAAAAATATTTCAGTGAATAATTGAACAGAAATTTCAGAACAAATAGCACACACTCTCTCATAAAATTTCCGAAAGATGACTTAAATGTAATATTTATGCGGAGATGCATTTATTTCTGGAGGAAATTAAAGGCCTCTGCTCTGGAACGAAAAAGATATTTCAGTGAATAATTGAAGAGACATTCCAAAGCAAATAGGATAAGTTATCTCACGCCATTTCCGAAAGAAGACTGAAATGTAATATTTATGCGGAGATGCATTTATTTCTGGTGGAAAGTAAATGCCTCTTCGTTGGATCGAAAAAGATATTTGGGTGAATACTTGCACAAACATTCTAGAAGAAAGAGGACAAGTTCTCTCGCACCATTTCTGAAAGACGACTCAAATTCAATATTTATGCGGAGATGCATTTATTTCTGGTGTAAAGTAAATGTCTCGTCGTTGGATCGAAAAAGAAATTTCAGTGAATAACTCAAAAGACATTCCATAGAAAATGGGACGAGTTTTCTCACACCATTTCCAAAAAAAGACTGACATGTAATATTTATGCGGAGATGCATTTATTTCTGGAGGAAAGTAAATGCCTCTTCGTTGGAACGAAAAAGATATTTCATTATATAATTGAACTGAAATTCCAAAGCAAATAGGATTAGTTCTCTCACACCATTTCTGATAGAAGACTGAAATTTAATATTTATGCTTAGATGCATTTATTTCTGGAGGAAAGTAAATGCCTCTTCGTTGGATCGAAAAAGATATAAGAGCGAATACTTACACAGACATTCCATAAATAAAGGACAAATTCTCTCGCACAATTACGCTAAGACGACACAAATTCAAAATTTATGCGTAGATGCATTTATTTCAGGAGGAAAGTAAATTTCTCTTCGTTGGAACGAAAAAAATATTTCAGTGAATACTTGAACAAAAATTTCAGAACAAATAGTACACACTCTCTCATAAAATTTCCGAAAGATGACTGAAATGTAATATTTATGCGGAGATACATTTATTTCTGGAGGAAACTAAATGCCCCTGCTCTGGAACGAAAAAGATATTTCAGTGAATAATTGAAGAGACATTCCAAAGCAAATAGGATAAGTTATCTCACACCATTTCCGAAAGAAGACTGAAATGTAATATTTATGCGGAGATGCATTTATTTCTGGAGGAAAGTAAATGCCTCTTCGTTGGAACGTAAAAGATATTTCTGTTTATAATTGAACAGAAATTTCAAAGCAAATACGACAAGTTCTCTTACAACATTTCCGAAAGAACCCTGAAATGTAATATTTATGCGGAGATGCATTTATTTCTGGTGGAAAGTAAATGCCTCTTCGTTGGATCGAAAAAGATATTTGGGTGAATACTTGCACAAACATTCTAGAAGAAAGAGGAAAAGTTCTCTCGCACCATTTCTGAAAGACGACTCAAATTCAAAATTTATGCGTAGATGCATTTATTTCTTTAGGAAAGTAAATGCCTCTTCGTTGGAACGAAAAAGATATTTCATTATCTAATTGAACTGAAATTCCAAAGCAGATAGGATTAGTTCTCTCACTCCATTTCTGAAAGAAGACTGAAATTTAATATTTATGCGGAGATGCATTTATTTCTGGAGGAAACTAAATGCCTCTTCGTTGGATCTCAAAAGATATTTCAGTGAATATTTGAACAGACATTCCAAAGGAAAAGGACAAGTTATCTCACACCCTTTCCGAAAGAACACTGAAATGTAATACTTATGCGGAGATGCATTTATTTCTGGAGGAAAGTAAATGCCTCTTCTCTGGAACGAAAAAGATATTTCAGTGAATAATTGAAGAGACATTCTAGAAGAAATAGGACAAGTTCACTCGCGCAATTTCAGAAAGACGACCCAAATTCAATATTTATGCGGAGATGCATTTATTTCTGGAGGAAAGTAAATGCCTCTTCTTTGGAACGAAAAAGATATTTCATTATATAATTGAACTGAAATTCCAAAGCAGATAGGATTAGTTCTCTCACACCATTTCTGAAAGAAGACTGAAATTTAATATTTATGCGGAGGTGCATTTATTTCTGGAGGAAAATAAATGCCTCTTCGTTGGAACGAAAAATATATTTCAGTGAATAATTAAACAGAAATTTCAGAACAAATAGTACACTCTCTCTCATAAGATTTCCGAAACAAGACTGAAATGTAATATTTATGCGGAGATGCATTTATTTTTGGAGGAAACTAAATGCCTCTTCGTTGGATCGCAAAAGATATTTCAGTGAATATTTGAACAGACATTCCAAAGAAAAAGGACAAGTTATCTCACACCATTTCCGAAAGAACATTGAAATGTAATACTTATGCAGTGGTGGAAAATTGGCGCAGAGGTGGAGCCTATTGATACCACTAAAATTTTATGGTATTATTCTGTTTAATAAAAACTCAGAAATTTGATCATCAGATAAGAGGGTAAATGCTACTATAATTTAGTGGTATCAATAGGCTCCACCTCTGCGCCAATTTTCCACCACTGCTTATGCGGAGATGCATTTATTTCTGGAGGAAAGTAAATGCATCTTCGTTGGAACGAAAAACATATTTTGGTGAATAATTCAACAAACATTCCATAGAAAATGGGGAGTGTTTTCTCACACCATTTCCAAAAGAAGACTGACATGTAATATTTTTGTGGAGATGCATTTATTTCTGGAGGAAAGTAAATGCCTCTTCGTTGGATCGAGAAAGATATAACAGTGAATACTTGCACAGACATTCTAGAAAAAATAGGACAAGTTCTCTCGCACAATTACCGAAAGACGACACAAATTCAAAATTTATGCGTAGATGCATTTATTTCTGGAGGAAAGTAAATTCCTCTTCGTTGGAACGAAAAAAATATTTCAGTGAATAATTGAACAGAAATTTCAGAACAAATAGCACACACTCTCTCATAAAATTTCGAAAGATGACTTAAATGTAATATTTATGCGGAGATGCATTTATTTCTGGAGGAAACTAAATGCCTCTGCTCTGGAACGAAAAAGATATTTCAGTGAATAATTGAAGAGACATTCCAAAGCAAATAGGATAAGTTATCTCACACCATTTCCGAAAGAAGACTGAAATGTAATATTTATGCGGAGATGAATTTATTTCTGGTGGAAAGTAAATGCCTCTTCGTTGGATCGAAAAAGATATTTGGGTGAATACTTGCACAAACATTCTAGAAGAAAGAGGACAAGTTCTCTCGCACCATTTCTGAAAGACGACACAAATTCAATATTTATGCGGAGATGCATTTATTTCTGGAGGAAAGTAAATGCCTCTTCGTTGGAACGAAAAAGATATTTCAGTGAATAATTCAACAGACATTCAAAGAAAAAGGACAAGGTATCTCGCACCATTTCCGAAAGAACACTGAAATGTAATATTTATGCGGAGATGCATTTATTTCCGGTGGAGAGTAAATACCTGTACGTTGGATAGCAAAAGATATTGCAGTGAATAATTAAACAGACTTTCGTAAGCAAGAAGGACAAGTTCACTCTCACCATTTCCAAAAGACTACTCAAATTCAGTATTTATGCGGAGATGCATTTATTTCTGGAAGAAAATAAATGCCTCTTCGTTGGAACGAAAAACATATTTTGGTGAATAATTCAACAAACATTCCATAGAAAATGGGGAGTGTTTTCTCACACCATTTCCAAAAGAACACTGACATGTAATATTTATGCGGAGATGCATTTATTTCTGGAGGAAAGTAAATGCCTCTTCGTTGGAACGAAAAACATATTTTGGTGAATAATTCAACAAACATTCCATAGAAAATGGGGAGTGTTTTCTCACTCCATTTCCAAAAGAAGACTGACATGTAATATTTTTGTGGAGATGCATTTATTTCTGGAGGAAAGTAAATGCCTCTTCGTTGGATCGAAAAAGATATAAGAGTGAATACTTGCACAGACATTCTAGAAACTAGTCGGATGTACCAATCCCAAAACTTTCTTCTATCTCGTACATGTTAATAATTCAAAATTAGCTATCACACTGCCAAAATTAAATGGCAATCTATGCATCTCATGAGGATTCTAAAGATATGAAATTCCGTGCGTTAGTTCTTGAGATATGACTATCGCTGAAATCGTCTAAATCGAGCAAAATGCTGTCTAGCACCGCCACCTATTGGGTGATTTATACCAAATCCTAATCAGCAACAATTTATGTCAACGTCTGACTGAATCTGAAGTTTGGAGAAAATCCGTGCATTAGTTTTTGAGATAGAGCTATAGCGAAAATCGTGAAAATTACTGCATAGCAGCGCCCCCTATTGGGTGATTAACACCAAAACCGAATTAACAACAACTTGTGTCAACATACCACAGAATCTGAAGTTAGGTGAAAATTCGTCCGTTAGTTCTATAGATAGAGCTATTGAGGCAATCGTGAAAAAGGCAGCACAGAAGCGCCACCTGTTGGGCTATTTACACCAACACATAATCAGTAGCAGGTCATATCAAGGAGTAACTGAATCTGAAGTTTCATGAAAATCCGTGCGTTAGTTCTTAAGATAGAGCTATTGGAGAAATCGTGTAAATCCTGCAAAATTCATCATAACAGCGCCACCTGTTGGGCGATTTACACCAAAGCGTAATCAGCATCAATTCATATCGAGGACTAACTGAATCTGAAGTTTGATCGAAATCCGTGCATTAGTTCGTGAGATAGAGGTATTGCGAAAATCGTGAAAAATGCAGCATAGCAGCGCCACCTGATGAGCGATTTACACCAAAAACTAATCAGCATCAAATTGTATCAGGGACTAACAGAATATGAATTTTTATTAAATTCCGTGCATTCCATTTTTATTAAATTCCGTGGTGTTCTCACACCATTTCCAAAAAAAGACTGACATGAAATATTTTATTATTTCAGGAGGAAAGTAAATTTCTCTTCGTTGGAACGAAAAAAATATTTCAGTGAATAATTAAACAGAAATTTCAGAACAAATAGTGCACTCTCTCTCATAAGATTTCCGAAAGAAGACTGAAATGTAATATTTATGCAGAGATGCATTTATTTCTGGAGGAAACTAAATGCCTCTTCGTTGGATCTCAAAAGATATTTCAGTGAATATTTGAACAGACATTCCAAAGGAAAAGGACAAGTTATCTCACACCATTTCCGAAAGAACACTGAAATGTAATACTTATGCGGAGATGTATTTATTTCTGGAGGAAAGTAAATGCCTCTTCTCTGGAACGAAAAAGATATTTCAGTGAATAATTGAAGAGACATTCTAGAAGAAATAGGACAAGTTCGCTCGCGCAATTTCAGAAAGACGACACAAATTCAATATTTATGCGGAGATGCATTTATTTCTGGAGGAAAGTAAATGCCTCTTCTCTGGAACGAAAAAGATATTTCAGTGAATAATTGAAGAGACATTCTAGAAGAAATAGGACAAGTTCACTCGCGCAATTTCAGAAAGACGACACATATTCAATATTTATGCGGAGATGCATTTATTTCTGGGGGAAAGTAAATGCCGCTTCTTATTTCATTATATAATTGAACTGAAATTCCAAAGCAGATAGGATTAGTTCTCTCACACCATTTCTGAAAGAAGACTGAAATTTAATATTTATGCGGAGGTGCATTTATTTCTGGAGGAAAGTAAATGCCTCTTCGTTGGAACGAAAAATATATTTAAGTGAATAATTAAACAGAAATTTCAGAACAAATAGTACACTCTCTCTCATAAGATTTCCGAAACAAGACTGAAATGTAATATTTATGCGGAGATGCATTTATTTCTGGAGGAAACTAAATGCCTCTTCGTTGGATCGCAAAAGATATTTCAGTGAATATTTGAACAGACATTCCAAAGAAAAAGGACAAGTTATCTCACACCATTTCCGAAAGAACACTGAAATGTAATACTTATGCGGAGATGCATTTATTTCTGGAGGAAAGTAAATGCCTCTTCTCTGGAACGAAAAAGATATTTCAGTGAATAATTGAAGAGACATTCTAGAAGAAATAGGACAAGTTCTCACACACCATTTCCGAAAGACGACACAAATTCAAAATTTATGCGTAGATGCATTTATTTCTGGAGGAAAGTAAATTCCTCTTCGTTGGAACGAAAAAAATATTTCAGTGAATAATTGAACAGAAATTTCAGAACAAATAGCACACACTCTCTCATAAAATTTCCGAAAGATGACTTAAATGTAATATTTATGCGGAGATGCATTTATTTCTGGAGGAAATTAAAGGCCTCTGCTCTGGAACGAAAAAGATATTTCAGTGAATAATTGAAGAGACATTCCAAAGCAAATAGGATAAGTTATCTCACACCATTTCCGAAAGAAGACTGAAATGTAATATTTATGCGGAGATGCATTTATTTCTGGTGGAAAGTAAATGCCTCTTCGTTGGATCGAAAAAGATATTTGGGTGAATACTTGCACAAACATTCTAGAAGAAAGAGGACAAGTTCTCTCGCACCATTTCTGAAAGACGACTCAAATTCAATATTTATGCGGAGATGCATTTATTTCTGGTGTAAAGTAAATGTCTCGTCGTTGGATCGAAAAAGAAATTTCAGTGAATAACTCAAAAGACATTCCATAGAAAATGGGACGAGTTTTCTCACACCATTTCCAAAAAAAGACTGACATGTAATATTTATGCGGAGATGCATTTATTTCTGGAGGAAAGTAAATGCCTCTTCGTTGGAACGAAAAAGATATTTCATTATATAATTGAACTGAAATTCCAAAGCAAATAGGATTAGTTCTCTCACACCATTTCTGATAGAAGACTGAAATTTAATATTTATGCTTAGATGCATTTATTTCTGGAGGAAAGTAAATGCCTCTTCGTTGGATCGAAAAAGATATAAGAGCGAATACTTACACAGACATTCCATAAATAAAGGACAAATTCTCTCGCACAATTACGCTAAGACGACACAAATTCAAAATTTATGCGTAGATGCATTTATTTCAGGAGGAAAGTAAATTTCTCTTCGTTGGAACGAAAAAAATATTTCAGTGAATACTTGAACAAAAATTTCAGAACAAATAGTACACACTCTCTCATAAAATTTCCGAAAGATGACTGAAATGTAATATTTATGCGGAGATACATTTATTTCTGGAGGAAACTAAATGCCCCTGCTCTGGAACGAAAAAGATATTTCAGTGAATAATTGAAGAGACATTCCAAAGCAAATAGGATAAGTTATCTCACACCATTTCCGAAAGAAGACTGAAATGTAATATTTATGCGGAGATGCATTTATTTCTGGAGGAAAGTAAATGCCTCTTCGTTGGAACGTAAAAGATATTTCTGTTTATAATTGAACAGAAATTTCAAAGCAAATACGACAAGTTCTCTTACAACATTTCCGAAAGAACCCTGAAATGTAATATTTATGCGGAGATGCATTTATTTCTGGTGGAAAGTAAATGCCTCTTCGTTGGATCGAAAAAGATATTTGGGTGAATACTTGCACAAACATTCTAGAAGAAAGAGGAAAAGTTCTCTCGCACCATTTCTGAAAGACGACTCAAATTCAAAATTTATGCGTAGATGCATTTATTTCTTTAGGAAAGTAAATGCCTCTTCGTTGGAACGAAAAAGATATTTCATTATCTAATTGAACTGAAATTCCAAAGCAGATAGGATTAGTTCTCTCACTCCATTTCTGAAAGAAGACTGAAATTTAATATTTATGCGGAGATGCATTTATTTCTGGAGGAAACTAAATGCCTCTTCGTTGGATCTCAAAAGATATTTCAGTGAATATTTGAACAGACATTCCAAAGGAAAAGGACAAGTTATCTCACACCCTTTCCGAAAGAACACTGAAATGTAATACTTATGCGGAGATGCATTTATTTCTGGAGGAAAGTAAATGCCTCTTCTCTGGAACGAAAAAGATATTTCAGTGAATAATTGAAGAGACATTCTAGAAGAAATAGGACAAGTTCACTCGCGCAATTTCAGAAAGACGACCCAAATTCAATATTTATGCGGAGATGCATTTATTTCTGGAGGAAAGTAAATGCCTCTTCTTTGGAACGAAAAAGATATTTCATTATATAATTGAACTGAAATTCCAAAGCAGATAGGATTAGTTCTCTCACACCATTTCTGAAAGAAGACTGAAATTTAATATTTATGCGGAGGTGCATTTATTTCTGGAGGAAAATAAATGCCTCTTCGTTGGAACGAAAAATATATTTCAGTGAATAATTAAACAGAAATTTCAGAACAAATAGTACACTCTCTCTCATAAGATTTCCGAAACAAGACTGAAATGTAATATTTATGCGGAGATGCATTTATTTTTGGAGGAAACTAAATGCCTCTTCGTTGGATCGCAAAAGATATTTCAGTGAATATTTGAACAGACATTCCAAAGAAAAAGGACAAGTTATCTCACACCATTTCCGAAAGAACATTGAAATGTAATACTTATGCAGTGGTGGAAAATTGGCGCAGAGGTGGAGCCTATTGATACCACTAAAATTTTATGGTATTATTCTGTTTAATAAAAACTCAGAAATTTGATCATCAGATAAGAGGGTAAATGCTACTATAATTTAGTGGTATCAATAGGCTCCACCTCTGCGCCAATTTTCCACCACTGCTTATGCGGAGATGCATTTATTTCTGGAGGAAAGTAAATGCATCTTCGTTGGAACGAAAAACATATTTTGGTGAATAATTCAACAAACATTCCATAGAAAATGGGGAGTGTTTTCTCACACCATTTCCAAAAGAAGACTGACATGTAATATTTTTGTGGAGATGCATTTATTTCTGGAGGAAAGTAAATGCCTCTTCGTTGGATCGAGAAAGATATAACAGTGAATACTTGCACAGACATTCTAGAAAAAATAGGACAAGTTCTCTCGCACAATTACCGAAAGACGACACAAATTCAAAATTTATGCGTAGATGCATTTATTTCTGGAGGAAAGTAAATTCCTCTTCGTTGGAACGAAAAAAATATTTCAGTGAATAATTGAACAGAAATTTCAGAACAAATAGCACACACTCTCTCATAAAATTTCGAAAGATGACTTAAATGTAATATTTATGCGGAGATGCATTTATTTCTGGAGGAAACTAAATGCCTCTGCTCTGGAACGAAAAAGATATTTCAGTGAATAATTGAAGAGACATTCCAAAGCAAATAGGATAAGTTATCTCACACCATTTCCGAAAGAAGACTGAAATGTAATATTCATGCGGAGATGAATTTATTTCTGGTGGAAAGTAAATGCCTCTTCGTTGGATCGAAAAAGATATTTGGGTGAATACTTGCACAAACATTCTAGAAGAAAGAGGACAAGTTCTCTCGCACCATTTCTGAAAGACGACACAAATTCAATATTTATGCGGAGATGCATTTATTTCTGGAGGAAAGTAAATGCCTCTTCGTTGGAACGAAAAAGATATTTCAGTGAATAATTCAACAGACATTCAAAGAAAAAGGACAAGGTATCTCGCACCATTTCCGAAAGAACACTGAAATGTAATATTTATGCGGAGATGCATTTATTTCCGGTGGAGAGTAAATACCTGTACGTTGGATAGCAAAAGATATTGCAGTGAATAATTAAACAGACTTTCGTAAGCAAGAAGGACAAGTTCACTCTCACCATTTCCAAAAGACTACTCAAATTCAGTATTTATGCGGAGATGCATTTATTTCTGGAAGAAAATAAATGCCTCTTCGTTGGAACGAAAAACATATTTTGGTGAATAATTCAACAAACATTCCATAGAAAATGGGGAGTGTTTTCTCACACCATTTCCAAAAGAACACTGACATGTAATATTTATGCGGAGATGCATTTATTTCTGGAGGAAAGTAAATGCCTCTTCGTTGGAACGAAAAACATATTTTGGTGAATAATTCAACAAACATTCCATAGAAAATGGGGAGTGTTTTCTCACTCCATTTCCAAAAGAAGACTGACATGTAATATTTTTGTGGAGATGCATTTATTTCTGGAGGAAAGTAAATGCCTCTTCGTTGGATCGAAAAAGATATAAGAGTGAATACTTGCACAGACATTCTAGAAACTAGTCGGATGTACCAATCCCAAAACTTTCTTCTATCTCGTACATGTTAATAATTCAAAATTAGCTATCACACTGCCAAAATTAAATGGCAATCTATGCATCTCATGAGGATTCTAAAGATATGAAATTCCGTGCGTTAGTTCTTGAGATATGACTATCGCTGAAATCGTCTAAATCGAGCAAAATGCTGTCTAGCACCGCCACCTATTGGGTGATTTATACCAAATCCTAATCAGCAACAATTTATGTCAACGTCTGACTGAATCTGAAGTTTGGAGAAAATCCGTGCATTAGTTTTTGAGATAGAGCTATAGCGAAAATCGTGAAAATTACTGCATAGCAGCGCCCCCTATTGGGTGATTAACACCAAAACCGAATTAACAACAACTTGTGTCAACATACCACAGAATCTGAAGTTAGGTGAAAATTCGTCCGTTAGTTCTATAGATAGAGCTATTGAGGCAATCGTGAAAAAGGCAGCACAGAAGCGCCACCTGTTGGGCTATTTACACCAACACATAATCAGTAGCAGGTCATATCAAGGAGTAACTGAATCTGAAGTTTCATGAAAATCCGTGCGTTAGTTCTTAAGATAGAGCTATTGGAGAAATCGTGTAAATCCTGCAAAATTCATCATAACAGCGCCACCTGTTGGGCGATTTACACCAAAGCGTAATCAGCATCAATTCATATCGAGGACTAACTGAATCTGAAGTTTGATCGAAATCCGTGCATTAGTTCGTGAGATAGAGGTATTGCGAAAATCGTGAAAAATGCAGCATAGCAGCGCCACCTGATGAGCGATTTACACCAAAAACTAATCAGCATCAAATTGTATCAGGGACTAACAGAATATGAATTTTTATTAAATTCCGTGCATTAGTTCTTGAGATAGAGCGCCCACAAAATTTGTGTCACATACACACAGACTCACAGAGTCACAGACAGACATTTTGTAAAAACATGTTTTTTGGAATCTCTGACCCCTAAAACGTGTAAATCCGTCGAAAACCGGAATTCGAAAATTGTCATGAATCCAATACTTTCTTCTTGTAAAGATAGAAGAAAGTAAAAATAGGAGAAGTTCTCTCGCACAATTACCGAAAGACGACACAAATTCAAAATTTATGCGTAGATGCATTTATTTCTGGAGGAAAGTAAATTCCTCTTCGTTGGAACGAAAAAAATATTTCAGTGAATAATTGAACAGAAATTTCAGAACAAATAGCACACACTCTCTCATAAAATTTCCGAAAGATGACTGAAATGTAATATTTATGCGGAGATGCATTTATTTCTGGAGGAAACTAAATGTCTCTGCTCTGGAACGAAAAAGATATTTCAGTGAATAATTGAAGAGACATTCCAAAGCAAATAGGATAAGTTATCTCACACCATTTCCGAAAGAAGACTGAAATGTAATATTTATGCGGAGATGAATTTATTTCTGGTGGAAAGTAAATGTCTCGTCGTTGGATCGAAAAAGAAATTTGAGTGAATAACTCAAAAGACATTCATAGAAAATGGGACGAGTTTTCTCACACCATTTCCAAAAAAAGACTGACATGTAATATTTATGTGGAGACGCATTTATTTCTGGAGGAAAGTAAATGCCTCTTCGTTGGATCGAAAAAAATATTTGGGTGAATACTTGCACAAACATTCTAGAAGAAAGAGGACAAGTTCTCTCGCACCATTTCTGAAAGACGACTCAAATTCAATATTTATGCGGAGATGCATTTATTTCTGGTGATAAGTAAATGCCTCGTCGTTGGATCGAAAAAGAAATTTCAAAGAATAACTCAAAAGAGATTCCATAGAAAATGGGACGAGTTTTCTCACACCATTTCCAAAAAAAGACTGACATGTAATATTTATGCGGAGATGCATTTATTTCTGGAGGAAAGTAAATGTCTCTTCGTTGGAACGAAAAAGATATTTCATTATATAATTGAACTGAAATTCCAAAGCAAATAGGATTAGTTCTCTCACACCATTTCTGGTAGAAGACTGAAATTTAATATTTATGCTTAGATGCATTTATTTCAGTAGGAAAGTAAATGCCTCTTCGTTGGAGCGAAAAAGATATTTCAGTGAATAATTGAACAGAAATTTCAGAACAAATAGTACACACTCTCTCACAAGATTTCCGAAAGAAGACTGAAATGTAATATTTATTCGGAGATGCATTTATTTCTGGAGGAAAGTAAATGCTTCTTCGTTGGATCGAAAAAAAAATTAAGTGAATAATTGAACAGACATTCTAGAAGAAATAGGACAAGTTCTCTCGCGAAATTTCAGAAAGACGACACAAATTCAATATTTATGCGGAGATGCATTTATTTCTGGAGGAAAGTAAATGCCTCTTCGTTGGAACGAAAAAGATATTTCAATTAATAATTCAACAGACATTCAAAGAAAAAGGACAAGGTATCTCGCACCATTTCCGAAAGAATACTGAAATGTAATATTTATGCGGAGATGCATTTATTTCCGGTGGAAAGTAAATACCTGTACGTTGGATCGCAAAAGATATTGCAGTGAATAATTAAACAGACTTTCGTAAGCAAAAAGGACAAGTTCACTCTCACCATTTCCAAAAGACTACTCAAATTCAATATTTATGCGGAGATGCATTTATTTCTGGAGGAAAGTAAATGCCTCTTCGTTGGAACGAAAAATATATTTTGGTGAATAATTCAACAAACATTCCATAGAAAATGGGGAGTGCTTTCTCACACCATTTCCAAAAGAAGACTGACATGTAATATTTATGCGGAGATGCATTTCTGGAGGAAAGTAAATGCCTCTTCGTTGGATCGAAAAAGATATAAGAGTGAATACTTGCACAGACATTCTAAAAAAAATAGGACAAGTTCTCTCGCACAATTACCGAAAGACGACACAAATTCAAAATTTATGCGTAGATGCATTTATTTCTGGAGGAAAGTAAATTCCTCTTCGTTGGATCGAAAAAAATATTTCAGTGAATAATTGAACAGAAATTTCAGAACAAATTGCACACACTCTCTCATAAAATTTCCGAAAGATGACGGAAATGTAATATTTATGCGGAGATGCATTTATTT
Source organism: Maratus speciosus (assembly GCA_963932465.1). Taxonomy (NCBI): domain Eukaryota; kingdom Metazoa; phylum Arthropoda; class Arachnida; order Araneae; family Salticidae; genus Maratus; species Maratus speciosus. The sequence continues at coordinate 103,803,070 of OZ010794.1, forward strand.
CTGGAGGAAACTAAATGCCTCTGCTCTGGAACGAAAAAGATATTTCAGTGAATAATTGAAGAGACATTCCAAAGCAAATAGGATAAGTTATCTCACACCATTTCCGAAAGAAGACTGAAATGTAATATTTATGCGGAGATGAATTTATTTCTGGTGGAAAGTAAATGCCTCTTCGTTGGATCGAAAAAGATATTTGGGTGAATACTTGCACAAACATTCTAGAAGAAAGAGGACAAGTTCTCTCGCATCATTTCTGAAAGACGACTCAAATTCAATATTTATGCGGAGATGCATTTATTTCTGGTGTAAAGTAAATGCCTCGTCGTTAGATCGAAAAAGAAATTTCAGTGAATAACTCAAAAGACATTCATAGAAAATGGGACGAGTTTTCTCACACCATTTCCAAAAAAAGACTGACATGAAATATTTTATTATTTCAGGAGGAAAGTAAATTTCTCTTCGTTGGAACGAAAAAAATATTTCAGTGAATAATTAAACAGAAATTTCAGAACAAATAGTGCACTCTCTCTCATAAGATTTCCGAAAGAAGACTGAAATGTAATATTTATGCAGAGATGCATTTATTTCTGGAGGAAACTAAATGCCTCTTCGTTGGATCTCAAAAGATATTTCAGTGAATATTTGAACAGACATTCCAAAGGAAAAGGACAAGTTATCTCACACCATTTCCGAAAGAACACTGAAATGTAATACTTATGCGGAGATGTATTTATTTCTGGAGGAAAGTAAATGCCTCTTCTCTGGAACGAAAAAGATATTTCAGTGAATAATTGAAGAGACATTCTAGAAGAAATAGGACAAGTTCGCTCGCGCAATTTCAGAAAGACGACACAAATTCAATATTTATGCGGAGATGCATTTATTTCTGGAGGAAAGTAAATGCCTCTTCTCTGGAACGAAAAAGATATTTCAGTGAATAATTGAAGAGACATTCTAGAAGAAATAGGACAAGTTCACTCGCGCAATTTCAGAAAGACGACACATATTCAATATTTATGCGGAGATGCATTTATTTCTGGGGGAAAGTAAATGCCGCTTCTTATTTCATTATATAATTGAACTGAAATTCCAAAGCAGATAGGATTAGTTCTCTCACACCATTTCTGAAAGAAGACTGAAATTTAATATTTATGCGGAGGTGCATTTATTTCTGGAGGAAAGTAAATGCCTCTTCGTTGGAACGAAAAATATATTTAAGTGAATAATTAAACAGAAATTTCAGAACAAATAGTACACTCTCTCTCATAAGATTTCCGAAACAAGACTGAAATGTAATATTTATGCGGAGATGCATTTATTTCTGGAGGAAACTAAATGCCTCTTCGTTGGATCGCAAAAGATATTTCAGTGAATATTTGAACAGACATTCCAAAGAAAAAGGACAAGTTATCTCACACCATTTCCGAAAGAACACTGAAATGTAATACTTATGCGGAGATGCATTTATTTCTGGAGGAAAGTAAATGCCTCTTCTCTGGAACGAAAAAGATATTTCAGTGAATAATTGAAGAGACATTCTAGAAGAAATAGGACAAGTTCTCACACACCATTTCCGAAAGACGACACAAATTCAAAATTTATGCGTAGATGCATTTATTTCTGGAGGAAAGTAAATTCCTCTTCGTTGGAACGAAAAAAATATTTCAGTGAATAATTGAACAGAAATTTCAGAACAAATAGCACACACTCTCTCATAAAATTTCCGAAAGATGACTTAAATGTAATATTTATGCGGAGATGCATTTATTTCTGGAGGAAATTAAAGGCCTCTGCTCTGGAACGAAAAAGATATTTCAGTGAATAATTGAAGAGACATTCCAAAGCAAATAGGATAAGTTATCTCACACCATTTCCGAAAGAAGACTGAAATGTAATATTTATGCGGAGATGCATTTATTTCTGGTGGAAAGTAAATGCCTCTTCGTTGGATCGAAAAAGATATTTGGGTGAATACTTGCACAAACATTCTAGAAGAAAGAGGACAAGTTCTCTCGCACCATTTCTGAAAGACGACTCAAATTCAATATTTATGCGGAGATGCATTTATTTCTGGTGTAAAGTAAATGTCTCGTCGTTGGATCGAAAAAGAAATTTCAGTGAATAACTCAAAAGACATTCCATAGAAAATGGGACGAGTTTTCTCACACCATTTCCAAAAAAAGACTGACATGTAATATTTATGCGGAGATGCATTTATTTCTGGAGGAAAGTAAATGCCTCTTCGTTGGAACGAAAAAGATATTTCATTATATAATTGAACTGAAATTCCAAAGCAAATAGGATTAGTTCTCTCACACCATTTCTGATAGAAGACTGAAATTTAATATTTATGCTTAGATGCATTTATTTCTGGAGGAAAGTAAATGCCTCTTCGTTGGATCGAAAAAGATATAAGAGCGAATACTTACACAGACATTCCATAAATAAAGGACAAATTCTCTCGCACAATTACGCTAAGACGACACAAATTCAAAATTTATGCGTAGATGCATTTATTTCAGGAGGAAAGTAAATTTCTCTTCGTTGGAACGAAAAAAATATTTCAGTGAATACTTGAACAAAAATTTCAGAACAAATAGTACACACTCTCTCATAAAATTTCCGAAAGATGACTGAAATGTAATATTTATGCGGAGATACATTTATTTCTGGAGGAAACTAAATGCCCCTGCTCTGGAACGAAAAAGATATTTCAGTGAATAATTGAAGAGACATTCCAAAGCAAATAGGATAAGTTATCTCACACCATTTCCGAAAGAAGACTGAAATGTAATATTTATGCGGAGATGCATTTATTTCTGGAGGAAAGTAAATGCCTCTTCGTTGGAACGTAAAAGATATTTCTGTTTATAATTGAACAGAAATTTCAAAGCAAATACGACAAGTTCTCTTACAACATTTCCGAAAGAACCCTGAAATGTAATATTTATGCGGAGATGCATTTATTTCTGGTGGAAAGTAAATGCCTCTTCGTTGGATCGAAAAAGATATTTGGGTGAATACTTGCACAAACATTCTAGAAGAAAGAGGAAAAGTTCTCTCGCACCATTTCTGAAAGACGACTCAAATTCAAAATTTATGCGTAGATGCATTTATTTCTTTAGGAAAGTAAATGCCTCTTCGTTGGAACGAAAAAGATATTTCATTATCTAATTGAACTGAAATTCCAAAGCAGATAGGATTAGTTCTCTCACTCCATTTCTGAAAGAAGACTGAAATTTAATATTTATGCGGAGATGCATTTATTTCTGGAGGAAACTAAATGCCTCTTCGTTGGATCTCAAAAGATATTTCAGTGAATATTTGAACAGACATTCCAAAGGAAAAGGACAAGTTATCTCACACCCTTTCCGAAAGAACACTGAAATGTAATACTTATGCGGAGATGCATTTATTTCTGGAGGAAAGTAAATGCCTCTTCTCTGGAACGAAAAAGATATTTCAGTGAATAATTGAAGAGACATTCTAGAAGAAATAGGACAAGTTCACTCGCGCAATTTCAGAAAGACGACCCAAATTCAATATTTATGCGGAGATGCATTTATTTCTGGAGGAAAGTAAATGCCTCTTCTTTGGAACGAAAAAGATATTTCATTATATAATTGAACTGAAATTCCAAAGCAGATAGGATTAGTTCTCTCACACCATTTCTGAAAGAAGACTGAAATTTAATATTTATGCGGAGGTGCATTTATTTCTGGAGGAAAATAAATGCCTCTTCGTTGGAACGAAAAATATATTTCAGTGAATAATTAAACAGAAATTTCAGAACAAATAGTACACTCTCTCTCATAAGATTTCCGAAACAAGACTGAAATGTAATATTTATGCGGAGATGCATTTATTTTTGGAGGAAACTAAATGCCTCTTCGTTGGATCGCAAAAGATATTTCAGTGAATATTTGAACAGACATTCCAAAGAAAAAGGACAAGTTATCTCACACCATTTCCGAAAGAACATTGAAATGTAATACTTATGCAGTGGTGGAAAATTGGCGCAGAGGTGGAGCCTATTGATACCACTAAAATTTTATGGTATTATTCTGTTTAATAAAAACTCAGAAATTTGATCATCAGATAAGAGGGTAAATGCTACTATAATTTAGTGGTATCAATAGGCTCCACCTCTGCGCCAATTTTCCACCACTGCTTATGCGGAGATGCATTTATTTCTGGAGGAAAGTAAATGCATCTTCGTTGGAACGAAAAACATATTTTGGTGAATAATTCAACAAACATTCCATAGAAAATGGGGAGTGTTTTCTCACACCATTTCCAAAAGAAGACTGACATGTAATATTTTTGTGGAGATGCATTTATTTCTGGAGGAAAGTAAATGCCTCTTCGTTGGATCGAGAAAGATATAACAGTGAATACTTGCACAGACATTCTAGAAAAAATAGGACAAGTTCTCTCGCACAATTACCGAAAGACGACACAAATTCAAAATTTATGCGTAGATGCATTTATTTCTGGAGGAAAGTAAATTCCTCTTCGTTGGAACGAAAAAAATATTTCAGTGAATAATTGAACAGAAATTTCAGAACAAATAGCACACACTCTCTCATAAAATTTCGAAAGATGACTTAAATGTAATATTTATGCGGAGATGCATTTATTTCTGGAGGAAACTAAATGCCTCTGCTCTGGAACGAAAAAGATATTTCAGTGAATAATTGAAGAGACATTCCAAAGCAAATAGGATAAGTTATCTCACACCATTTCCGAAAGAAGACTGAAATGTAATATTTATGCGGAGATGAATTTATTTCTGGTGGAAAGTAAATGCCTCTTCGTTGGATCGAAAAAGATATTTGGGTGAATACTTGCACAAACATTCTAGAAGAAAGAGGACAAGTTCTCTCGCACCATTTCTGAAAGACGACTCAAATTCAATATTTATGCGGAGATGCATTTATTTCTGGTGTAAAGTAAATGCCTCGTCGTTGGATCGAAAAAGAAATTTCAGTGAATAACTCAAAAGACATTCCATAGATAATGGGGCGAGTTTTTTCACACCATTTCCAAAAAAAGACTGACATTTAATATTTATGCGGAGATGCATTTATTTCTGGAGGAAAGTAAATGCCTCTTCGTTGGAACGAAAAAGATATTTCATTATATAATTGAACTGAAATTCCAAAGCAAATAGGATTAGTTCTCTCACACCATTTCTGATAGAAGACTGAAATTTAATATTTATGCTTAGATGCATTTATTTCTGGAGGAAAGTAAATGCCTCTTCGTTGGATCGAAAAAGATATAAGAGTGAATACTTACACAGACATTCCATAAATAAAGGACAAATTCTCTCGCACAATTACGCTAAGACGACACAAATTCAAAATTTATGCGTAGATGCATTTATTTCAGGAGGAAAGTAAATTTCTCTTCGTTGGAACGAAAAAAATATTTCAGTGAATACTTGAACAAAAATTTCAGAACAAATAGTACACACTCTCTCATAAAATTTCCGAAAGATGACTGAAATGTAATATTTATGCGGAGATACATTTATTTCTGGAGGAAACTAAATGCCCCTGCTCTGGAACGAAAAAGATATTTCAGTGAATAATTGAAGAGACATTCCAAAGCAAATAGGATAAGTTATCTCACACCATTTCCGAAAGAAGACTGAAATGTAATATTTATGCGGAGATGCATTTATTTCTGGAGGAAAGTAAATGCCTCTTCGTTGGAACGTAAAAGATATTTCTGTTTATAATTGAACAGAAATTTCAAAGCAAATACGACAAGTTCTCTTACAACATTTCCGAAAGAACCCTGAAATGTAATATTTATGCGGAGATGCATTTATTTCTGGTGGAAAGTAAATGCCTCTTCGTTGGATCGAAAAAGATATTTGGGTGAATACTTGCACAAACATTCTAGAAGAAAGAGGAAAAGTTCTCTCGCACCATTTCTGAAAGACGACTCAAATTCAAAATTTATGCGTAGATGCATTTATTTCTTTAGGAAAGTAAATGCCTCTTCGTTGGAACGAAAAAGATATTTCATTATCTAATTGAACTGAAATTCCAAAGCAGATAGGATTAGTTCTCTCACTCCATTTCTGAAAGAAGACTGAAATTTAATATTTATGCGGAGATGCATTTATTTCTGGAGGAAACTAAATGCCTCTTCGTTGGATCTCAAAAGATATTTCAGTGAATATTTGAACAGACATTCCAAAGGAAAAGGACAAGTTATCTCACACCCTTTCCGAATGAACACTGAAATGTAATACTTATGCGGAGATGCATTTATTTCTGGAGGAAAGTAAATGCCTCTTCTCTGGAACGAAAAAGATATTTCAGTGAATAATTGAAGAGACATTCTAGAAGAAATAGGACAAGTTCACTCGCGCAATTTCAGAAAGACGACCCAAATTCAATATTTATGCGGAGATGCATTTATTTCTGGAGGAAAGTAAATGCCTCTTCTTTGGAACGAAAAAGATATTTCATTATATAATTGAACTGAAATTCCAAAGCAGATAGGATTAGTTCTCTCACACCATTTCTGAAAGAAGACTGAAATTTAATATTTATGCGGAGGTGCATTTATTTCTGGAGGAAAATAAATGCCTCTTCGTTGGAACGAAAAATATATTTCAGTGAATAATTAAACAGAAATTTCAGAACAAATAGTACACTCTCTCTCATAAGATTTCCGAAACAAGACTGAAATGTAATATTTATGCGGAGATGCATTTATTTTTGGAGGAAACTAAATGCCTCTTCGTTGGATCGCAAAAGATATTTCAGTGAATATTTGAACAGACATTCCAAAGAAAAAGGACAAGTTATCTCACACCATTTCCGAAAGAACATTGAAATGTAATACTTATGCAGTGGTGGAAAATTGGCGCAGAGGTGCAGCCTATTGATACCACTAAAATTTTATGGTATTATTCTGTTTAATAAAAACTCAGAAATTTGATCATCAGATAAGAGGGTAAATGCTACTATAATTTAGTGGTATCAATAGGCTCCACCTCTGCGCCAATTTTCCACCACTGCTTATGCGGAGATGCATTTATTTCTGGAGGAAAGTAAATGCATCTTCGTTGGAACGAAAAACATATTTTGGTGAATAATTCAACAAACAATCCATAGAAAATGGGGAGTGTTTTCTCACACCATTTCCAAAAGAAGACTGACATGTAATATTTTTGTGGAGATGCATTTATTTCTGGAGGAAAGTAAATGCCTCTTCGTTGGATCGAAAAAGATATAAGAGTGAATACTTGCACAGACATTCTAGAAAAAATAGGACAAGTTCTCTCGCACAATTACCGAAAGACGACACAAATTCAAAATTTATGCGTAGATGCATTTATTTCTGGAGGAAAGTAAATTCCTCTTCGTTGGAACGAAAAAAATATTTCAGTGAATAATTGAACAGAAATTTCAGAACAAATAGCACACACTCTCTCATAAAATTTCGAAAGATGACTTAAATGTAATATTTATGCGGAGATGCATTTATTTCTGGAGGAAACTAAATGCCTCTGCTCTGGAACGAAAAAGATATTTCAGTGAATAATTGAAGAGACATTCCAAAGCAAATAGGATAAGTTATCTCACACCATTTCCGAAAGAAGACTGAAATGTAATATTTATGCGGAGATGAATTTATTTCTGGTGGAAAGTAAATGCCTCTTCGTTGGATCGAAAAAGATATTTGGGTGAATACTTGCACAAACATTCTAGAAGAAAGAGGACAAGTTCTCTCGCACCATTTCTGAAAGACGACTCAAATTCAATATTTATGCGGAGATGCATTTATTTCTGGTGTAAAGTAAATGCCTCGTCGTTGGATCGAAAAAGAAATTTCAGTGAATAACTCAAAAGACATTCCATAGATAATGGGGCGAGTTTTTTCACACCATTTCCAAAAAAAGACTGACATTTAATATTTATGCGGAGATGCATTTATTTCTGGAGGAAAGTAAATGCCTCTTCTTTGGAACGAAAAAGATATTTCATTATATAATTGAACTGAAATTCCAAAGCAGATAGGATTAGTTCTCTCACACCATTTCTGAAAGAAGACTGAAATTTAATATTTATGCGGAGGTGCATTTATTTCTGGAGGAAAATAAATGCCTCTTCGTTGGAACGAAAAATATATTTCAGTGAATAATTAAACAGAAATTTCAGAACAAATAGTACACTCTCTCTCATAAGATTTCCGAAACAAGACTGAAATGTAATATTTATGCGGAGATGCATTTATTTTTGGAGGAAACTAAATGCCTCTTCGTTGGATCGCAAAAGATATTTCAGTGAATATTTGAACAGACATTCCAAAGAAAAAGGACAAGTTATCTCACACCATTTCCGAAAGAACATTGAAATGTAATACTTATGCAGTGGTGGAAAATTGGCGCAGAGGTGGAGCCTATTGATACCACTAAAATTTTATGGTATTATTCTGTTTAATAAAAACTCAGAAATTTGATCATCAGATAAGAGGGTAAATGCTACTATAATTTAGTGGTATCAATAGGCTCCACCTCTGCGCCAATTTTCCACCACTGCTTATGCGGAGATGCATTTATTTCTGGAGGAAAGTAAATGCATCTTCGTTGGAACGAAAAACATATTTTGGTGAATAATTCAACAAACAATCCATAGAAAATGGGGAGTGTTTTCTCACACCATTTCCAAAAGAAGACTGACATGTAATATTTTTGTGGAGATGCATTTATTTCTGGAGGAAAGTAAATGCCTCTTCGTTGGATCGAAAAAGATATAAGAGTGAATACTTGCACAGACATTCTAGAAAAAATAGGACAAGTTCTCTCGCACAATTACCGAAAGACGACACAAATTCAAAATTTATGCGTAGATGCATTTATTTCTGGAGGAAAGTAAATTCCTCTTCGTTGGAACGAAAAAAATATTTCAGTGAATAATTGAACAGAAATTTCAGAACAAATAGCACACACTCTCTCATAAAATTTCGAAAGATGACTTAAATGTAATATTTATGCGGAGATGCATTTATTTCTGGAGGAAACTAAATGCCTCTGCTCTGGAACGAAAAAGATATTTCAGTGAATAATTGAAGAGACATTCCAAAGCAAATAGGATAAGTTATCTCACACCATTTCCGAAAGAAGACTGAAATGTAATATTTATGCGGAGATGAATTTATTTCTGGTGGAAAGTAAATGCCTCTTCGTTGGATCGAAAAAGATATTTGGGTGAATACTTGCACAAACATTCTAGAAGAAAGAGGACAAGTTCTCTCGCACCATTTCTGAAAGACGACTCAAATTCAATATTTATGCGGAGATGCATTTATTTCTGGTGTAAAGTAAATGCCTCGTCGTTGGATCGAAAAAGAAATTTCAGTGAATAACTCAAAAGACATTCCATAGATAATGGGGCGAGTTTTTTCACACCATTTCCAAAAAAAGACTGACATTTAATATTTATGCGGAGATGCATTTATTTCTGGAGGAAAGTAAATGCCTCTTCGTTGGAACGAAAAAGATATTTCATTATATAATTGAACTGAAATTCCAAAGCAAATAGGATTAGTTCTCTCACACCATTTCTGGTAGAAGACTGAAATTTAATATTTATGCTTAGATGCATTTATTTCAGGAGGAAAGTAAATGCCTCTTCGTTGGAACGAAAAAAATATTTCAGTGAATAATTGAACAGAAATTTCAGAACAAATAGTACACACTCTCTCACAAGATTTCCGAAAGAAGACTGAAATGTAATATTTATTCGGAGATGCATTTATTTCTGGAGGAAAGTAAATGCCTCTTCGTTGGATCGAAAAAAAATTAAGTGAATAATTGAACAGACATTGTAGAAGAAATAGGACAAGTTCTCTCGAGCCATTTCAGAAAGACGACACAAATTCAATATTTGTGCGGAGATGCATTTATTTCTGGAGGAAAGTAAATGCCTCTTCGTTGGAACAAAAAAGATATTTCAGTGAATAATTAGACAGACATTCCAAAGAAAAAGGACAAGGTATCTTGCATCATTTCCGAAACAACCCTGAAATGTAATATCTCTGCGGAGATGCATTTATTTCCGGTGGAAAGTAAATGCCTGTACGTTGGATCGCAAAAGATATTGCAGTGAATAATTAAACAGACTTTCGTAAGCAAAAAGGACAAGTTCACTCACACCATTTCCAAAAGACTACTCAAATTCAATATTTATACGGAGATGCATTTATTTCTGGAGGAAATTAAATGCCTCTTCGTTGGATCGAAAAAGATATTTGGGTGAATACTTGCACAAACATTCTAGAAGAAAGAGCACAAGTTCTCTCGCACCATTTCTGAAAGACGACTCAAATTCAATATTTATGCGGAGATGCATTTATTTCTGGTGGAAAGTAAATGCCTCTTCGTTGGATCGAAAAAGATATTTGGGTGAATACTTGTACAAACATTCTAGGAGAAAGAGGACAAGTTCTCTCGCACCATTTTTGAAAGACGACTCTAATTCAATATTTATGCGGAGATTCATTTATTTCTGGTGTAAAGTAAATGCATCGTCGTTGTATCGAAAAAGAAATTTCAGTGAATAATTCAACAGACATTCCATAGAAAATGGGACGAGTTTTCTCACACCATTTCCAAAAAAAGACTGACATGAAATATTTATGCGGAGATGCATTTATTTCTGGAGGAAAGTAAATGCCTCTTCGTTGGAACGAAAAAGATATTTCATTATATAATTGAACTGAAATTCCAAAGCAAATAGGATTAGTTCTCTCACACCATTTCTGATAGAAGACTGAATTTTAATATTTATGCTTAGATGCATTTATTTCTGGAGGAAAGTAAATGCCTCTTCGTTGGATCGAAAAAGATATAAAAGTGAATACTTGCACAGACATTCTATAAATAAAGGACAAATTCTCTCGCACAATTACGGAAAGACGACACAAATTCAAAATTTATGCGTAGATGCATTTATTTCAGGAGGAAAGTAAATTTCTCTTCGTTGGAACGAAAAAAATATTTCAGTGAATAATTGAACAGAAATTTCAGAACAAATAGTACACACTCTCTCATAAAATTTCCGAAAGATGACTGAAATGTAATATTTATACGGAGATACATTTATTTCTGGAGGAAACTAAATGCCTCTGCTCTGGAACGAAAAAGATATTTCAGTGAATAATTGAACAGAAATTTCAAAGCAAATACGACAAGTTCTCTTACAACATATCGAAAGAACCCTGAAATGTAATATTTATGCGGAGATGCATTTATTTCTGGTGGAAAGTAAATGCCTCTTCGTTGGATCGAAAAAGATATTTGGGTGAATACTTGCACAAACATTCTAGAAGAAAGAGGACAAGTTCTCTCGCACCATTTCTGAAAGACGACTCAAATTCAAAATTTATGCGTAGATGCTTTTATTTCTTTAGGAAAGTAAATGCCTCTTCGTTGGAACGAAAAAGATATTTCATTATCAAATTGAACTGAAATTCCAAAGCAGATAGGATTAGTTGTCTCACTCCATTTCTGAAAGAAGACTGAAATTTAATATTTATGCGGAGGTGCATTTATTTCAGAAGGAAAGTAAAAACCTCTTCTTTGGAACGAAAAGATATTTCAGTGAATAATTAAACAGAAATGTCAGAACAAATAGTACACTCTCTCTCATAAGATTTCCGAAAGAAGACTGAAATGTAATATTTATGCGGAGATGCATTTATTTCTGGAGGAAACTTAATGCCTCTTCGTTGGATATCAAAAGATATTTCAGTGAATATTTGAACAGACATTCCAAAGGAAAAGGACAAGTTATCTCACACCATTTCCGAAAGAACACTGAAATGTAATACTTATGCGGAGATGCATTTATTTCTGGAGGAAAGTAAATGCCTCTTCTCTGGAACGAAAAAGATATTTCAGTGAATATTTGAACAGACATTCCAAAGAAAAAAGACAAGTTATCTCACACCATTTCCGAAAGAACACTGAAATGTAATACTTATGCGGAGATGCATTTATTTCTGGAGGAAAGTAAATGCCTCTTCTCTGGAACGAAAAAGATATTTCAGTGAATAATTGAAGAGACATTCTAGAAGAAATAGGACAAGTTCTCTCGCGCAATTTCAGAAAGACGACACAAATTCAATATTTATGCGGAGATGCATTTATTTCTGGAGGAAAGTAAATGCCTCTTCTTTGGAACGAAAAAGATATTTCATTATACAATTGAACTGAAATTCCAAAGCAGATAGGATTAGTTCTCTCACACCACTTCTGAAAGAAGACTGAAATTTAATATTTATGCGGAGGTGCATTTATTTCTGGAGGAAAGTAAATGCCTCTTCGTTGGAACGAAAAATATATTTCAGTGAATAATTAAACAGAAATTTCAGAACAAATAGTACACTCTCTCTCATAAGATTTCCGAAACAAGACTGAAATGTAATATTTATGCGGAGATGCATTTATTTCTGGAGGAAACTAAATGCCTCTTCGTTGGGTCGCAAAAGATATTTCAGTGAATATTTGAACAGACATTCCAAAGAAAAAGGACAAGTTATCTCACACCATTTCCGAAAGAACACTGAAATGTAATACTTATGCGGAGATGCATTTATTTCTGGTGGAAAGTAAATGTCTCTTCGTTTGATCGAAAAAGATATTTGAGTAAATAATTCAACAGACATTAGAAAGAAAATGAAACAAGTTCTCACACACCATTTCCGAAAGACTATTCAAATTCAATATTTATGCGGAGATGCATTTATTTCTGGAGGAAAGTAAATGCCTCTTCGTTGGAACAAAATGATATATAAGTGAATAATTGAAGAGACTTTCCAAAGCAAATAGGACAAGTTCTCTAACAACATTTCCGAAAGAACCCTGAAATGTAATATTTATGCGGAGATGCATTTATTTCTGGTGGAAAGTAAATGCCTCTTCGTCTGATCGAAAAAGATATTTGGGTGAAAACTTGCACAAACATTCTAGAAGAAAGAGGACAAGATCTCTCGCACCATTTCTGAAAGACGACTCAAATTCAATATTTATGCGGAGATGCATTTATTTCTGGTGGAAAGTAAATGCCTCGTCGTTGGATCGAAAAAGAAATTTCAGTGAATAATTCAACAGACATTCCATAGAAAATGGGACGAGTTTTCTCACACCATTTCCAAAAGAAGACTGACATGTAATATTGTTGGAATACAACGTCCATTTATCTTACCCTTTTCTTTCAGCGCATGCGCGTACAGTGACGTTTCTCCAAATCCGCTCTGCGAGCGAGATTATTTAGTTCTGTTAAAAACATGTCAGTGCTTAGTCGCACTTAAGCTATGTATATATTTTTGTCTTCGTGTTAGTGTTAATAAATGTTCATGTCGAGCTATTCTGCTAACTCTGTGTGTCCCTAAAACCAACAAAGGTTATGGGTACCAGAGACGCTACTCACTGTGCTATAAATAGCAGAAATATTTTTTTAATTCGAACTTTCGAATCGTAAAGTCTTAAACTCTTCTGCGTTCTGTCATTATCTGTTTTATTTTGTGGCTGCGAGTTATTTTATTTAATCATGTCTCATGTAACGACAATTGAAAAGCTCGGTAAAGACAACTTTGATAGCTGGAAACTTCAAATTGAAGCAGTATTAATAAAAAATGATCATTGGGATTATGTAACCAGCAAAGAAGAGAAACCGGCCGAAAGTAGCGCTGATGAAAAGAAATTGCTCCAGGCTGATCAACAAGCTCGTGCTGATATAATTCTGGCCATAAATCTTAGTGAATTGTGCCACATTAAGCATTGTGCGACTTCAAATTTTGTAAGACGTGTATGAATCAAGAGGCCCCGCAAAGAAAGCAACGCTGTTAAAACAGCTTTTGTTTCGAAAGATGAGTTTCAGTCAAACGATGTCTGAACATTTAAATATCTTTTTTGAGATTGTTGATAAATTAAAAGAAATGGAAATAGAAATTGCGGATGATTTGTTATCAATTCTTCTACTCTACAGTGTTCCTGAGAATTTCGAAAATTTTAGATGCGCTATAGAATCGAGAGATGAGTTACCTAAACCCGATTCTTTGAAAATTAAGATGCTAGAAGAATGGGAAGCTAGAAAAGGAAAAACGACTCATGATTCACAAAATGCCTATTATATAGAAAACAAGAGAAATAATCAAGAACAGAAGAAAAATAAAAAATGGAAGACTAATACGAATAAAAATTTTCCTGCAGAGAGAAATTATCGTAATTTCAAGTGCAATTATTGCTCCAAAATCGGGCATATCGAATGTAGAAAGAAAATAGCTGACAGAAAGCTTACATCTTTAAATAAAGGAAATCAAGGTTCAATGATTAGTTATGAAGAACCGGTTAGAATGGCATTTAACGACGTATATCATGAATCTACTGCATGGTGTTTAGACTGCGGTTGTACATCTCATATGTGCAAAGATAAAAATTTATTTACAGAATTTCATCCTCGTGATAATTCTACAATACAGCTTGCTGTTGATAAAACAGCAAAAATCACAGGAATAGGAACAGTTCTTATTACAATGCCTAACGGTAGTGGGACTACTAATCTCACATTTAAGAACGTTCTGTGTGTACCTGAGTTAAAATGTAATTTGATTTCAACGTCAAAAGCAACGGCTAATAATCGTTCTGTGCTTTTTAACGAACGCAGGGCTCCCAACACATTTTAGTCCTCAAAAAGGGGGAAGGGGACCATTTTTATTTAAAAAGGGGACTTTGGGGGACCATTTTTATTTAAAAAGGGAACTTTGGGGGACCATTTTTATTTAAAAAGAGGACTTTGGGGGGGGGGGGGGGCATTTTTATTTAAAAAGTAGACTAAAAAAGGATGAGTAAAAACATTGCACCAATTTTCCTAAATATGCAAGTAAATTTTTAAAATTACTCCAGAAAATATGTTAGATGGTTTTCTTTATGAGATGTCATTAAACAATGTACACAGCTTTATAGAAACACCTTTAAATATCCTACTGCAAGAATATAAAAAGTATTCAATATTTCGGCATTCACCTTGATATTTCTCTTTATAGGTAAAAAATAACAGTGATTAGTGAATAAAAAGAGCACAGCATAATAATGATTCCTGTTGGATATTAAAATTTAAAATTAGATTAATATATATATTATTATTTTCCTCAAACATAAAATTTAGTTTCTTTCTACGCAACAGAAGCTAGGATAAGCTATAATGTTCATCGGAAAACGTCTAGTATGGCAAAGCCCCGTGGGGAGTGACCAAAACCAATATTGAATCATCAGTTATAAATAATCATCTTACGTATCAAATCTGGTGAAATTTAATCCCAAACATGCCGCATTCTGGCTTTCACAGAAGTAATTAAAATTGCAATCCAGTAGTGCCTGTCACCTTGTCATGAAATACAGCAAAATCTAATCAGTTACGAATTTATGCCAAGGATTAAATGAAGGTGAAGTTTGATGGAATTTTACCCTAACAAAGGTAAGGTATACTAAGGTATAATTATCATGTAAATTGTGAAAAATGTAACACAGCAATGCCACCTGTTGGCCCGTATACACCAAAACCTAATCAGCACCTTTTTGTGCTAAAGTCTAATTAAATATGGCATTTGATGAAATTTCATGCTTTAGTTTTGAGATCAGGCATGAAAGTGGGAAATGAGAAAGGTGGTAAATTTTTTCCCTCTATACAATAACGCCAAACTCGTACAATTTAGACACATTTTAATAGTTATTCATACAATAAAATTAATTATAACTGTACATATGATTGTTATTTTCTTTTTGTAACTTAGAAAGTATTAAAAGAAAATAAATAAATAAATAACAAATGTATAAATTCATCCAAATGTATCTGATGAACTTATGTGAAGTACAGAGATTAATTTTTCAAAATTAATGTAGTATTTTGAATGATTTGACTGTTTAAGACTTTACTTTAAAAAAAAAATCTCCATGCTAAATATATGCATACCAAATTGATCTTTACTTCAGAAATACATTTCCAAAAATACATCACTGAAATTACCCAGATGTGTTTTATAAATAGAATAAAATATTCTATTCCAAAAAGCACCTTTTGGAAACTTCATTTCCCTAGTTAAAGAACTTAATTTACATGACTCAGATGCTTATAATAAAAGCTCGACTTTGATAGTACAGCAATTCGGGAACTAACTCCAAGGATTTCAGCAGATAAAATGTCTAATTAAGTTTTCTAGACACCCCCCCCCCCATATGCTTTTAATATTTTCTTTGCATTAATCCAGAGAATGTCCAAATTTGCTTTTAAAGAGGTGGAATTCCTCCTTTAGGAGGAACTCTTTCATGCCTGTGAGATAGAGTAGCTACAAATTTCGTATTACAAATAGAGAGAGATTTTTTAAAATAGTCAAATCGTATTCAGGTCAACCTAAAACATATAAATCTATCAAAAAATGGAAATTATTTTCATGATTCCAATACTTTCTTCTGATAAACTAGGCAGCTCTGTCCCCTACGAGCTACACTCGACAAATACCGTTCAGACACTGCATACTCAAAAAACACGCTAATTTGATCCACTTTTAAAAGATTATGGAAGATTTGAATAATAATTAAACAACCAGTGATGATCTCATTATAAACAAATTTCCATTCATTTCCACTTTACTGAGGGATTTTAAGGTATAATCAGCTACTGTTCAGACATTTAATGGCTGTTTTCGTGATTGATTAAATAAGATAAGTAAACAGCATTTCAAAATCAGTCTATATAAAATGAACAAATTCTGAATATAATGAGAAAAGATAATAATATATAATAATGAGAATTCTGACAATTTCGTATTGTTTCCAAGAACATAAAAAAGGATTTTGCTTTTTATAAGATAATAAGCAGTTAGCAGGGCCGGTGCAATATTGCACAGGGCCCTGCAAAGGAGTTAATGGGATCTAACGTATACTGCCATACTGATCTAATAAAATTTACTTTTAAATTGTATACATCATAGAATAATATATGACGACGTGAGTTTCAAAACGCACCTTATCCAGAAAATCAAATCTGGGGAAATCGCAAAAAACCTCTAACTGCGTCCATTGGTTTTCACTGTAGATCAAGATTTTACAAGGGCTGAAATACAAGATAAAACTAGTTTTTTTTTGCAGACTGTTGTGTTTTTTCAATGCAAGAATAAATTTATTGAGACAACTCAATTTTTGATAAGGCGAGTTTTGAAACTCACACCCTCATATAACATAGATAACAAATGTACCAAAATACCACTAATTTTACATGTGATAGGAATAATTATTTTCGATTTTGAAAAATCTTCTATAATTTACAATACTTTAAATATTTAATTTTTACGTTCACAGTTACTTTCACCAAATCTATACATTCCCCGAAAATTATATCAACTTTGCCTGTAAGAAATAAAGTTAATACTCACTTTTTTCTTTATCATGAAAAAACATTTAAAAACAAATGCAGATAAAAAATATACCAAGGAAACGTTATTTCGAATTCTACAGGGGCATTCCTGGGCACT
This sequence comes from Maratus speciosus, assembly GCA_963932465.1. Classification (NCBI taxonomy): domain Eukaryota; kingdom Metazoa; phylum Arthropoda; class Arachnida; order Araneae; family Salticidae; genus Maratus; species Maratus speciosus. The sequence goes on from OZ010794.1 coordinate 103,820,629, forward strand.
CGCTCCGTTTGACCGATGGTTGCACCAGCCCTGGGTGATAAATACAGGGGTAGTACTGGTCCTAGATGATATTTCAGGACATACTTTTTCCAATATTTGAGGACAATTTCAGGACACATTTACCTGCATGCTACTTTTTTTTCTTCCCACGATCAGTTGTCGAAGTTTGAGATTTTTTTCCCGTGATCGATTGCTGAAACTCGAGAATTTTTTTACGCGATCCTTTGCTGAAATTCGAGATTTTTTTCTCGGGAACGTTTGCCGAAATTCGAGATTTTTTTCCCCACGATTATTTGTCGAAATTCGTATTTTCTCCCCCACAATTGTTTGCCGAAATTCACGAGTTTCAGCTAATGACAGACGACATTCCCGATTTTTTAAGAAATTGGTTGAAGACTATTGCAATTTTTTTCACCGACCAATTAACAAAATTTGCAATTTTTCTTCCTATCCGACTGACAAATTCCCGATTTTTTTTTTTTTTTTTTTTTTTTTTTTTGTGTGTGTGTGTGTGTGTGTGCGATCACTTGACGAAATTTGTGAGTTTTTCATCATCAGATTACAAAACGTTTCACTATTTTCTGACTCTAAAGCACCTATTAATTCCAAAGTACTGATTTTGTGCAATTCCGCAAAAAAACAAATATATATATATTCACGGAAAAATCATGACTGTTTGTGCTATAGTACAAAACTCGCAAAATTGCAGGACATGTTACCATATTTCAGGACATTTCAGGACGTTTTTTCATTTTTCAGGAATTCAAGGAAAGAAGTTAAGAAGTCTTTAAGCCAAAGAAAACATGTTATGATAATTTGAATGTTTAAATATGTATTGTAGCATTGTTTTCAGTTATAAATTACACTGTTAAACAATTTTAAATGGTATGAAAAATAAATAATGAGAAAGGAAGAAATTTTTCAATTCTTGATTCAACCGAAAGTTTTCTGTAGAGGTATATCGTCTTGCTTGAAAGAAATTGCATTCCAATAATTAAAAATATGCAAAAAGGCATTTTGCTCTATCCATTTCCTTTTAAATGATTCAGAGTTGTGAGCTTTAAATTCATTTTTTTTTTTTAGTTTGCATCTTTTGTCTCCTCCTAATTCAATGCTTCTCTCCATTTGACATTTTTTTGGGGGGGAGCACACAAATGCTCGGTCTTTGAAGACTGGTCAAGGCTGTAGCTTAACATAGTAACTTTTGTGTTCTGCGATTTTTTAGTTTTTAGGATTTTAATGAGATTTCTTAATGAGTTTCTTAAAATGTGTCCGTATTCAAAGGTCATTTTTTAACATTCGTGGAAGAATTCCAGTTACAACACTTTAGCCCACTGTAACAAATTTTGTCCTCTACGATTTTTGAGCTTTTAGCGATTTTTAGAATTATTTTGATTTTGCGGTGATTTTTTTCAGTCACTGAAAAGGGGACTAGGGGGACCAAAATGCATAAAAGGGGACTAAAGGGGACCTTTTTTTAAAAAGGGGACTTTGGGGGGGAAAAGGGGACCATTTGGGAGCCCTGCGAACGATACGCTAAAATAATTGAGCCTAATGGTTCTATACTAGTACAAGCTGTTCGTCAAGGTGATTTATATTATGTACATCCAATCCCCGAAAGAGCTGCAATAGCACAGGTAAGTGATTTTGTAAAATGGCATTTAAAGTTAGGACATTTAAATGAGTCTGATTTAAAGAAACTTAAATCTAATAATATGGTTAGAAATTTAAATTTTAATGATGATGAGTCTCTTAAAGATTGTAAAGTTTGTATTCAAGGTAAACTAACTGTTCGCCCTTTTCCTAAACAATCAAATTTTCAAAGTAATGATTTATTATTTCGGATCCATTCAGACCTATGTGGGCCCATGAGAGTCCCTTCCCATGGAGGATCGCGATATTTTGTTACTTTTATTGATGATAAATCACGTTATATTGAAGTTAGTTTTCTTAAAACCAAGGATGAGGTTAAGAATGCATTTGTTAAATACAAAGCAGCAGTCGAAAACCGATTAGGAAAGAAAATAAAATTTCTTCGTACAGATAATGGCTTAGAATATTGTGGCGAAGAATTTGATAAATATATCGAAGAATGCGGTATAAAACGAGAATTTTCTTCCCCTTTAACCCCTCAGCAGAATGGCACCCCTGAGAGATCGAATAGAACGTTAACTGAAATGGCAAGGTGTTTACTATTACAAAGTAATCTTCCACAATATTTTTGGGCCGAAGCTATAAATTGTGCTGCTTACATACGCAATCGCTGCCCGACACGACGTTTAAGTGAAAATAAAACTCCATATGAAGTATTCTTTGGCATCAAGCCAACTTTATCATACTTCAAAATATTCGGGCAAAAATGTTTCGTACTTAATAAAAGGCAAAATAAGGGAAAATTTGATCCTAGATCAGAAGAACATATCTTTGTAGGTTATTCTAATGAATCAAAAGCATATAGGCTTTGGGACAAGAAATCTAGAAAAATTGTTATAAGCCGTGATGTTCGATTTATTAACGAATTTGAAAATGATCCCTCCTGTAACACCGAAATAAAATTAATTTTTCCTTTCTCTCAAAATAATGAAAATACGAGCACAAACACAATTACGCAACAGTCAGAAATATTTCCAGTCGTGAAAAAGGAACCAGATAGCCCTGATGGAGACAGTGAAATTGATTCGCAATCTGATGAAATTTCCGACCCCCCTTCTTTCAGAACGCGCGGGAGGCCGAGAAAAATAAAAACAGGTAGAAAAGGGAGACCTCGAAAGGAATATCAAACAATTATTATTCCGAAAGAAGAAAAATCTCAAACTGCAGTAAATAATTCTTTTGACTCTTGTCCTGAATTATCTGAAGCTCTAAATAGTCCGTATAAAAACGAATGGATAAATGCGATAAATTTAGAATTTAATTCTTTAATGCAAGAAAATGCATGGCAAATAATAGATAGGCCAAAACATAAGAAAATTATAGGATCTAAGTGGGTTTTAAAAACAAAATATAAGCCAGATGAGTCAATCGAGAAATTTAAAGCGAGATTGGTGGCAAAAGGTTGTACACAAAAACCTGGTATCGATTTTGACGAAATTTTTTCTCCTGTAGCTAGATTAAGTTCAATAAGAACTGCGATCGCATATGGCATCCAAAATGGGTTCACTGCATATCAATTAGATTTTATTATGGCTTATGTAAATGGTGATTTAACTGAGGAAATATACATGGAATTACCTGAAGGTTTTAAAAATGAATCTAATGCTGACAAAGTTTATTTGTTAAAAAAATCCCTTTATGGATTAAAACAATCGGGTCGCCAATGGTTCAAAAAATTAGATGAAAAATTGAAACAAATGAAGTTTAAATCACTTAATGCTGATAAATGTGTGTATTTTTCTAAATCTCCCATTGAAGCTATTATCATTGTTTATGTTGATGATCTCATAATTCTTACTAAATGTAAAGAAGATTACCAATATATTCGAGATGAATTAGCAAAATCATTTAAGATGAAAGATTTAGGTCTCTTACACTATTGTTTGGGCATAGAATTTATGCAAAACGGGGACAATATTCAAATTACACAAAAGAAATACATTGAAGATATTCTGAGCAAATTTAATATGCAAGAATCCAAATCAATATCTACTCCTTTTGATAATAACGTGAAGCTTACTAAAGATATGTGTCCCAAAACTGAAGAAGAAAAGTCTGAAATAAATAATATTCCCTACCGACAATTAATAGGATCCCTTATGTATTTATCAGTCGCTACTAGACCTGATATAACTCACGCTGTGAATTTCCTAAGTCAATTTAACAACAATCCAGGTAAACCTCATTCGATAGCTGCAAAAAGAATTTTGCGATACTTAAAAGGAACCCAAGATCAAGGACTGATCTTTAAGTGTGATTCTGAATCCTTGATTGCATTTGTCGATGCCGATTGGGCGTCAGATGTGAATGACAGAAAATGATACACTGGCTACATTTTTTAATACGCCAGTGGAGCCATATCGTGGGAATCGAGAAAACAACGAACTGTCGCATTATCTACAACAGAGGCGGAGTACATGGCATTGTCAGAAGCCGCCAAAGACATTTTGCATCTCACACGGTTTTTAAGTGAACTTTCTCCAGAAACAGTGACTGCGCCAACTATAATATTTTGTGATAACCAGTCTGCTCAAAAATTAGTACGAAATCCGGTTTACCATTCGCGCACGAAACACATCTACATTCGACATCATTTTGTGCGCGAAATTTACGATAATGGCGAAATAGAGGTTAAATATCTAGAGACAGAAAGTATGCCTGCAGACATTTTAACGAAAGCTTTAAATGCTTATAAACATAAAAAAATATGTGGAATGAAAGAACAAAATGTTTAAAATTTTTCAGCATTATTCTGTATCCTTTTTTCATATAAGTATATAAGTTGTATTTGTAATTTTTATATTAATATTATTTCTCTGTAATTTGCTTAATAGGAGAATATTGTTTAGTTAAGAAAATGCACGTTGTAAAGGGGGAATTGTTGGAATACAACGTCCATTTATCTTACCCTTTTCTTTCAGCGCATGCGCGTACAGTGACGTTTCTCCAAATCCGCTTTGCAAGCGAAATTATTTAGTTCTGTTAAAAACATGTCAGTGCTTAGTCGCACTTAAGCTATGAATATATTTTTGTCTTCGTGTTAGTGTTAATAAATGTTTATGTCGAGCTATTCTGCTAACTCTGTGTGTCCCTAAAACCAACAAATATTTATGCGGAGATGCATTTATTTCTGGAGGAAAGTAAATGCCTCTTCGTTGGATCGAAAAAGATATCTCAGTGAATAATTCAACAAAGATTCAAATAAAATAGGACAGGTTTTCTCACAACATTTCCGAAAAAAGACTGACATGTAATATTTATGTGGAGATGCATTTATTTCTGGAGGAAAGTAAATGCCTCTTCGTGGAAATGAAAAAGATATATAAGTGAATAATTGAAGAGACATTCCAAAGCAAATAGGATAAGTTATCTCACACCATTTCCGAAAGAAGTCTGAAATGTAATATTTATGCGGAGATGCATTTATTTCTGGAGGAAAGTAAATGCCTCTTCGTTGGGACGAAAAAGATATTTCAGTTTATAATTGAACAGAAATTCCAAAGCAAATAGAATAAGTTATCTCACACCATTTCTGAAAGACGACTCAAATTCACTATTTATGCGGAGATGCATTTATTTCTGGTGGAAAGTAAATGCCTCTTCGTTGGATCGAAAAGGATATTTCAGTGAATAATTGAAGAAACAGTCCAAAGTAAATGGGACAAGTTATCTTACACGATTTCTGGAAGAAGCCTGAAATGTTATATTTATGCGGAGATGCCTTTATTTCTGGAGGAAAGTAAATGCCTCTACATTGGAACAAAAAAGATATTTCAGTGATTAATTGAAGAGACATTCCAAAGCAAATAGGATAAGTTATCTCACAACATTTCCGACAGAAGACTGAAATGTAATATTTATGCGGAGATGCATTTATTTCTGGAGGAAAGTAAATGCCTCTTCGTTGGAACGAAAAAGATATATAAGTGAATAATTGGACTGACATTGAAGAAAAAATAGGGCACGTTCTCTCACACAGTTTCCGAAAGACGACTCAAATTCAATATTTATGCAGAGATGCATTTATTTCAGGTGTAAAGTAAATGCCTCTTCGTTGAATCAAAAAAGATATTTCAGTGAATCATTGCTAAAAGAATAATACGATATTTAAACTGCACTAAAGAATTAAACTTGCGCATTGACACAAAAGCAGAACCGATTTTAAAGGCTTTTGCGGATGCTGACTGGGCAGGAGATGCCAGTACAAGAAAATCAACCAGCGGCAATCTTTTTACCTTAGGTAATAATCCAATTTAATGGATTACAAAAAAAACAGTCATGCATTGCTCTTTCATCAGCAGAGGCTGAATATGTATCAGCCGAATGGAGTTATGAATAAAGAGGAGGAGACATATAGCGTACTGTATACCAGTTGCGAGTGAAGTAACTGAGGAGGTTGTCACAAGATGGCGGCTGCTTTTTTTTTTAAATTTATCTTCAGTTTCTGATTACAGACGGGTCAAACGTCCCACCAGAAAAATTAAACAGAAAATTTCATCTTATTTAAGCGTCTTATTCATGTCACTTTTTACTCACAAATGTCGCAAAAATTTCTATTTGCTCTTACTGGTGTCAGTTTGATTTGTAAAACTGCCAGTTTGTTACCCTGGTTGTCACAATATGGCGGAAACTCAAGGCGTGACTACGCCAAAGTAAACATCTACCAGTAAAAATGAGAATCTGTTTCTACCATTATTTTTGACTGAAAATTTCTCAATAATAAGGCGCTTAAATAAGCAGAAATTTTCTATAAAAAATTACTGGTGGAAGTTTCCACCGGTGGTAAACAACCCCTGCGATAGCGGTTACAGTTGAAGCTTCACTATTTTAAGGATATGTCAGTTCCTCTTTATTAATAGTTCCATGATCAGCCGCAAGTGCAGGGCAAGAAATTATTTATTTATTGAAACTCCTGGAAGATTTAGACTTAGCACAAACAAAACCTATCTGTTTATATGAAGACAACCAGAGTTGTATTAAAATGGTTGAAAGTGAGAAGTTTTCAAAAAGAACTAAACATATTGACATTCGTTTCCATGCCATAAAACAACTCAAAGAAGATGGAATAATTGAATTAAAGTACTGTCCATCGAAATATATGATTGCTGATGCACTAACTAAACCAGTCCCCAAACCTGAATTAGTGAATCACAGAAATTCAATGAACTTGTTTGACACATCAATCTGAAGAGATTAAGGGGGCATGTTAGAAAAACTAATCACTTTCAGAATTAAATAAACACTATCAATCATGTTAGAAAAGCTAATCTCTTTCAAAATTATATAAACTCATCATTAATCAAGATAAACCGTTTTTTCCTGTCATTCAAAAAACACTTTAGCTATCATAAATAAAGACTTGTTTATTACTTTACAAGATTACTTCCTGTTTGTGGAATATGTGGATAAGAAACAAACATTCAAATTAAATGACTATTATTGTGACACATGAAAGAACTATTTTCTTAATTTATGACTTTAAGTATTTTATTCATATTTATAATCAAGATTCATTTTATTTGTTATTTTAATCTTTTATCAATAATCCTTTTGTGTAAGTTATAATTTCTTCAGCTTTTAGATATGTAATCAGAAGGGAGCAAAGATGTATGCTCCAATTTTGTATTTTAAAATGATATAAAATATTATAGTTTAACCAGGATTATCTGAATGTTCCTGAAAAATCCATCGGATACATTAGGAATTAAAATTACACTTATTAATTACAAAAAAAACAAAGTTTTTTTATTACAGGATAAATCAGAAAGATATTTCATCACAAATTGGATACGTCTATTAAATGTATATAAAGAAGAAACTTACCTGCTTCGAAGTGGACGATCTACAATTAAAAGGTAAGGAGCTTTACCTTATCTTTATTTTGTGATTGAATGTGATTATTACTATTTCATGTTCAGTCTCATGTTTAATCTAACAGTTTTAGAGAATAATTGAACAGAAATTTCAGAACAAATAGGACACACTCTCTCATAAGATTTCCGAAAGAAGACTGAAATGTAATATTTATGTTGAGATGCATTTATTTCTGGAGGAAAGTAAATGCTTTTTCGTTGGATCAAAAAAGATATCAGAGTGAATACTTACACAGAAATTGTAGAAGAAATAGGACAAATTCTTTCGCACCATTTCCGAAAGACGACTCAAATTCAATATTTATCCGGAGATGCATTTATTTCTGATGGAAAGTAAATGCCTCTTCGTTGGATCGAAAAAGATATTTCAGTAAATAATTGAACAGACATTCCAAAGTAAATGGGACAAGTTATCTCACACCATTCCCGAAAGAAGACTGAAAAGTAGTATTTATGCGGAAATGAATTTATTTCTCGAGGAAAGTAAATGCCTCTCCGTTGGATTGAAAAAGATATATAAGTGAATAACTGAACATAAATTCCAGGACAAATAGGACATGTTCTCTCACACCTTTTTCAAAAGAACAAAAAAAATTAACATTTATGCGGAGATGCATTTAGTTCCGGAGGAAAGTAAATGACTCTTCGTTGGATAGAAAAAGATATTTCAGTGAATACTTGCACAGACATTCTTGAACAAATAGGACAAATTCTTTCGCACTATTTCCGAAAGATGATTAAAATTCAATATTTATGCGAGATGCATTTACTTCTGGCTGAAAGTAAATGACTTTTCGTTGGATCGGGAAAAGATATTTCAGTGAATAATTCAACAGACATTCTAAAGAAAATGGGACAATTTCTCTCACATCATTTCCGAAAGACTGACATGTAATATTTATGCGGATATGCATTTATTTCTCGAGGAAAGTAAATGCCTCTTAAATGGAACGAAAAAGATTCTTCAGTGAATAATTGAATGGACATTCCAAAAAAAATAGGAGCCGTTCTCTCACACCACCGTAATATTGCATTTGTTTATTACAGAAATTCCAAAGCAAATAGGACAAGTTTTCTCACACCATTTCCGAAAGAAGACTGGAATGTAATATTTATGTGGAGATGCATTTATTTCTCGAGGAAAGTAAATGCCTCTTCGTTGGATCGAAAAAGATATTTCAGTGAATAATTGAACAGCAAATAGGAGAAGTTCTCTCACACCTTTTCCGAAAGAAGACCGAAATTCAATGTTTATGCGAGGATGCATTTATTTCTGGTGGAAAGTAAATGCCTCTTCGTTGGAACGAAAAAGATATATAAGTGAATAATTGAACAGACATTCAAGAAAAAATAGGACACGTTCTCTCACACCATTTCCGAAAGACTGAAATGTGATATTTGTGCGGAGATGGATTTATTCCGATTTATTCATTAAAAAAAAATAAAATTTATGGTACAAGATTTTTGCATTTCAGAAGAAAATTTGCCCATAATAAGAGTCAAAGTTTAAAAAGAGGCATCCTTTATATTTAATCTTAACTTCTATCATGTAAAATAGTACTAATCAAACATAGAGAAGTAATAAATATCCAAGAATTTTCTAGTATATTTAAATATAAATTAAGAATTAGAAAAAAATGTGTCAAAAAATCAGGAGAATTATATCAGAAATCAGGAGTATGAAAAAACAAGCAAAAATGAAGGGTCTCCTGCCAAAATCAGGAGACTTGGCAAGTCTGCTAGATAAATTTATTATACTTGTTATGTTTATTTTCAGGAAAGTGTGAATAATTGACTTCTCAAAGGAAGTTATTATGACATAACCAGTTTTTAAGTATGATAAAAAACTTATTACTATTTACAAGGTCCATTGCACTTTATTATTTACAAGATTATGAAATTAAGGCTGTGAACACTTATATATAGCTTCTTTCATTTGTTCAATAGAAAAAATAGCTTTACAATATTACAAATTACAAAATTATGTATGAAAATCACTTAAAATCATACAAACTAAGCTGATAATTGCTAAAAGTGATTTTAAAAAAATACACTTAAAAGGCATATAAATACCTTTATTCAGATCGACGTACCTTTCATCACTCAGAACTTGACGTTCTCACGATCTTTGCGATCACAAATATTTTGCAAACTTTTTTTTTTAACACTTTCCAACAAAGTTGAAAAGCTTCGGTTTGTCTGTCCGTCTGTCCACACTCTAACTCCCGTAAATAGACTCGATATTTTCATGAAATTGATAAAGGTTACTGAGGGTCACGAAAGCATGTTTGGTCTTATAGAGGAAGTATATAGGATTAATAGTTTATTTACAGGGCCACTCAAAAGTATTGCATTACATTATGGTATGGGGAGGAAAATCGTTTGCAGAGTATTTTAATCAAATGACGCTATTTCAAACGTATTAAAACTGATATAAATCACTGAATTTCACTACAATCAAGTTAGAACAGGGCATTCATAGCATTTTTATATTTATTTACAGGGACACACAAAAGAAATCGGTTACATTACTGTCTTTGAATAATAATTGCTGGAGTGTACGGTTTAAAATTCGATATATGCTTTTAAATTTACTTAATATTTTGCATGTTATTCATTATATATAATTTCTATACCTCCTTTACAGGGATGCACAAAAGTAGTCACGTACCATTCTTCTCATTAGAGGAAATTGCTGAAAGGGAAGTTTCAACTGAAATATATGTATTTCTTAAGTAACTAAATTTTGGCATGCATGTAGTTAATAGATACAAATCTATATATCATATACAGGGTTGCTGAAAAATTTCGGATAATTTCCCGATAGTAGATGGGAACAGCTGAAATGGGGTTTTGAAATGTATTATGCGTTTTCCATATGGTTGGCATAATATTTTAATTTGTGGCAGGGTTCGCAAAGCTGGGCCCAGTTCGAAAAAACCCGGTGGGTTTTTTCAGAATGGGCCCACTTGAAAAAGCCCACTGAAAAACCCATAATGTGGGTTTTTTCAATTTTCAGAAATATTTAAAATTTTAAACAACATATACATTTAATGAATTTAAGTCATTTCAGTTAATTTTGAAAAAAAATATATATATATATAACAGCCATTACATAAACACCTGAGGTAAAATAAAAATATATTTTAGCACATTGAAATACTTTACTAACATAGAACATAGTAGGCAACATACATAGTACATAATTATAGATAAAGGCATATCATAAGAATGCCTTTATATAAAAAATTCAAATGAACTATATTCGTGAAAATAAAAGTATGTATTTTTACTTTCTTCTATCTTTACAAGAAGAAAGTACCTACTTAATTTGTAAAAAATTTCGACTTCCAGTTTACGATGGATTTATACGTTTTAAAAAGGTCCTGAAGACGATTTGATGGTTTTTAGAAAACATCTGTCTGTATGTGATAAATCTTTTGTGGGTACTCTATCGCAAGAACTAATGCACAGAATTTCACAAAACTTTAGATTCAGTTAGACCTTGATGTAAACTGATGCTGATTAGTTTTTGGTGTATATTGCCCAAAAGGTGGTGCTGCTATGCTGCATTTATCTCAATTTTTGCAACAGCTTTACATCAAGAATAGTGTACAGATTTTCATCAAACTTCAGATTCTGTTACAAGTTAAGTTGTTGCTTATCAAGTTCTGGTGTATATCGCCCAATAGGAAGCACTGTTGTGCTGCATTTTGTTCACGATTGCAGCAATAACTCTTATCTCAAGGACTAATGTACGGAATTGAATAAAAATTTAGATTCAGTTAGACATTGATATAAACTGGTGCTGATTGGTTTTTGGTGAATATCACCCAACATTGGCTCTGTTGTGCTGCATTTTGTATGATTTCCGCAATATTTCAAGCATTGATGCATGGATTTTCATCAAATTTTTGATTCAGTTAGACCTTGACGTAAGCTGTTGCTGATTAGGTTTAGGTGTAAATTGCACAGCAGGTAATGTTGGTATGCTGAATTTTTCAAGATTTTTGCAAAATCTATATTTCAAAAACTAATGCATGTAATTTAATCAAACTTAATATTATGTTTCATTTTCATGTAAATAGATCCTTATTAGACTTTAATGTAAACTGAACAACAGGTGTTGATTTTATGGTGTTTTGGGTTGAAAATTTTGGTTGTGGACATCTAAGATAGTGGGTTCCAAAATTCAATGATTTATTTGAAACAATGTAATACCTACATCTCCTTGTTAAATACATCCAATTCAATGATCCTATATTTTACAATCCTTGTGATGGGCATAGATGTGGTACTGTGATTGCGAATTTTGAATTATTAACATGTATGAGATAAAGTTTCGGGATTGGCACATCCGACTAGTTTATCCCTTTTTTTTCTTCCTACTTATATATTTTAAATATTAATATTGTATTCTTATTTGATTTTAAAGCAAATTAACAATTTTATATTTTCTATTATATTTAAAACTAATTTGTGAGAAACACTGACACTTAATTGATTTAAATTCACATAATTTATACAATCTTTAACTTGTAAAATAGCATTACAATTATATTGTATATAAGGGAACAATGCCTTTTTTTATGTATAGTATATATAATATATAAATAATATAGTAATACAATAATGTAATATCGCATACATTGTACTTTTGAAAAAACCCGATTTTCCCCGGGGAAAATTGGGTTTTTCATGAAAAAACCCGAAAAAACACATGTGGGTTGGGTTTTTTCAAAAAAACCCGGGTTTTTGCGAACCCTGATTTGTGGTGCAATTTTATTACAATATTCTGAATGTGTTGGAAAGTGTTTCATAATCTATGCTTGACACATGATTTTTTTCTTTCTTGTCTTAACAAGAAATTGGTAAATAAAATCACAAGATCATATGTATAATGAAAAACATGTGCAAACATAAAATAAAATAAAAATGGATATTTGTGAACATGAATTAACTTCGGCTATTGTTTCTTATTCTGCAGAGCATCTCTTTCCAAATTTTAGGTAACTCAGTGGAGGCTGAATCATTGCAAATATTCTCACTGCATAAAATTACAAATTATGTTCATCTTGGATTTTAACTTTTTCACATCATTTTAAAAATGAAGAAAATTTACGATTTTAATCAATGATTTAAATCAAATCGTTAACACTCTAAATAAAAATGCTAATTTGAATAATTTATCCATAGCATTTATTGATTCTTTATTACATATTTTTAAAATAAATAATGTAGCATTAATTACAAATATCACAAAAAGCATATTTTGCAAACAATAGAAATTTAATCTTTAGATGCATAAATATACAGCTAACAAAGATACTTCTCAAAAAGACTTCATTTTTCTAGGATAACTTTAACATGAAAGTTGTAAATGTCACACTGGCATGAAAATTGCTTTAATATTCATGATGATGTAGAAAAATAATTTGTATAGTACTTAACTTTTGTAAATAAAAACATTATGATAGTCACCTTTGTTTTGATTTTATACATCACTGGATGTTGAAAAAAAAAGCCCTTGTATATTATAGGTGCAGATTCACAGTCGCCATGTAGCAATAAATTTTTTTGCTATGGCCACTAACTTTCAGTGTCTAAGTCACCATGTGCTTTTTTTTTTTTTTTTACAGAAAAACAAATGTTTGAAGTGTATTTTGATTTTTATAGTGCAAAATAATCTCGCACATTCACACTTTTTTGTATATGTACTTTTGCATGACAAAATAAAACAAGAAATATTGTTTTCCAAATATTCCCATCACGATTGCTTAACTGTATCTTGTCCAACTTTATCTTCTGACTGTAGATAGTTTAAGATTAATAATATTCTTAAATATTCCTATTATTCTTAATTTCATAATTCCAAGAATTTTATGATGAAATTAAACATACACATTTGATGTAATTAAACTGTGTTTTATTGTACATGTGTACATATTAAATAAATTATTTTTTACTTTGAATTCCTGAGGGTTATTTTTTTTGTTGTTGTTGTTTAGTTTTTTCTCCATATAAACACTATTAGACTGGGAGGCAGCACCAGAAGACAATCACCTCATCAAGTTCACGGCTGAAATTCCAGAATAAGTTAAAACTCGATTCGCATATTAAATTGCAATCGGTCTGCCAAGTCATATCTTGGTGGAAAACAGCTGAAAACCCGATTTTAGTGGTTGACTCGTAGCTTTAGCATTGCATTTTCCTGCATCCAAAGGTATGAAAACATGGAGAACTGGGTGCAGGAAAACACAATGGTAAACCCATGAGTCAATTACTAAAATCGGATTTTCAGGTGTTTTCCACCAAGATATGACTACGCAGACTGATTGCGTTTTAATATGTGAATCGATTTTTAACTAATTATGGAATTTCAGCCGTGAACTCGATGAGGTGATTGTGTGTGCTGCCACCTCCTGGTCTACATTGTTTTTATGCGTTTGTTTCACAATGTGGCCGCTGGATTTTTTGGGTTTAGGAGGTACTGGTTCCTTCCAGATTTTGGGATTCATATATCACCTATATTGTATATATGTGATGCATTTGATACAACTGAAATTCATTCCTAAAAATGTATGGAGAAAAATAAACCACAATCCATTAGATAATGAGCTCAGTAATAAATAAATCATATCAATAATAATCAACATGCTTTCATGAATAATTTTATTGAATAAAATATTTACAAAGCATTTAAAAAAGTATCAAAACGACTTCAAATACCTTTACTTTTAAACGCTGTCTTATTCAAGAGTCTTTAAAACTCTGCAAATCACTATGCTATCATGCCATGCTTTTTAACTACATAAATGTGTAATTTCAGAAAATACTGTACATATTATTCAGACAATAAACACTTTATATGATACTTTAAAATTTTTTACAGATCCCTGAAAAAACAACTCAGTGACAGACATGCTCCAGAATACAGTACACTAGCTAATCTGAGATATATCCCAAGTGGGGTGTCGAATTACCAAAATCATTCAATTACTAAAATTTTTGCAAAAAGACATGTGCCTACTGTGTGAGTGTTCAGGGGCTCAAGAACTCTACTAAACTACAAACTCTGTGGCTATACAATCCAAGAAGGATCTGGGCCGACAGTGCCCATCTCTGTTTTCTTGACCCTGGGCCCCGAGATGCTATGCAGCATGCGTCCCGGCCAGGTGGTCAATCTAACACGAGACTCTCGGTGTTTAGTTCCCAAGCAAGCTTGGCACTCATTTTATCGACCCCAAAGGGATGAAGGGCTGAGTGAACCTTGCCCAGTCGGGAGTCGAACTCTCGACCTGCGGTGCGGCATACAGGCGTGCTGACCACTACACCGCTGGGCTTCGCTCAAGAACTCACAGAAATTTTTATGTGGGTACCAAATACCAACAAAATATGAAATTTGAAACTAAAAATTTATTTTGTTTGAAGATGAAAGGAGGGTGAGAAGGGGGGATCATCAACATATACAGGTATCCCTCACTTAGTGCAGTAAACTTTTTTAAGATGCTCCCATTATTAGTGCACACAAATTTTTGTTTGTGTGGAAAGTTCAAAATGGGTTGTTTTTTTTTTCCTTTCTCCTGCATGCAAGGTGGCATTTAGTTTCTTGAAAAGCAAATTTGCAGAAAAGCTGGAATTTTTTTTTTTTTTAAATGACATTAAGATAATTTTAAGAAGCTTTTAAGCTGACATGGCAGTATATGCCACATATCTTCGGAGTTTTTTTTAAGAAGTTCTCCATACCCTCCGTTTCTGTAAAGCTATAGTATATACCCTCTGTCCATAGCACATATCCTCTGTATTTTTTTACGATTACAATACTGCTACTTGCAAACCTCAGAGGTAACAAAACAGGCTATGTTACCATTGGCATGTAGAAAACTACATTACAGATATATTTTTTTCCCGGAAGAACTGCATTGCAGAAACAAAACACAACAAAAAAATTATGTTGGTGATTTTTTTTTTTTTTTTTTTTTTTTTTTAACAAATTCATATTCAGCATAATGAGTACATTACATGTCTATCACAGGTATAAAATAAAATAAATATGAAAACATTTTCTTTTACACGGACAAACATTTTTATGCTGATAGATACGACTGCATAGTTGCTAACTTTCGACTGAATGAATAAAAGAACTTCTTCCAGTGACATTTTCTAGCTTATCAAACATTTTAAAATAAAAGCATATATAAACAGTTACAAAGAGAAAGTGTAAAAAACAGCAGCCATTTTTTCAACAGGTATGTAGCTTTTTAAATTTATATGCATATAGACATGATTTTTTTTTTTCTGTGTTCTTAATATGAAGTTTTTAGCTAATATTTACTGTTGATATTATTTTGCATTTCAAAATAGATAAGTAGTTGAAATGGAATTTTTTTATGAGAGTTGTACCTAACATAAGAACATTACTAACAAATAAAAAAACAATATGTTTGTGGCTAGCCTTATTCGAGAAAGGTTACACATAAATGAAAAACCCAAACAAAGGGTTTGTGGAAGAAAAAAGATTAGGAACTGCTACTCTCTTAATTACGACTGCATTACATTTCCTTAATTCAAGACTTTTTTTTTTTTTTAAATCATGATGAAATAATTTTGAAATCAATAATAAAATAGAATTTAGTAATAAAGAGATATGAGATAACATAACACTATATGATAGTTATTGATTTCAAGTTTTTTTTTTTTTTTCAGCCTTAAGGGTGTATTTGAAAAAATATTTTTCCACCCTCAACAGATCGAAATTTTCTGAGACATTTTCAGACTCATTTTTAAAAGTAAAAACATGAAACTTACTGAGGTGACTTTTGAAGAGATATATAACAGGCCATGTGGTTTCATTTTTTTCTCAATTAATTAGAATTTGAGTTTTAAACAATTATTTTCTCAGTATGACCATTTTTTTCATTCTCAGATCTCCCGCTTCGGAAAATTCGGTTCAAAACGCCAACTTTGACAGCATTTTTTACAATATTTTCTGCATTTATCAAAAAAATCGAGAAGCATGGCACATTATGTAGTTTCTAAATAAGTGATTTTTCCAGTTTGATTCGTTTGAGAGCAAAAATGAATCAGAAAATAAGCAGTTTGGATTGAAATACACCCATAACCAAAAGCAATCATTCTGGAAAAAACTTGGATGTTAAAAAGAAATATTATAATTGAAACAGAGTTAGAAATTTCTCAAAACAGAAACTGTGTAACAATAAAGAATCATCGCCAGTTTGGAGAATTAACTAACAAAATCAACTTCTGAAACAAATTGTTTAAGAAGCAATTTTATGTATCATGTTTATTGGAAATTTGTTTTATATTACTTATTTCTATGAATAATAAATGCTTTTAAGGGAAGACAAGACTGGGTGCAATCCTATGGGAAATATGTGAGCTTTAAGACCTGTTTCCTCAGAAACTATCTGACTGATTTTGATGAAATTTGGAATCAATATTCACTGGATTATGCTCAAGACTTATGGCAGACAGCTTTTTTGCAACTAAAACTTTTTACTTTAGAGCAATGTCAATTTTTCAGAAATTTTCCATTTTTCAGAAATTTGTTTTTCTGAAACTAATTAATTTTTTAAAAACTGTCTGCCATACATGATCTGATATTTATACTCTACCGCAAATTTTTTTTTTTATTGAAATACTAGAGTACTTTAGGAATTAATGGGGTTTTAGCTGAAAAGTACAATTTTTCGGAGAGCTAAAAAACTTAGACACTTCTAACTTCTATTTAGTTAAATATAATAAATGAGTATAAAATGTTAAGAGTAAAATTGATGAGTGGGCATGGCGTCCCAGTCATGTCTTCCCTTAAATTAACACTTTTTTTAGTTATAAAAAGATTTGTTTTTTTAAATTAAAACCCATACTAAAGTGTTAATATAATTATTTGGTCCAGAGATATTCAGGATATTTTACAAGGTGAGCCTAATGACATGTGAATGAATCCATATTCAGGCATGAAAGTAAAACCAACAAAATCAACCTGGACAAAAATGGTAAATCTTATGTGAATACAAAACCATCACAATATTAACATGTGTACATATATTAGGATTCATACTCTTTTCCAAAAAGAAAAAAAAAGTAACTTTTTTTTTTTTAGCTATTTTCTGAGAATGGTAATTTTTCCATATCAACAACTAACATTTTTTAAACCATTATCCTCAACACCCTCCAAAAAAAAGGAAATCTTAAAAGTAAAGTTACACATTATATATATAAAAAAAATTAATTAAGTTTAAAAGTGCACACCGAATTTTAAACCGTACACTCCAGCAATTATTAATCAAAGGCGGTACTGTAACAGATTTCTTTATACCATAGCGAAATGCCGACCATTGAGTACCGACCATAGTGAAATTCAGTGACTTATATCAGTTTCAATACATTTGAAATAGCGTAATGTCATTAAAATACTCTGCAAACGATTTTTCCCCATACACCATAATGTAATGGAATACTTTTGAGTGTCCCTGCAAATGAACTATTAATCCTACATACTTCATATACAATACCAAATGTGCTTTGGTGACCTAACCTTTATCAATTTCATGAAAATCCGAGTATATTTACAGGAGTTAGAGCATGGACAGATGGCCAGACAAACCGAATGCATAAACATTTTTCAACTTTGTTGGAAAGTGTTAAAAACAGTATATTTATTTTTCCTCTAAACCTCAATTGTATAGAATTAGAAACACCACCCCAAAAATCTGCTGAATCATATAAGGACATACACATTATAGATTAGATGGGTTCAGGGGCTCTGAGCCTAAGCACAATGTAGATTCAAGCTCAATTTTTATACCAACCTTAAGGCTTCGGCTCTGTGATGTTGAATATAACATATCATCACATATCATTATTTATCTTCTTTTTAAAATTAAATTCTCCATTTTAAAATTTAATTTCTCCATTCATTATTATAAATTGAATCAAAACTTCCTTTCTTTTCTAAAAAGATTATATCTATTTCTTCTTCTCTTACACTTTATTTTTCAGTTGCTTAACTTTCCCAAGTTCACTCAAAGCCGTTAATAAAATAAATCAAAAACAAATCTTTTTCTCATCCTAAAATCATTAACTGTTCGAGCATATTTTCCTTCGGTTAACGAATATATATAACAAAAAGATATTCTTTGACAATATGTTCCAATTGTAGCAGTTATTAATACACCCAGTGTTAATTTTCAGTTTGATAGTCAATACAACTGTCTTTTCGGCCACAAATATTATACTCTGTTTATATTAAAATCGGCGCCCAGCATCTCCGATGCTGCTTCTAAATGCATATTTCCCATCATTTAGTTTTGGCATTCATATTTGTACATTGAAATGTTAAAACGCCAATCAACAGTCCTTTTGGCCACTTTTTAATTCAAAGTTCCATTAAGTGATATATCTTTGGGGTTATAATGGTCCAGGGTACCAAGATTTTGGCTCGACACATTGGCAACAATTTCTGACAAATTAATCATTCCTTCTCTGTACATCGTACTGTTAACAGCTAACTGAAAGGGTCCCTCTCTGGCATTTGCATATTTCGTGTCTATATCCAATAAACTCATCCTGTCTTCAAATTTGCAGAGTTCTTATTTTGTGCCTGCCTTTAATTATTCAAGGACCTACGAACCTGGATTTCCAGAAAGATGATTATTTTAAAAATGCAATAGTTGTATAAAATGTTTTTCACTACAGATCATGGGCTACAGTATAGGCTCAAAGTAAAAATTTTATTTATTCACAAATTGAAAAAAAAAACTGCTATTTGAGAAACAAGAATATAGTCCAAATTTCTTAAAAGGTTTTACAATCCTTTATAAATAAGTTTGAAAGGGAATTAAATTGTTATTAATGAGATATATCTCATAGGAGAAATATTCTACCTGATTCTGAAGCCTTTGAACAGTCATCAGTGTTAGTAACATAACATGGGACATCACTTGTCTAATTTCACTTTTTATCTGAAGTCTTTTTCCAGGATTACTGGAAAGCAGAGCTCAGCCTTTCTGTCATATATGCACAATCACATTTTTAAAAAAATAAGAAATGTTAACTTTGCAGATTTCTGCCAATGGTTGGTTATAAGTAAAAAATTTGCTATTTTAAACAGATTTTCAGATCTATAAGTATCATGATACATTCTCAGACATGGAAGTATTTATGATTAATACTTATTTTCATGAAAGAAGAGATGCTTAAATGAGAAAATTAAGTTAAAAATGCTATTAACATCCTGACCACCGATCAAAAGGGCAAAATTGTAATGTTGTTTTCTCAGTAATTTTATTAAAATGTTAAAAAAGGATGCTTATTCTAAGATATATTTTTTTTTAATTACGTATAGGCATATAAGCCTTGAGAGTATTACTCATAACTTAATTTTTTAAAACTAGATTATATCTGTAGAAATATATTAATTTAAATAATGCTTCTATTGTAGTGAAACTAACAGCTTAGTGAAAGGATATATCAGTTCGCAGCAGTGAGAAGATTAACAATTTTCTACTTCATACTTTAAGCATCGGGCTCAGGCTCTAAAAAACTTATCTCTGATATATTCATCTCAAAAATAAAATATTTTATAAACTTACTGTTGCCTTATTTAATACAGATTAAAGAATTTCTTATTTAAAAAAAATAATCTAATCATTTGACAGAAGAAATTGTCATTTAGGAATTAACAAAATCCTCAATAAATGGGACAATGGTTTCACCTCCAGCAAAATGCCTATTGATGATTATCTTACAAAAGACCTAATCTATAATATTCTTTAACTCTGCTACTTAACAATTTTTTTTTTTTTTTTTTTTTTTTTTTCCAAGCTTCCATATTTCTTCATTAATTTTTTGTGTTTGAATAGTTGCTTGCTTGATCTCAATTTGATTTTATTATAACATATACAAATAGCAATAGCAGATTTTGCTTGCATTTTCCAAATTAGCAGAGATTGTTTGGATTTTCCAGAGTAGCTGATCATTTTTCAAAGTTTCAGAGTTTCACAAATGAAAATTTCCCCCGACACTTCCCAGGTTTCACTGAAGAGTATGAACTCTAATATACATACAGCATAAGTCATGATTTCTCAGCGATTTTGGATTGATCTAAAAAACTAGAAATAAGCATACAAAAAAGATTTCCATGCAAAGGTACATTTCTGTATATTATCTAAAAACTATAATTCACACAACATTCAATCAGTGCTGTAGTCATAAAGAAAGA
This sequence comes from Maratus speciosus, assembly GCA_963932465.1. Classification (NCBI taxonomy): domain Eukaryota; kingdom Metazoa; phylum Arthropoda; class Arachnida; order Araneae; family Salticidae; genus Maratus; species Maratus speciosus. Next base: position 103,841,398 of record OZ010794.1, read on the forward strand.
AAAGAAAAAAAAAAAAAACAGAGGGTATATCCGCTACAGGCAGAAGGTATACATTAAAATCCAGAACATTAATGACTGGAGTATAGATCTGCTTTATTTGAAAAATAGAGGGTATACAGAGCTTTTTTTTAAAAAAAAAAATCTAGAAATCCTTCGGCTAGACTCCCGCTTCCAATCATAAAGCGTGTAGTATAAAGATCTTTTTTAAAAGAAAATTTAAGCAGCCACTTTGTTTCAAATAGGTTCCTTAAAACAAAACAAAACAGAAAAAATTTCAAAATTTGCATATAAATTTTAAAGTTGTACATTACATACATACCGGAGTGTCCCAAAAATGACTGATGAATTTTAAAATTCAATAACTTGCAAATGGTGACAGATATTAAATAAGTTCTTGCAGGCGTGTTATGTAAGATGTCAGGAGTTTTTATGCTGTAATTCAGAGTTTTAGTTATAAATAGCATCAAAAATGGCGCTGCAAGTAATAACCACTAAATCCAGGCTCGATTTTTCGGCCTCTCTTTTTCCATGCGAAAAAAGGAGATTAAAATGCATTGAATGGATCCTGAAGTACCAAAAATCGGGTCTGGACTGAGCCCTTAATGCTCTCAACACCATTTATTGTTTGAAATTTGAACTACAATCAAGAATCACAGTAAAAGCTCCTGACATCATACATAACCCTTCTGCAAGAATTTTTTAAATATCTGTCACCATTTGCAAGTTATTGAATTTTAAAATTCATCAGTCATTTTTGGGACATCCGGTATATACATACATTAAAATATACATATTGTTAAATTAAATGGTTATCCCTTTTTTTTAAAGAAAAAAAAATTATATGATAAACTCTGCATTATAAGTGAAAATCATACATTTTAAAAACTAAATTAGTTTATAAATCAGTTATAGCAATTCCTTTAACAATACACATACATTCTCTTCTTAAGACAGTCCTAAGATAAATATATTTACACATGCTCAACAGTGCAATAATTCGTGATATATGCATGGAGTCATTCTTATAAGTAAAAGCATGGAATTTGCATACATGAATTATTGAAGTGGCTTGATACTAAATAGCCTTTCATTTTCAATAAACGAGTTACTGGAATTATAATTGATTGCTGCCTCATGACCTTTTTAGGGCTGTTCCAACCCAAGTACTGGCTTAAGTCTGTTAGCCAGTCAGTTTCTGAATTCCCTCACAAACATTAAGTCTATGGGCGTAGAAATCATTTGTATATTTAAAATATCTCCTTGGGAAATGAATATTTTTAACTCCTTTTTTTTCTGTGTACTTTTCTTATTAGTTCTTAAAATATTTCTAAAATCTACCCTTAATTTAATATTTTATGTGTTAAAAGGCTGGCGAACTGTGAGTAAGCTTTTAACATTTCACATAAAATTAAGTATATATTTTAGAAACATTTTGAGAACTAAGGAAAAAAAAAAAAAAAAAAAAAAAGACATCCTTTAAAAAGAGTAGATAGAAAAAACAAGTTAAAAATATTGATTTCCTGAAGAGATATTTTAAATATACAAATGCATCACACACTTAAGGGTGTTTCAGAAGTTGACCAACTTGACTAACAGCCTTAAAATGCCAACTTTGACAGCATATTCTGAAATATCATTTGCCTTAAAAAATGGAAAACAACTTATTAGTTTCTGAATAACATCTGCAAATTTTGGCCTTTAAGAATAAAAATGACATTGTGAATGTCTCACAAAGTATGCAGTTTGAACCTGAGTACAACCTTAAGCCAGTTTGGTTAATCAGATACCAAATTCCCCGGAAGCACAATTTTCTGTGTTAATCTGCAACATCAAAATTCCATGATGTCAGACCTTGGCTACTGTCATAAAGATTGATAGGAACTCATAAAATAAGCAAAATTTGTATTTACAACTATTTGGCGGATAAGAACAATACATGCAAAAAAATAACTCCAGTTTAAAATCGAATTTGTAGTTAATTTATAAACTTGAAAAAGAAAAGTAAATAAGCTAATGTATAAAGTTAAAGAAGCAATTTAAACACAAATGAATCTTTAAAAAAAATTTCTTTACTTATTGTTACTTGAAAGCACAGTAAGCAGCTGTCTGAACTATTTAGGACAGAGATATATATATATGTGGTGACAGAGTTTGAACTCTGCACTGCAAAGCCTAGCACATTCTTAGATGAGGCTCGGGATGATCCACCCCAACCTCTGAGTCAACGAAAAAAACTGCTGAACTTACACAAACTATCATGAAAAGATAGAGATGACTGTTGGTTGCTCGTGAGAGCAGACGTGTTGAAACGTCGCTGTTCGACCGAATACCGGGTCACGGACCTGAGTAAGGCGGAGTGCCGCCACCCAGTTATAATTATCATGTTCAACCTAAATGAAAATACCCCATCTGTAAATATTTCACCCACATAATCAAGAGCATTAAAGTATTAAGATTTCATCAAGAATCTGCCTGGACTAATTACTTTTAGACACCGACCATAGTGTACATTGATTCGTCAAAATCAATGTGCATTAAATTTCTACAGATTGGGGGCTCGGCCGGGATTTACAGCTAATGTATAAAGTTAAAGAAACAATTTAAACACAAATGAATCTTTAAAAAAAAATTTCTTTACTTATTGTTACTTGAAAGCAGAGTAAGCAGCTGTCTGAACTATTTAGGGCAGAGATGGCGAACCTTTTTGAGTATGCATGCCAAAAATTTTAAAATTATTATATACCAACATTCTAACGTGCCAGAAACATTTTAACTTATATATAATTAAATATTTTTACACCTATACTAAATTCGATTCCTAACTTATTTATTATGCTGTATTTACTCAATAATAAAACCATGTTGCATCGAATTCCGTATTAATAATCTATAAACGAGATTTTCTTTTATTGTTCACTTCCAAATCAGATCATTTTTAGTTCTTCAGGTAGAAGCAGGTTCAACAGATAAATAATTACTTACAATTATAATTCAATTTTCAAAATTAAAACCTAAATATAATAAAACCCAACTTAAAATCCTAAACCTGGATAAAATAAAATCTAATCTGAAGTAGAATGACAATCAGGACTATGCAAATTATCCCTTAAAATTCAATTTTCAAAAATGAAACCTTTGAAATTTAATAGAGAAGCAAAATGATTTGGAAAAGACTATATGTTAAATAGTTTGGTGAGAAAATGACGCTAGAAAGTGCTTTCATTGAGATTTATAATACCTTAATTCATTCAAAAGTAACGGATTATTTTAAAGTAAATTATATACCTGTTACACAAAACTATATTTTTATACAAAAAACATAAAATGGATTGTTCTCCACAAACTTAATATAACCTATATGTTTTTCACGTGCCAGAGAAGTTTTCAGACGTGTGCCATAGGTTCGGCATCCCTGATTTAGGATATTTTAAAACTATTAGATTAATCTGTGAGGGGTAAAATAATCTACAGCGTTCACTGACATGCTGCACCATTTCTGCTACTGAATTCCTCTACTCAATGTTAAGCCTTTGAGCGTGGAATGTAATTGTATTTTTCATGGAACAAATTAGTCAACCTTTTTTTTTTTTTTTTTTTTTTTTACACTTCTAAAAGAATGTCTCTCACTAAAAATATTAATGAAGCAGGTGAGCTGTGAATAAGATTAATAAAATTAAGCATATATAGTCTAACAAAGTCACTAAAAGAGAAAAAAAAACTGTTATATGAAAAATTCATTAAATAGAGATTAATCCTTTAAAATGTTTTAAACAACATAAATATAATTTTTTATTAATAAACACTAAATGTCATATGAAAACTAAATAATTCCTTTTTTTTTTAAATAAATTATATCCATTTGTTTTAGTTATTTTACTCATTAAAAATAACTAGTAAAGAAAAAACAAGAATAAAACAACATCCCAGAAGTACCATATTTCTAATTTAAGTAAATAATTTTTCATTTATAATTAATAAATTAATTTTTTACGATATCACCATATGTGTAAAATAAGTACAAAGGAAGAATAAGTTTGAAATGTCCAGAAATAGGTAGAAAATATACCAGATCACAAGAAAAAGTTCATTAAATAGAAAAAGCGCTTCACTATTTGGAAGTTATTTTAAAAGGAAATTCCTAAAATGTTCATTTCAAGGAAAAGCCCATAAAGCAGTGGAATTTTCAAAATAGAAATTCATTAAATAAAAGACAAACTGTATTTAAAAAATAATTTGTCAAACGAGCTAGAAAGAAACATCTTTTAACAAAAGTACATCGAAAACAGACGTTGAAAATATTGATTTTATCCTCAGACATTTGAAAAATGTACATGCATTCCATACACACAGGTTATACATCAGAGAGGGGAACAACCTTCATCGCAACATACCAGTCATTTGCATCACAAAAATTTTTTTTGCAAAAAGTATAAACATGTGGTTTCCATTTTATCATAGTTAGTTGGGCATCCACATTTTCCAAATCTGACTGACCAGCAGATTAAAAAAATTTGTGTGAAGAAATCCTAGAATAAGAAACTTTATGATGAATGAGTGCAAAGATGAGATTCTAAATTGCTCTTTTGCTTAAAACTTCTGTCACAAATTTCACAATTAAAAGGTGAATCATCAGTGTGGATGCGAAGGTGTGTCATCAAATTACCCAGCTGACCAAAAGCTTTCTTGCACACATTACAAACATAGGGCTTTTCTTTTGTATGTACTCGTATGTGCCTTTTCAACTGACCCCTATCGGGAAATGTTTTACCACATTCCTCACAAAGGATTTGTTTTTCTCTTGTGTGAATGGACAGGTGCCGTAACAGGTTTTTTTTCTGTGAAAACCTACTGCTGCATATTTCACATATAAATGGTCTTTCATTTGGATGAAGAGTGATATGGTGTTTATCCAACTCTTTCTTGTCATAAAACATTTCCTTGCACAGTTTGCAATGGTAAATTTTTTCTTTCGTGTGTGAAAGCATGTGTCTGTTCAGATAACTTTTAATTGCATAACCTTTGCTGCATATCTCACAAACATAGGGCATCTGTTTGTTAGGTGTACAAATATGCTTGTGCACAGTATCCGCATCGGGAAATTCTTCCTTACACAGAGGGCAAACGAAAGAGTTTATTTTGGCAAAGTTGCATGTATGCTTGATCATGTCATTTGCATCATGAAATTCCTCCTTGCAAAAAGTACAAACAAGAGGTTTTTCTTTCGTCATAGTAAGGTTGGCATCCATATTTTTGGGGATCTGAAAAATGTGTCTCAAAAAAGTAATATAATTATGCGTTGTTCAGAAACTGCTATGAAATTTACTTTTCAGAATATATATTCACAAAGAGTTTGATAAGTTGCTTAAGAAAGCATTTTAACAACCTTCATCGCAACATACAAGTCATTTGCATCAAAAAAATTTTTTGTGCAAAAAGTATAAGCATGCGGTTTTCATTTTATCATTGTTAGTTGGGCATCCACATTTTCTAAATTTGTAAGCTTGTTAAGTGTGCCTTAATAACAAGAATTTTTTTTAATATGACTGAAAAAATTTACCTATACGTGTTGTTCAGTAGAACTACCAAGTTTATTTTTGAAGATCTATATTTTCACACACAGATTTGCAAGCAGCTTAAGAAAGGATTTGAACAATATTCATTATAAGGTACTAAATGTATAGCTGACTGAGTAAACTGACTGTATAGTAAACTGAAAAACATTTCTCACATGTTTATAGATATGCGTAGTAAACTAAATACATTTTCAACATGTTCTAAATACTTTATTCTCATTTTTTAAAGGATAAAATAGTCAAAAAAAAGTTTTGCCTTTTCTGTTATTTCTGATTTTATCTCCGGGTTTTATTCTTTCTTTTTTCAAAAAAAAATTCCTCCAGAATCTTTCAATTTAGTATTGAACTCTACACAGAATATATTATGCTGAACGAATAGCTTAAAAAATGCATGTGGTAACAAGAAAACAGTATAATAGGCATCTAAAGTACATGAAGAAATTTCTTATAAATAAGGCTAGTGCACTGTCAAATCTATCAATATTTACATTATCTCCAGTAATAAGGATATATATTTTACCAGCTCGGTAGTTTAAGATTTCACTTTATGTGTTTCATTTGAGTCAGCACAACCTATAAAAAAAGAAAATGAAATATATAATAATTTGAAGAAGGATACAAATATTAATTTTAATTTGTTCTACTGTTTTCAGGGTTCATACTCTATTTGAATAACAAAATTCCCTGACTTTTCCAGGCCATATTTCCTACAATTCCCTGACCAAAATTCACGACACTTAGAAATAAGAATTACAATATAAGATCTTAATGATTAAACTTACATCTGAAAATTAAAATAACATATAAAATTGAAACTAAAAATCTATATCATTTGACATTTACAATATATATATATATATATATATAAACAAGCAAAACTAAAATACAGCTCAGATGATTCAAAGTAACTTTTTATTTACATAACTGAATTTACACATATTAAACATTTAACTTTTTATAGACTTCTAATATCATGTCATTTATTTGTGTTATTTCAAAAGCAGTTTGTTGTGTAAAAGTTTCAATTATTTGTCTTTTAACATTTTAACTTCAGCTACAGCTTTCTTTTATCTGTTTTTTGGGGGGGGTCTTGCTTCATAATTTTCATTTTTTTTCTTATATAATTATTCATGATATCTCATCCTAGCCACCTTAACAAGGCTCAACATTACTTTCGCTTAAGTACTGGCTATTTTGTGGCAAATTTGTATAGCAAAAATATCTTTATGGTAAAAATGTGAATATAATACAAATTTCTCCTTTTAAGGGAAAAATTGGAACTTTTTTGCGAACGCACCGTAAACTCGAGAGAATGTTGGCGCATGATAGTGCATTACAAAAAAAAAAAAAAAAAAAAATCCCTGACTTTTCCAGGTTTTAGAATTTTTTTTTTAAATTTTATCTGACTTTTTGAGCACTTGTCATTTTTCCTGACAATTCCCTGTTTTCCAGGTTTTCCAGTCGCGTAGGAACCCTGTGTTTTATTATTAGAATATGTATATCTATCATAAACTGATCCAAGTGAGAATCACAGATTTGTTTTCACCCTTCAGCCCTGACGTCCAATTAATAGGACATGCCTTTCACCCAGAATTATTTTATCTTAACAATTATTTTTGCTAATACATATCAGCATCTAATAGTGATACAGTAGACACCTTCATATCCGCAACCCTAAAATCTGAGCTTCCTTGCTTTCACCCTTCGGCCCTGACGTCCTATTAATACAGGGCTCCCAAATTGTCCACGAACTGAACACCAATATGTTTTAACAGAAAATTTCATGGTAGGTTTCTACAGCATTTGCACTAGAATTAACCTCAAAAGGTTATTTCTGTGCAATTTGCAAGAAAAATCTAAAAAGAAAAATTTTCTAAGAAAATATTGGTGTTCAGTTGGCGGACCATTTGGGTGCCCTCTGTTAATAGGGAATGTCTTTCATTGAGTATTACTTTATATTAACAATTATTTTTGCTAATATCTGCATCTAATAGTGATACAGTAGACTCCTTCAAATCTGCACACTGTTGCAGATGTAAACAATGAAACTTACAGTTAAGATGTAGAGGAAAAATTAAAAATTTTTGTTATTTTTATATCATTCCATCCACATTTTAATATTTCATTTTGATTGAAAGTATAACTTGATTCTTGAAGACATTCAAGATAATGTTGATATCAGTGGTGATCATAATCATTTTATCAAATACATTTATGTATTAAAGGCAGTTGGATGTCTCTATACCTACCATGTTAAATTAATGTACCTTTTCTCAGAAACTACCAAAGATATTTAAATGAAATTTTTTATATGCACAATATGAATAATTCCAAGTAAAGTGAAGTCAACTCTATAAACAGATATTCTTTAGTTATTGTTTCTTTTTTAAGATCTGGATTAAAAACCACTTTTAAATTGCAAGAAACTTACATTTTTCCAAAACAAAACATTTTTATAAAAAAAAAAAAAAAAAAAAAAAGCAATTTAACAAATTACAATGACTATTTGGGAAATGATTTTTTCAAAGACTAAAATTTAAGACATGAAAAATCGCATGGGGTTGATCATACATTACGTACGCCATGGATTAAACATTAACATTCCTGGACCCATCATGAACAAATTTTAAAAGAAATTTCAGGTTTACAATTTTCCGTACTGTAAATTTTTAAACTTCTATGGAGCGGGTCATACATTACGTACGCCATGGATTAAACATTAATATTCCTGTACCAATTTTAAATTAAATTTCATTTTTAAACTTCTAAACATCCCACAATATTACCTTTTATATCGTCGTATAGAGAAAAAAAATGCATTTTTAATTGCAATTTGTTTGAAAGCTGTGTCTCAATTTGTTTCTGAGTTATTAATTTTTTTTGTAGTTTTTATTATTTTTTTGTCATAGTGGCAACAGAAGTATCCATCTCTGTTGAAAGTAAAGGGAAAATTGTACAGACCAATCAGAAAACGAATAAAATGCAGGATTCAGCTAATAAAGTGCTTCAGATATTTTTTTTATTTCCTACCCTGACCGAGGACAATAACAATTTTTCCAAATGGTTAAAAAATTTTGAACAAATGTTTTTAACAAAAGTTCACTTCAAGTTGATCAGGGATAATATGTCTGAAATATTCTGGCAAGATTGCAAACAGCAATATGTAGTAGTTTCTATAAAAAGATACGTTGAAGTTCAAAAAGCAACATTTTGAGAAAATTGAGTTTAAAGTTTACTTATGTAATGTTTATTGTAGGATATAAACATAGACTTCTAATATAACTGGAAGCAGAAATGGTAACCTTTTCTTGAAGCATATATCATGCTTCCCACCATCACGTGATGGTGGGAGGATTGCACGCCAAACCAGTTTTTCCCTCCAAAAACTGTCATTTGAATTGCCGCTCCCACCGAGACCAGTATGTCATCTGCGTGCATCCGGAGCTTGACAGCAGAAACAGAAATTTGCCAACAAAGGGATCACTGCCAAAAAATGACACGCTTTTGGCGATGTAATCTCAGACATGTGTACTTCAAGGTTCGGCAGATAGAACAAAGGGTTTCGTTCTCTATTCAATTTCTCCTCTAAGGATGTAAACAAATTGAATTACTTAAAATTTTTTAACTTCTTGTTGTTGTAGAAACGAAAGTAATATACCATTTGAAAGGGGGGAAATGACGGATTCAAAATATAAAAAAAATAAAAAAAATGACTTTTTTCACAAATTTGACTTCCAACTGCCCTTAATCAAACTTTTTTTGATTGTCTGACTACACATGAAATAAAACTTCATTATTTTATTATTTTCATGTAAAATATCAGTGTACCTTTATGAGGCAAGTTTCATTGAATATGCAAGAAAAAATTATCTCATTATTATGTATATTTAATCATGAAATATTAATTATTTACTGGATTTTTACTTTTAATATTTCAATTTTTTTTTAAATTATCTTACTATTTTACTTTATTGTAAGCATTCATTATGATTTCGAGTACATTATTACATTCAAATTATTATTTTAAAAATGTAAACAAAACAGTGGCGAGAAATCTGCAAAATTCTAAAATCTGCACAACTTCTGGTCCCAAGCTGTGCGGATTTGTGGGAGTCCACTGTATATGTTTATACATTTATTATTATGACTCATTTGTGTTTCAGCATTAAGTAATAATAATAAAAGTTTCTTAATTTTCGTTCCCTGAGTTATCGTCTGGTCTGTCCATCTGTCTGCATATAATAGCATGAAAACTACCCAACCGAATGCTTTGAAATATAATATGTAGAATCGTTACAGAATTTTGTCCAGTCATTTAAAATTTTATTATGAAAATGGAATCAAAACTTCAAAAGATATCAATAAAAGTTTTCTTCATTCTATTAAATCCTATCATAGCAATTAATTCAATGATATCCCACGACAGGTAATGATTCTAGATTGCCAGGGTAATGATGTCCTATTTAAGATGGAGTCCTATTATTTCCGTATCCTGAATTTAATACATAGAATCGTAATAAATTTTGTATTCATGCATTTTTGCCTAAGAGTGCAACAGCCGCTGCACGATCTGAATATTTATAAAACTAGTTATAGTGCGAACACACCTCATTTTTCACATTTGACGTACAATATTCGACTTGTTCATGCTTATATTTGTGTAACTGAAAGTGCAGGCACACAATCAGGTTTCTACTGATTTTTGACTAATCTTAGAAATTTGGCTATTTAGTAAACAAAAACTATAGCCAGATGAAAATAATGTTAGCAAAAGATTCTTCATGAAACACTGTTTCTAAAATTATTCTGTACCCTCTCTAAAAATACTCTCTTTTTCCTTTTTGAATATATATTCCAATTTTTAACACTTTCAACAAAGTTGAAAAGTGTTTATGAATTCGGTTTGTCTGTCTGTGTTCTAACTCACATAAATATACTTGGATTGCCACACAATTGATATATGCTATTGAGGTTTACTATGGCATGTTTGGTATTAAAAATGAAGCATATGGCATTAATAGTTTGTTTACAGGGACACTCAAAATATTTCCATTACATTACGGTCTATGGGGGAAAACAAAGTGTATTTTAATGATGGTACACTATTTCAAACATATTGAAAATTATTAGGATGAGCGAAGCGAATCCTCTACTAGTCTACTCAAATTACATTTTGTCATACACTTTACAAAAAAACTATTCAGTATTTTGACTTGAACTTAAACATAAAAATAAATTATGACCTGTAGATTTGCACAATATTATTTTTTTTTACAAAATAGCCTTCAAAAATGCATTATTTTATTTTATTTATTTTACATGTTTTTCCATTACGGACGCTTTTTTGCAAATAAAAAATGAAACAAATATATTTTGAGAAGAAAAAATAAATCATGGAGTTAGTCATAGATAGAATCATGATTAATTAAATAGTTTCACGATTTAATTTATGAAATTAAAATATAAAATAAATTATGAAATATAAAATCTTTTTTATGGAAATTATAGCATATTTTTAATGAATTAAAATTTGTGAAAATTCAATTATTTACATTAAATTGTAAAAGTATTTTTCAGTGTTAGGAATTCCAATACAAATTTATTCTTATTATTTGAAATCATTTACGCAGACGATACTTAGGTATTTTAAAAGAATTATATCAAGACTCCCTTATCATATATCAGACTTGACAATCGCTAAGTTTCTTTAGTCCGCTGTACACGTGGTCAAAAACCAAATGTTTGCTCTATTACTAGCGCCATCTAACATGAGAAATAGAAATATTTTTAAATTTGTTTTTCATATCTGTTTTCCCATTTCCTTTATGATATGCTGAATATTTGTAGTTTACAAATGATAGTTGTTAATTAAAAAATTTTCATAGGTTCTGGACATTTTTTTTAATAACGTGGACTTATTTTACTGTTAGACAAAAAAAGTTTATTGCTGAATTCCGTTATGTAAATAACAATAATCAGGAAAGAAAAATATTTTCCCACAAATTCATCAGTGATATTACATTAGCTTTTGAAACAAATGGATAGCATCTAGATCCCGAAAAAGTTAAATATTTTAATATATTTTCTCTTTTATATTTTCAAATATGTGATTTACTTTATTGCTGGTGTTTTGCTTCTTTTCACAGTTAATTTCATGTTACAGTATTAATTTAATATTGTTCCTTCAATTTTTTAAATGCACACTTTCATTTATTTATTTGTTTATGATTTGTTTTATTTTTGAAGCAATGGGGAATCATTTCAGCTTAACACACTTCAGGCGCAAGCATGACTTTTTTTTTCATGTAAAGTTTGTATGTAATAATCCCTGAAAAGTTTCATAATCGGGTCCACAGCAAATTAGCATATCTTAGCGCACATGGTTTGGTGCATAATTAATATCTTTTTTGTAACTCACATGTGTTATGTAAGATACTGTGTATATGAGACATTATGTACGTCTGTATATGATATATAGAAGTTCAAAGCACTTTATAATGTACTAAAATTTATCTAACTTCGAATCCAGCAATTACTTGCCTTAATAATAATAATAATAATAATAACAGTATAACTTAATAACATATATAAATTTTGCAGTAATCAAAGTATTTTAGGAAAGTTAGAATACGGATAATAGATAAACAAACAGACTGAAGCCATAAACACTTTAAAGAAATTTGAAACATAAAAAAGTTTAATAACCACTTTAATTTACACATGTCCCTCAGCTTTTCTCCCAAAAGATAATGTCATGCTACGATTTTGGTGTTTGTAAATCTTCGTTTGGGATTCTTCATTAATCCCTACAGCCAACTGGCTTATTACAGTTAGTGTGGTTTGGCATAAAACTAATTTTGCGCCAAACCATATAAATGATACCACACTCTTCCAGCATCACGCTTTTTGCAGTTAACATTGACTGTAGAACAGATTACATAAAATTTGCTAATACTACATTATATAATAAAAAATTGGTACTTTTCAATCCTTGGCGAGAGAAGGAAATTTGGCAACGTAACTTATGGAAACCTATTCACTGTTTCATATAAAGAAGCAAAATTTTTCTATATTTATACAATTTGTTTAATATAAAAGAGCAATTTATCTATTTTTATTTACAAACATAAGTAAATTGTATATAAAAAATTAATAATATCTACAATTTAAATTGATACATGTAAATTCTTATAAAACAAGCTAACAGTTCATAAATGTTTGTTTTCATAACTGTTTGTATCATTTGGCAACAAATCTCACTTTCTGAATTGTGCCAAAATTAAAAAAAAAAAAAAAAAAAAAAAATAACTAGAAAACAGGAATTTTGCTTTTTTCAGAATTTAGTGTTGCCCCCGATGAAAAAAATATATGTATATATAAATAGTACAAAACCTATTTTAATTTTAAGACTTAAAGCACACACTTTCATATTATATAAAATGACGTCATTTACATCCGCTTAAGAATTCCACATTTACAATCCACACTTAAACATCTACATTAAAGCATGCATAGGATATCACTATCGCAAAATAATACACAAATGCAGCAAAAACATGCCGTCATTAAAGAAACTCGACAAAAAAAGGGCTATCTAATGATTCATAGGCATTCATTTGTTTGTAACATTAATATAGACGATTTCAGTCGTGATGTCAGTCATAATGTTTAGGTTGGAAACTGACACCAAAGAAACGGTTGCTATGTTGTATTTTGTGTCTGTGTTGCAGCTATATATTATATCTATATATCATATCTAAGTGTTTTAATACTTGATATGTACTGGTAACATTTTCCACGATTTATATTTAAAAAGAAATGACGCATAGCAACCGTTTGTTTGGAGTCTGTTTCCAACCAAAACGTCATGACTGACGTCACTCTGAAAGCGTATATCGATACTTAAAATTAAATATAGTTATAATAGCTCCACGTTTTAACAGAAATTTTTCGTTTATATTTTTTCAAAATAATACGTATTTTAATTACATTTTCTTTCGGTTGTTATGAGAAAATGGCAACAAAAAGATATAATTGCTATTTTTCAACTATTTTCTCTTTACTTTCTACATAAATGGAGTACTTGAGTTGCCAAAATTAGACAAATAGTGCTGAAAACTACAAAAAAAATTAATATTTGAAAAATAAATGGAGATACAGTTTTTCAAACAAATTGCATTTAAAAATACTTTTTTTTTTCAATACGACGGTATAAAAATTGAAAATGTGCGATGCTTAGAAATTTTAAAAAATGCTATACAGTATTTAATCGTACTGCTTTGTTTTACGGCTGGCTTCTGTAAGGTAACGTTATTTTTTGAAGACGACATAAAAAAAAAAGCTGGGAGAAAAAATAGCATACCGCACCGGACTAAAAAAAAAAAAAATGCAATTTAATAAATTACAACTACTATTTAGAAAATGATTTTTTCAAAGACTAGTGGTGTCATTACATGAGGAGTCAAAGTCGCTTGAAATTCCAGGTGTCTCCATGTTATTCCTATGGCTCCAGGAGAGTCGCTTCAAATGCAAGCAACTTTTTTCTGTCGGCGCGTCTTTGACATCTGCAACGGAGCGAGTCGCCAGTAACAGCCATCAAATGCTTGAAAATCTGATGATAGAAAAGCCTTTTCCCAAACAGCCAATGAAATGCTTAGATAATACACAAGTTTCAGGTGGATAATACGTAAGTTTGAGGAAATCTGACGAATCGCTGGCGATTTTTGTCGCTTGCAATTTTTACGTGTTATAATACTATAAAATTTAAGACATAAAAAATCACACGGAGTTGATCATACATTACGTACGCCATGAATTACATTTTTCGGTACTGTAAATTTTTAAACTTCTACGGAGCTGGTCATACATTACGTACGCCATAGATAAAAATGAATATTCCTGGACCAATTTTAAATGAAATTTCATTCTTAAACTTCTAAACATCCAACAATATTACTTTTTACACCGTCGTATAGAGAAAAAAATGTACTTTTATATGCAATTTGTTTGAAAGCTGTATCTCAATTTGTTTCTGAGTTATTAATTTTCTTTTGTAGTTTTTATTACTTTTTTGTCATAGTGGCAACAACAGTATCCATCTCTGTTGAAAGTAAAGGGAAAATACAGATTGATACAGATGATAGACCAATCAGAAAACGAATAAAATGCAGATTCAACTAATAAAAAGCTTCAGATATGTTTTTGATTTCCTACCCTGACGAGGACAATAACCATTTTTCCACATGGTTAAAAAAAAAAAACTCTAAGACCTCTTTACTGAAAAAGTACCAATACATCTTACATTTAATTCTTCATTTTCAAAAGATTTCACATTTTTGAAAGCCAGAAAATAACTGTGCGAAATAATTTATTTTAGTGGAATTCGAAAAAATTTTTTTTTACAATTAATGTCAATAACACAATATTTTTCATTTTTCTTTATACATTTGTTTGCGGAGTATTATCAGTAGTATGCGCCAGGTGGCGTAACTTTCGGGACAAAGTCAGTTAATAAGTTGGCAATTATTGGGGACATTTTCACCCGTAGGCTTTCTCCGGATTGTGAAGTCCGATATATGATAAGAGAGTCTTAAATTATATTATGATTTTTTTAAAGAATTGTAAACAAATAAAATCAATTGCTAAATTCTATATATCATAAATAAAAAATTCCGAGGAAATACTTAGTTATTTGTCTGAATTTACATTTCATAAATTTAAATGCGTCAAAACATAAAATTTTTGCTTAATAAAGATGCAAAAATAATATAAAAAATATTGTTACTTTCAAATATTTATCTTATTAAATAATGCTTCGCGAATCCAAACAAAGCATGGCTTTTGCTAGTATATATATATCACTGAGGTGCAATACAAGATGCTTACTATAGAATGTAGTGTGCATAACATAGCATACATCGTTCATTTACAGGGACACACAAAATAATTCAGTTATAATACTGTCTAAAAACAATAATTGCTGGAAGTGTATTTCGATTTGTGGAACGTGTTTTTAAATTAAAGTAATTTTTGCCTATTACTTGGTGTATATAAATTCTACAGATGATATACAGGGCAGCACAAATGATCTTAAATACATTTTTATTTAGTAATGAAAATAGCTGAAGTTGAATTTACAGCTGTGGCATCTGTTTACTAAGTGAATTAAATTTTAGCATACTATGTAGTATATATACAAATCTATAGATCATGTACAGGGGTGCACAAAAGAAATCAAATGTTTTTTTCAACTACTGATGGTAATTCATAAAACTGGGTTTTCAAATTTGTTATGCATTTTCCAAATCATTTACTTAGACACCATCATTCACCTTATTAAATGGTAAAGTTTTCTTATTCTAGAATTTTTGGAAAGTGTTTCATAATCTATTCCTTTAACACCTGAAGAGTTCTGGTAGAAATTAAAAGTCTTGGTTTTTAACCCTAATTAATAAGATCATATTTGACTGAAAAAAAAATATTTTAAAATTTTTCTCATGCCAGATTACGTCAAGAGAGGATTCACACAATTGTGTGGTGCAGGCTTGGCTTTAAATCACAGAAAAAGAATAGATTGTTTTTTCTTTTTCCTTAGTATCCCCTTACACCAGAGATGGTGAACCTTTTGAGTATGCGTGCCAAAAATTTCAAAATTATTGTGTACCAACATTCTAACGTGCCAGAAACATTTTAACTTAGATAAAATCCAATAATTAAGTTTTATAGAATTTTTACTCAATTATTTTAAAATTTGCACTAAATTCGATTCCCGAGTTATTTATTATGCTGTATTTACTCAATAATATACCCATGTTGCATAGAATTCAGTGTTAATAATCTATAAATGAGTTTTTCTTTTATTGTATACTTCCAAATCAGATCATTTTAGTTCTAGAAACAGGTTCAATAGATACATATTATTTACAGTAGAATTCAATTTTCAAAATAATAACCTAAATATAATAAAACCTAAAATTACTTAAAACCCTAAACCTAAACAAAATAAAACCTAATCTGAAGTAGGAGCTTGTCGATTAGGTATATTACTATGCAAACTATACCTAAAAATTCAACATTTAAAAAACCTTTGAAATTTCATAAAGAAGTAAAATGATTTGGCAAACACTATATGTTGAATGATTTGGCAAGAAAATGACACTACAAGACGCTTTGATTGAAATTTATAATACCTTAATTCAATCAAAATTTACAGATTATTTTAAAGTAAATTATATACCTGTTACACAAGCTAATACTTTTTGTTAAAAAATATAAAATGGATTGTTCTTCATAAACTGAATATAATCTTTTTTTTTTTTTTTTTTTTTTTTTTTTTTTTTTCCATGTGCCAGAAAAGTTTTATGTGCCAAGTTCGGTGTGCATGCCATAGGTTCGCCATCTCTGCCCTACACATTTGTGTAGGTCAGGTCTTAAAGGGCTACGCTTGACGCATGATTTTTCTTTCATGTTTTTAAATAAGTTATTGATAAAAATTCTACTATAAACTGTAGAAACTAATAAAACAAGATTATTTTAGGTACTTTGTAAAACTGAGAAAAAAATTTCTACCACAATTTACAACTCAATTGTTTTATGAATCAAAACTCGAGTTAACTTGGAATTCTAGATAGTGTGGATCTAGAGTAAAGGGAATAGTGGGAATCCTGATTTTAGAGGGTAAATAAAAATTTTCCAAAATAAGAAGGAATTCTAAAAAAATAAATAAAAAAAAAAAAAAAAAATTCAAGATACAAAAAAGAAGTTCCATAAAAAAAAATCTTTCAATCATTCAATAAAATGGTTGACAGTGTTGCGGAAAGAAAAATCGTTTTTTCGCAACTCTCATAATTTGATGGTTTCAATCTTTAATTTTCTTGCCAAATGAAACATTTTGTTGCGATTTGGTGTAATGACGATCAGCAGTGGAAACTGTGCATGCAATTATATAATGCATTTTAGGTTTTCCTTATTATAATTATAATTTAGATAATTGATTGATTAGTTACTGTTACTAGGGAGCAACAGAACAAAAGAATTAAGATTTTCAAGATTTTAAACTTTTTGTGCTGGGGAGGGGCAGGGAGCAAAGTAGGGAAGCACATTTCATGCAGAGGATGGAATTTCATTAAGATTATGTAACAGCATATGGAAATCCATCAAAAATATAAAAAAATTCAATATTATCTGCCTTAGAGTTTGTGGGGGGAGATGTGGGGGGGGAGGGGGGAAGAAGAAGTCTTACACTTAGGAATGGAAAAGAAAATCAAAACTACTTAAAAGTGGATGGTGGGTTTACCTTCGAGGGAGGGGGAGCTTACAAACAGGATTTTACAGTACAGCATATTTCCGTGTATAAACCGAGAGTTTTTGGGCAATTTTTTGTGTCCAAAGTAGGGGCTTAGCTTATACACAAGTCTAAAAAAATTTCCAAAATTGATATTCTAAAATAAAAAAGATGGCAAATATAAAAAACATTAAAAATACTTTTAAATTTCTAAAAATACTTTCCCATTCTTTTTCAATGAAAAAAGTCACAAATCATCATTCTCTATCCAAGCCATTATCACAATTTTCAAGCAACTCCTTAAAATCACTTAATTTCATTGGTACTTCATAATGAATATCGTCAGCATCTAATTCATTATCATCGACATCTTCTTCAAAAATGGCATCATTCTCAGTTCCTCCCATTACATTACAGATGCAACATTTTTTTAAAGATCGGACAATCATTTCTTGTGTCAATTTAAGGCAAGCTTCTTTTACTCATTTAGAGATAGTGTTGATGTCCACTTTTTTTTTTATTACCGCCATTTGTCACAGTTACATCGACAAATGACACACATTCAGTACATCTCGAATTGAGTTATCCTTTAAACGACTTATTTAAATAGAATAGGAGAGATCAATAATTTTGGAGAACGCATTTTATTCTTTTAGCTATGCACAAAAGAGGGCTTTGTTTTCGTTCACAGAATTTTTTATGACATTATTTAACATCAGCTTGTATACAGGTTTTCAATTTTGGACGATTTTTCTTCGAAAAGTTGTATACTCAGTTTATACACGGAAATATATGGTATAATACAGATTACATATAATATTGAAAGAATGAAAAAAAATTAAGGCTTAAAAAACATTATTAAATTTTAAATTGTTTAATAGTTCTTTGATTTATACAGTAAAATCTACTAAGACAGAATTGAAACAGTTTTCCGGCATAGCAGGTACAGGGTACACTGTCTATTGTACTTTAAACATAACAGCAGGGCCGTAGCGACCGCCCCCCATACCCCCCATTTGGGGGGGGGGGCCTGAGCAAAGTCAGGGGCCCAGTAATGAGCTATTGTACGTTTCAGCCGATTTTTTTTTTTTTTTTTATGAATTTTTAATAACATTTTATTTTGTTTTATCGAAATTCATTTTTTTTTTTTTTTTTTTGTCAAAGATCTTGATCAGATTTAGAAATAGAAAACAGATATGTGCTTTTCTTCTATATCCACCATTTTTTATAAAAGTTTTTGAAGGCTGTAAGTTCTACTTAAAAAATAAAATGGCATTTTAGTATTTTTGGGGTGCACCTATCAATGGGCGAAAAAGGTGAAACCAAAGGTTCAAAACTTCTTTAATACTATTACTTCCATCAAACCAAACAGATATGCGCTTTTTTTCTACAGGAACCCTTTTTTAAAGGGGCCCAGATGAAAGAAATTTCGCAGGCTCCAGATTCTTTTTGAATTGTCTTTTTTAGGGCCCCCTATATAAATGCGAAAAAGTTGGAGCCCAAGATTCAAAACTTTTAAGCCCATTTTTTGATCCAAATTTTTTAAAAATATGCTTTTAAAACTCACTTAGGAACCCAATAAGTTTCAAAACTTCGTTATACTATTACTTCCTTCAACCAAATGTGCTTCCTTTCTATAGTCATTATTCTTTTTAAAGGTTCCCAGATGAAAGAAATTTTGCACGCTCTTAATACTTTTTAAATTGTCTTTTTGGGGGCCCCCAATAAAAGTGAGGAAAAGTTGGAACTCAAGATTCAAAACTTTTAGGACCCATTTTTATTATTCAAATGTTTTAAAAATATGCTTCTTAATATCATTGGGGGCCCCAACAAGGTTCAAAACTTTCTTAATACTATTACTTCTTTTGACCAAAACAGATATGCACTTCCTAAGGTTCCCAGATGAAAGAAAGTTTGAAGGTTCTAATTTCTTTTTGAATTGTCTTTTTTAGGACCCCTTATAAACGGGAGGAAAAGTTGGAGCCCAAGATTAAAAACTTTTAGGCCTCACTTTTTTATTCAAATGTTTAAAAAACATGCTTTTCAAACACGTTGGGAGTCCCAATAAGTTTCAAAACTTCCTTAATACTATCAGTTCCTTCAAACAAATGTTCTTTCTTTCTATAACCAGAATTTTCTTTAAAGGTTCCCAGATGAAAGAAATTTTGCAGGCTCTAAATTCTTTTGGATTGTCTTTTTTAGGGCCCCCTATAAAGGTGGGAAAAGTTGGAGCCTAAGATTCAAAACTTTTAGGTCCCATCTTTTTATTCAAATGTTTTAAAAATATGCTTTTTAATCTCGTTGGGGGGCACCAATAAGGTTCAAAGCTCCCTTAATACTATTACTTCTTTTGACCAAAACAGATATGTGCTTTCTTTCTATAGCCAGTAGTCTCTTTAAAGGTGACCAGATGAAAGAAATTTTGCAGGCTCTAAATACTTTTTTAATTAACTTTTTTGGGGCCCCCTATAAAAGTGAGGAAAAGTTGGAACTCAAGATTCAAAACTTTTAGGCCCAATTTTTATTATTCAAATGTTTTAAAAATGTGCTTTTTATTATCGTTGGGGGCTCCAACAAGGTTAAAAGCTTTCTTAATACTATTACTTCTTTTGACCAAAACAGACATGCCCTTTTTTTCTATAGCTACCATACTTTTTAAAGGTGCCCAGATGAAAGGAATTTTGCAGGCTCTAAATTCTTTTAGAATTGTCTTTTTTAGGGGCCCCTATAAACGGGAGGAAAAGTTGGAGCCCAAGATTCAAAACTTTTAGACCCCACTTTTATTATTCAAATGTTTTAAAAATATGCTTCTTAATATCGTTGGGGGCCCCAATAAGGTTCAAAACTTTCTTAATACTATTACTTCTTTTGACCAAAACAGATATGCACTTTCTTTCTATAGCCATCATTCTCTTTAAAGGTTCCCAGATGAAAAAAAAAATTGTAGGCTCTAAATTCGTTTTTAATTGTCTTTTTTAGGGCCCCCTATAAAGGTGAAGAAAAGTTGGAGCCTAAGATTCAAAACTTTTATGCCCCATCTTTTTATTCAAATGTTTTAAAAATACGCTTTTTAATCTCGTTGGGGGCCCCAACAAGGTTCAAAACTTTCTTAATACTATTACTTCTTTTGACCAAAACAGATATGCAGTTTCTTTCTATAGCCAGCATTCTCTTTAAAGGTTCCCAGATGAAAGAAAATTTGCAGACTCGAAATACTTTTTTAATTGACTTTTTTGTGGCCCCCTATAAAAGTGAGGAAAAGTTGGAACTCAAGATTCAAAACTTTTAGGCCTAATTTTTATTATTCAAATGTTTTAAAAATGTGCTTTTTATTATCGTTGAGGGCTCCAACAAGGTTAAAAACTTTCTTAAATACCATTACTTCTTTTGACCAAAACAGACATGTCCTTTTTTTCTATAGCTACCATTCTTTTTAAAGGTTCCCAGATGAAAGAAATTTTGCAGGCTCTATATTCTTTTGAATTGTCTTTTTTAAGGCCCCCTATAAACGGGAGGAAAAGTTGGAGCCCAAGATTTAAAACTTTTAGACCCCATTTTTATTATTCAAATGTTTTAAAAATATGCTTCTTAATATCGTTGGAGGCCCCAATAAGTTTCAAAACTTTCTTAATACAATTACTTCCTTCAACCAAATGTGCTTTCTTTCTACAGTCACGATTCTTTTTAAAGGTGCCCAGATGAAAAAAAAAATTGCAGGCTCAAAATTCGTTTTTGTCTTTTTTAGGGCCCCCTATAAAGGTGAGGAAAAGTTGGAGCCTAAGATTCAAAACTTTTATGCACCATCTTCTTATTAGAATGTTTTAAAAATATGCTTTTTAATCTCGTTGGGAGCCCCAACAAGGTTCAAAACTTTCTTAATACTATTACTTCTTTTGACCAAAACAGATATGCACTTTCTTTCTATAGCCAGCATTCTCTTTAAAGGTTCCCAGATGAAAGAAAATTTGCAGGCTCTAAATACTTTTTTAATTGACTTTCATTGTGGCCCCCTATAAAAGTGAGGAAAAGTTGGAACTCAAGATTCAAAACTTTTAGTCCTAATTTTTATTATTCAAATGTCTTAAAAATGTGCTTTTTATTATCGTTGGGGGCTCCAACAAAGTTAAAAACTTTCTTAATACCATTACTTCTTTTGACCAAAACAGACATGTCCTTTTTTTTCTATAGCTACCATTCTTTTTAAAGGTTCCCAGATGAAAGAAATTTTGCAGGCTCTATATTCTTTTGAATTGTCTTTTTTAAGGCCCCCTATAAACGGGAGGAAAAGTTGGAGCCCAAGATTTAAAACTTTTAGACCCCATTTTTATTATTCAAATGTTTTAAAAATATGCTTTTTAATCTCGTTGGGGGCCCCAATAAGTTTCAAAACTTTCTTAATACTATTACTTCCTTCAACCAAATGTGCTTTCTTTCTACAGTCACGATTCTTTTTAAAGGTGCCCAGATGAAAGAAATTTTGCAGGCTCTAAATACTTTTTTAATTGACTTTTTTGGGGCCGCCCATAAAAGTGAGGAAAAGTTGGAACTCAAGATTCAAAACTTTTAGGCCCAATTTTTATAATTCAAATGTTTTAAAAATATGCTTTTTAATCTCGTTGGGACCCCAATAAGGTTAAAAACTTTCTTAATACTATTACTTCTTTTAACCAAAACAGACATGCCCTTTTTTTCTATAGTTACCATTCTTTTTAAAGGTGCCCAGATGAAAGAAGTTTTGCAGGTTCTAAATACTTTATAAATATTCTTTTTTGGGGCCGCTTTTAAAAGTGAGCAAAATTCGGAACTCAAGATTCAAAACTTTTAAGCCTCATTTTTTTTTTCAAAGTTCAAAAAAATATATGCTTCTTAATCTCGTTGGGGACCCCAATAAGCGGGCATCTATGTGCATTGCATATGCCGCCTATCCACTTATGTTCGACCTGTTTCGTTTTGAACATTTCATTTCTTTTGTCTCGATAAATTACTTATGTTAACTATACATAAATTACATTGTGTATTTATTTAATCTACTACCAGAGCTTCGCTAATTGCTTTTTTTAAAAAAGAACCTATTTTTTGGAGTTCTCCATTGGGGGCTTTCACCGCCTTTCGCAGCGTAAACCTTTTCCGGATATTTCCGCTCCGATCTTGAATCAAACAATCATTGAATTTTTCGATATTTTTCGAATTTCGATGATTTTTTCGATAAAAGTGATAGTGTCCAGATAAAAGTATACTTTTCCAGCATCGTAGCTCACGTTGCTACAGGAACAAATTTGTTATTTTTCCACTTCAGCTTAATTATGACAGCAGCAAAATCTACTGGATAATTCTTCGGTTTCAGAAAAAAAATGTCAAAAAACTCCGCAAAACGCGAAAAAAAGTGTAAAAATCTTATAAAAAATTGGGCAAAAATTCAAAAATCGCTGAGAGAAAATTGATTATATCGAGCCAAAAGATTGTAACTGGAATGTGAAAAAATTGCCGTGAAAGACAAAAATATGTTAAAAATCACATAAAACGTTCGTAAAAAATTCAGAAATTTCTATGGACATATTTTCTATATTGAGCTAAAAGACTGAAACCTGATTCCTTTTAGGGATGTCAAAAATCCGTGCCGCAGATGGCAAAATTTTTACTATATTGGGATAAAAGATAGAAACTGGGTTCCTTTTACACTGTCGCTCCAAGAAAAAAAAAAGAAAGAAAGAAAGAAATCAATAAATTGAAGGATTTTTTCCGCAACTTTTTCTTTCATTCAAACACACACACAAAAACTTTGATTTGATTTTCTCATTTTCCGCGAAAATATAGAAAACTCACCAATCTAACATAAAAATTACCTAACATCGTTACTAAATTTGAAGATGCATTTTTGTCAAATCAAATCACAGGAGTGCTCCACCAACTTTGCTGCATTGTACTTTTCCCTATTAGAAACTGAACTTTTATGCATGACTTTTTCCTTCATAACACGAAGAAGTCGCGAATAAAACATCAAAATTTCTAGAAATTTTCCTTTCTAAAGACAAAAGTTTCTTCAAATGTGAGATAAAATCTCTTCTAATCACGGGGGTCTTAAAAAGGGGGAAAAAGAAAAACCTTCGTGAAAAATTCAAAAATCGCAAAGGACAAAATTTAGTACATCGGGCTAAAAGACTGAAACCTGATTCCTTTTACTAATGTCAAAAAATATGCGAAAAAAAGTTAAAAATCACATAAAAAATTCGCGAAATATTTAAAAATCGAAGAAGACTACTTTACTATATTCGGCTAAAATGGAAAGATGGATTGAAAATAGATTCCTTTTATGAATGGGGGGAAAAAGCACGAAACTCGAAAAAATACAAAAAATATTGTAAAAAATTAAATGAAAAAAATTCGAATCAAAAAATTTAAAAACCTGTTTCGAGCAACTTCAGGCATACAGGTAACCTTCCTGTCAAATTTTGAATCAGAAAAACATCCTGTGAAACAGAATATCTTTTTGAAACAGAAAAACATCTTGTCAGACAAAGAAAAACTCTGGACAGACAAAGGTCTGTCTTTATTATTAGCTACTAGGAAAACCGTCTTCGTTGCCCAAAGAAAGGTACCTTCTATCCGAAGGTAATTTTTTTTCTTCTTAAATTTCAACTTGGGTGACAATTTTAAACTGGAGAAAACCGGAATATATGAAAACAACATCCCAAAAGTATTTTTTTTTTTTTTGAATTAGTAAATCTGTACATATATATGTATTAAATAAAAGGCACCAATCCGAGCGGGAAAAAAATTGTTATAAGTGAATATTTTCTGCTTAAAGAAAATCTGTCTGGGCCACGCGGATAGCATTGTCAAACTGAAGAGAAAATTGAAAATACGAAAACGACTTCCATATTTTTTATTTATTTACACTGCTCAAAACAATTAAAGGATATTTGAACTTTTATATAAAATAAAGATATAAACGAAATTTTTTTTGCCGAAAATAGAAGAAGAGAATCACAAATGCAAATTTTTCTGGTTTTCAAACTGTGGAGTATGCAAATTTTGAGTTCGACGTCAAAAACGTCGCTTCAGCGGCAGCGAATGAAATTTGACTTTCAACTGGATAAAAGAGAATGAAGACAAGGATGATCGGCATTCAGTGATTGCTTTGTTTCGATGAGTACGATGTCTCAGCGAAGTCATTTGACAGATTCAGAAGCTTTGAGAATTGCTGGTAGGTTAGAAGGGGGCCAAACTCAAGCCGAAGTAGCGCAAGCCATTGGAGTGTCACAAAGTGTCATTTCCAGGATCTGGAACCGTTTTTTGGAGAGTGGATGTGCAGACCGAAGACCAGGGCAAGGTCGTAGACGGGCAACAACGCCCAATGAAGATCGGTATTTAGCGTTAACAGCTCGGAGACACCGAACCATGAACGCTACTCTTCTTCAACAACACCTTCGCTCGGCTACAGGCACCACGATTTCAACTCAGACTGTCCGAAACCGGCTCCAGGCTGTAGGTCTGTATGCTCGCCGACCGATGGTATGTGTTAGATTAACATCAAGGCATCGTCGCGACCGCAGGGAGTGGGCAACCGAGCATGTCAACTGGAGGAGAAATGAATGGAGCAATATTCTGTTTTCTGACGAGTCCCGTTTTTCTGTGCATCCAGATAATAGGCGTATTTACATCTGGAGGGACCGTGGCAGTAGGAATAATCCTGCGTTCGTGCACGAAAGTGTCAGATTTGGCGGTGGAGGAGTGTTGGTGTATGGTGGCATCTCCATTGACGGGCGCACTGACCTCTACATCATTCGAGATGGAGCTCTGACTGGTCGCCGATATAGGGATGAGATCCTCAGACCTATTGTAGTCCGCTGCAGCAATCGGAGATAACTTCATTTTAATGGACAATAACTGCAGGCCACATTGTGCAAACCTGGTGGAGGATTTCCTTTTCGAGGAAGGAATCGTTTGAATGGAATGGCCAGCGTGTTCTCCAGACATGAATCCAATCGAGCACGTTTGGGACGCTCTAGGAAGACGAGTTTCTGGCCGCCAACAACCCCCACAAACTCTCCAAGAACTGGAAAGAGCTCTTCTGGAAAAGTGGGGCAGAATACCCCCAACTCGTCATTAATAGCCTCATTGAGTCCATGCCTCAAAGGTGTTCAACGTTGCTGGCCGCCCGTGGAAACCATACCCCCTACTGAAAATGATTTTCTTTGAAGAAAACACCTTTTCTTATTCTTTTTTTCTCATATGCACAAATTGTGTTTTTTTCCTTTAGTACACAAATGCGCAATAAAATGCATTTTTTTCTGCCAAACATGTGTAATTTATTCTCATATAACCTACTATGTCTGTCGACCATGTATCAATCAGCTAAACAGTTTACCAGATACAAAATCCACCTAAAACTGCAATATCCTTTAATTGTTTTGAACAGTGTATTTTGTTTATGAACAATACTTAGCAATTCTACATTTGTAAAAGGAATTCAGTTTCAAACTTTTTTGCCAAATTTTGTCCTCTGCTGTTTTTAAAATTTTCGAGAATTTTTATGTGATTTTTAGCTTTTTTTCACTTTTCTGGTAGTTTTTTTAATATTCATAAAAAAAAAAAAAAAAAAAAAAAACGGTTTCAATTTTTTAACCCAATATGAGTAAAGTTTGATCTCCATGAACTTTGAAAATTTTTATGCAATTTTTGACGTTCTTTCGCGTTCTTCAGCGATTTTTTTGACATTTTTTTCCTAAATGGAAGAATTCTCAGTTAAATTTTGCAAGTCCTTTGATTAAATTCACATTGTAAAAATATCAAATCTGTTCCTGCAGCAACGTGAACGAAATGTTGAAAATTAAAATTTAATCTGGATCGAAATAAAAAAATTACAATAATTCAAGGTTCGTATGATTCGAGATCGGAGCGGACATAGCCCCTATGGGTGTACGCTGCCGAAAGCAGTGCAGCCTAACTACAAATTCGTTCAATTTGAAGTTCGTTTTGGAAAATTCGACCAGCGAAACTTCGCTGGTGTTGTTATACAATGGAACTCGGGTGGAAAATTAAATATAGATATTTCTCTAAAATCTTAGAGGGGGGGGGGCGAAAAATATGTTTTGGGGGGGGGCCTCTGAAGACCTTGCTACGGCCCTGCATAACAGTTTCAGGTCCTAGCAACAAAACATGTTACAGTAGGGTGGTCACAAGAAATCAATTTTCGAATTTTTTCGGGGGGACCCCCCAAAAAGTTGCCAATTGACTAGAAAATGAGATTGGTTAAGTTTCAGCTCATTTGGATAATATTAACCCGTGCCTCATTGAGGTTTAAGTTTGAAAAAAACGCGATTTTTTGCAAAAAAAAATGCTGTTTTTCCTTCATGAAATGAATACAATTGAACCTAGAAACATAATGCAGGTCTCATTTTATAAAAAAAAGTTTTGCTTTGAAGAACCACACACCATTTTTTTCTAAAAATGTATAGATTTAAAAATATGCGCATTTTTCAGGACCAGACTTCACCTGAATCCTAAAAATTGACTTTTTATGAAAAAGCGAAAAAAAATTTGTAACATTCCATTTCATCTGCTTTCCACCTTTTGTTTTTCTTTTTTTCGTTTTGTGAAGTCCAATAAAGTGTTTGATTAAAAAAAATTCCAAAGAAAAGGAAAAAAATCGAATTTTAAACTGAAAGAATTTTAAAAAAAAAAGGAGGGCAAAGGACTTGAATTGATTTAGAAATGAGAGCAAATAATGCTCAATTGCATTTTATTATTAAAGTTGTGTTACAAGAAAGGAGGTATAATAAAGAAAATAAATTATTTTCCCTTACAACTGTCAGGTTAACCCTTTCCGGCACAGAAAAATTCTGTTCGTAAAAGGATGAAATGATTGTCTACCCCGGAATTTACAAACGACATTTTTAGAAATTAAAATCACATTACTTTAACCTTTCATTGTAAAAGCAAAATTTTATTAAAATATTCTTCGTGCCGTTTGTAAGTTTGTAATTAAAATAAGGTGGTCCCGGCGTGGGACACTGTGCCGATAAGGATTGAAGTGGTAATGGTTTAGATAAGGTGGCTTATGTTGACTTTTTTTTACCAAAGTATTATCTAAAAATGAAAATGCAACTTGATCCGAGTTAAGATACCAAAGGCGGTTTGTCATTTTAGCAAGTGCTTTGTCTGTAACCTATTTATCAAATTTTCTGTAGTGAACAAGTGATTTTATTATTTGCAGGTCTTGAATTGGGGGGCTAAAGTGGCAGTGGAAGTATTGAAGCACGCTTTTGCATAAATATTGATTAAAAATAAGAAAAGATCTCTGATGCCTTCTTTTTCTAAATTTGTTATTGAAAGATGATCCCTGAAACATTATATTTTGAGAGAATGAATGGCATGTGCCTCCATCCATCTGACATGATTAAAAGTACCAGGTGCTTTCAAAAAAGTCTTTTGCAGAAGGAGTTCTATAAAAATTAAACAAAGTTGGATAAACTCTTTATAATCATACCTGAGCTGTTAATTTTTAAGAGTTCCTGTAAGAAAATTTGAAATTACTTCTGAATTAACTATTTATACCTAGTATTTCATCTTCAATAACATTTGTATACTTACTCTGGTTTAATTTAGACCACCTAATCAGAATTGGTTTTTTTTAAATATCTGGCTGAGGGGCAGTGATTATGCCCATTTTACAATCAAGAACAGCTTTTAGGAAAATTTCTAAATTATGCTGGCGGCATGGTAAATACAGAAGACTTTTCCTTTAACAATTGCTATAGAAAAATGCAGGTTAACTCTGAGGCGACCTGTGTTTACTGCAGTTGTATAAAAAAATATTGCCTGGATTTTACCAACCCTCTTCAACTGCTGAAAATACAGCTTTCGCCTGAATTATTCCGATACTATTTTCAAGTTGAGGAACTCGTAGTAACTGTTCTTCATCCCCACAACTAATTAAAACTTTTATCCACTCTACATTTTCTTTATTAAAAAATTTGTTAAGCAGTTTTCCACCCCAGTGAACAACAGTTCTCTCTAAACGGAAATTTTAAAATCTGTTTTTCATGAGCTCAGTTTTTTGTTTACGAAACAGCTATTTGCAGAGTCGATGTCTGTCGTTAGCTAGTGGATGTATTCTAAGACTTGCAGCTTCTCTGGTGTTCAGTTCATTTTGCAAATATTATAAAATAAAATACATAAAACTTGACAATTACTTGGCTGCTTACTGTCGATGATTTGATGAGACATGTGGCCAATTTAAAAAATCTTACATTTCTGCCATGATATCAAGAGGGGGAAGGGGATTTACGGAATGTTTCGTAAATTCTAAAAATAGATAACCATAGCAGATAACAAAAACAGCCTTGTAATAAAAAGAGAAATTCAGAGGTTCAACTGCAACACAAATCGAGCTCTTTCTTACTAGACACAGAACTAGATAACTAATAATCAATTATAATTCATGAAATATTTTTAAAGTTACAAAAATTGTTCACTTATTTTTGCCTATTAATAAAAATAATACAAAAAAATTATCAAAAGTAATAAAATTTTTAATTTGTCATTTATTATTAGTTTCAAAAATGCAGAGTTTGAGGGTATGGTTCACTAGATGTCCTGAAAAATACTAAATGTTCATTAAATATAAGTTTTCATGACAGTAAAGGAAACGACAGTACAAGGAAGGAAACGACAAGTTCAAGGAAACGACAGTAGTTTCTATGAAATAAAACAAGAATCAGGTTTCTAAGACAAATATTTTTCACGTAAGGAAAGAAAAACGACAATTTTTTGCCAAAATTTGCAAATTTTCAAGAATTCAACCTCGATGAGGCACGGGTTAATATAATTTATTTGAGCTGAAACTTTGCCAATCTCATTTTTTAACTAATTGGCAACTTTTAGGAGGGTCCCCCCGAAGAAAACGTTAAAAAAAATTTTCCCCATGTTGCTTGTGACCACCCTAATGTTACAGGGACCTGAAACTGTTATGTTTAAGATACAGTAGGCTCCCTCAAATCTGCACAGCTTGGGAACAGAGGATATGGGGATTTTAGAATTTTGGGAATTTCTGGTAAATATGCTTTGTTTGCATTTTATACAGTACTTTGAATGTAATAATGCAATCAAAATTATGATGAATGCTTACAGTATAGTATAATTTTAAAATAATTAAGCAATGTAAACTAAAATAATAAAAATTGATAATTTAAAAAATGATTAAATTATTAATTGTACAAATTAAGTTAATTAACTAATTTTCAGAAATAAATTTTTACTTCTTTCATGAAAAAGTTTGAGTTCAGTCATATTAATGAGAATTACATATTAAAATACATACAGAATGATTTAAAAATAAAAATGTCTGTAATTTTTTTCCTACATCTGAACTGACAGTTTCATTGTTTATATTTGCAATGATGTGCAAATTTTAGGGAGTCTACTGTATCTATCAGTTAAAGACAGGTTCCCTTTTTAACAGGTTTTATTACTATAATAAATTATAATGGAATTGTGTTTAAAAAGTTGCAGAAAATACATTGTCTAGTATAATATTTTAAATATTTAATATACTGTCATATTCAAATATTATGTAAAATATAAAGAAAAAATCTTAATTTAGATCCATTAATCACTTCCCTGATTACCCCGAGTTATCTCGGGTTCGTATATATTACAATTTATTATTATCCCGAGAAAACTTGGGAATGCCAAAATTTGTCACTATGTGTTTTTTCATGTTTTTATTCCGCCTGAAGCTTAAAAAGAAAGAAAATATTCTTATATAATATATAATTATATTATGTATAATATTTGATTGGCAGTTTTCCAAGTTTTGTTATATGAAATACAAATGATGAAATGCAATGATGTTATTGCAATTTTTTTTTTTTTTTTTTTTTTTTTTTTTTTTTTTTTTTTTAATGGTAAGGGAAGCGATTAACAGTAACACCATAAAAAATATATACAAAAAAACTTTAATTGCTTAAAAGACGTCAAATAGCAATAAAAAACATTAAAATATTGGCATGTTTTGATTGATTCACTCAATCATCATCAGAACACATAAAAAACACAATGTACATAAAACACTGGAATGCGAGATCAGTCACTATTCCAGATCAGTCTTCTAAATAAAGACTGTTCTCGCATTTGAGAGTTTTATGTATACATTGTATTTTTGTGTTTTTATGAGTTCTGATGATGACTGAGTGAATCAATCGCAACATGTCAATATTTTAATGTTTTTTATAGCTATTTGACATCTTTTAAGCAACTAAAGTGTTTTTAGTACATATTTTGAAGTTTTCTGGAATATATATTTATGGTGTTGCTGCCAGGGTTTCAAAATATGGTGTTACTCTCATATGTTTTCAAAATATTACAATCTTCACATAAATTTAAATATTACAAACTATACAATAAAAAAAAAACATATTTAGTGCAATAAAAATATTTCAAAAGAATCAATAAGACTGTGAATATGCTATGAAAATAAAAAAAAAGAATAGCATTATAAAATATGTATGATAATCACTTATAATGAATCAAATTAAGCTAGAAATTGGTAATAGTGACAAAAATACCTTTATTTAGATCAGCATACATTTCGTTGCACAAATGGCAACATTTTCATGATCACTCTTGATAGAAATATTTTCGCAAAATTTTAAAAACAAGAACTTTGTAAATAATATCACAAGACTTCATGTATAATTAAACCAACCAGTGTAAATATAAAATAACATAAAGATGGATATTTGTGAGTGTGAATTAATTTCTAATTGTTATTAAACCTGTATAGTGTATCTCTTTCCAAATTTTAGGTAACTCAAGGGACACTGAATCATTGCAAATATTCTCACTGTGTAAAAATATCTCTATTGATTCCACAATAATGTATGATAAATAAAATCTTGACGGATAAATCATTCTGCTATTTTCAAAATCAATCTGTAAAAGTTCTTTGCTGCATGATCTGGCCGAAGCTGTAGTTCTCGTGTTGTGTTTGATAGATATGTTCTTTGATCATAGTTTTAAGTTTTCTGCTTGTCATACCTATATAAAACTGCATTATTCCATCTTCTTTAGTGAAAGGCATTTCTATACTCCCGATGATTGGTTTAATGCAATTAGATCTATTTTCTTACATACTATATTTTTTAATTTCTTGGAAGGTTTTGCAACTAGGGAGATATTGAATTTATTGAGTTATATTTGAATCTTTCAAAGAACCCAGGAAAATAAAGTGGATAACATGGAATTTTACGGATTGAATTTCCACTTTACAATATTTTCCTGGGTTCTTTGAAAGATTCAAATATAAACTCAATAAATTTAATATCTCCCTTGTTGCAAAACCTTCCAAGAAATTTTAAAAATATAGTATGTAAGAAAATAGATCCAACTGAAGCAAACCAATCATCAGGAGTATAGAAAATACATTTCAGCAAAGAAGATGGAACAATGCAGTTTTATATAGGTATGACACAGCAGAAAACTTAAAAGTAGAATAAAAGAACATATAGCAGACATCAAATACAACAAGGGAACTACAGCTTTGGCCAGATTATGCAGCAAAGAACATTTACAGATTGATTTTGAAAATAGCAGAATAATTTATCCGTCAAGATTTTATTTACCATCCATTATCCGGGAATCAATAGAGATATTTTTACGCAGTGAGAATATTTGCAATGATTTAGTGTCCTTTAAGTTACCTAAAATTTGGAAAGAGATGCTACGCAGGTTTAATAACAATAGTAGAAATTAATTCACGCTCACAAATATCCATTTTTTATGTTTGTACTGATTTCATTATACATGAAGTCTCGTGATATTATTTACAAAGTTCTTGTTTTTAAAATTTTGCGAAAATATTTCTGTCAAGAATGAACTTGAAAATGTCGCCGTTTGTGCAATGAAATGTATTTCTATGACTATCAGCAATTTCTAGCATAGTTTGAGAATAGCATTGTAAGTTGAAAAAATAGAGAAAATATTCTTATCATCAAGAGATTAAAGATGATGATGTTACCAAAAATACAATGTGAATGATTCTAGCACAATTAGGTGAAACATTTTAGCAGACTCAGGATATATTACTCTGATGTAAGAAAAGAATTATGAAATATTACATCAGAGATTTAACTTTACTGTAATAGCAAATTTCTTTTTAAAACCCACTAAATTATTTCTTTCATTTTATTCTAAGTCATTAAATTCTTTTCTTTTCTCGTTCGAAAGTTATCAATACTATTTTATTTTATTACATTGTTCCATGTCCCAGAGTGCTTTGCGAGAACTTTGCAGTCTAGGGCGTTTTATGTTATAAAACTACCACCGATAGTAATAAGTCCTATCAGCACATCACGTGTAGCCTGCCGCAGAGTTAATCCAATCGCTGGTGCAGCTTCCCCTTTCACTTAGCTGGATTGGCCTTGCTTTGAATATTAGTATGCTTACGCATTTGCTTTTGTTATTATTTATACCGTTACATCCCCTTGGAGAGTAGATCTTGTACGATTTTGTTTTGCTTAAAAAGTCCACGTCACTTGGAGAGTGCATTTCTTTTAGTTGTGATGACGCTTCTGATCCGTTTACCCTCTTAAGCTATGTGATCTATAAAATGCAGTGTTGTCAAATCACTGAATTAAAATTTAAAACCTATCACTGCAGTCACTTTGAAAGATCTCATTTTCTTCACTCTATCACTTGATTCCATATTTGTTCTAAAAGAGTGGGCCTGTATATTTAGTATAAGTCGAGAGGACACGTGGCTATTAAAAAATTATTTTGCAGTGTATGAGTTGTAATTTTTCCACTGAGTCAAAAAGTGTCCAGGCCAGGATTAGAAGAAGGGACCTTTGGTATAAGCTGCCAATGCTCTGCCAACTGGACAAATCTGGCAGAAACAATTTACTCAGTCAACCTTTTAATAAAAGCATCTGGTCTGTTATCTGAAACAGCTCAATAGAATAGGAGCGACAGATGCACTTTACACCGAGTCAAACAACTGTTTGCAGGAAATGACGTGAAATGTTAGAAAAACAGCTTACAAGGAAGATCTCCATACGGGCATATTCAGAAAAATCTGAAAAAAATACAGAGTGTTCGTCTCATGCGGATATATATGTTTATAAAAAAATTTTTGGCGGAACTCCAATAGAACATTCGTAAAAAAATAATGAAATTTTCGTTTATTTGGCAATTTATCATCGGTTGGCAATGAAATGAAATTTCGAAAAATACTTTTTCATGTCGAAGATAAGTTTCTCTTTAGATTATGTGCTCTTAAGTTATTTAGATCTCTTAAGTTTCTCTTTAAGATAAAAATATTTCATATTGAACTTGTTTAAATAAATTTAACTTAAATAACTGTAGTTTTGTCAGTTTTAGTTTGATTTAGCTGTAGTTTTGTCATATATGTATTTATAATGAAAGTTAAATATCAAATTTTATGAATTAAAACAAAATTAAAATTGTTTCAATATCTCAAAATTAAGTCCAATTGAGTGCTGTCGGTTCCATTTTGTTGCTATCGAAACGACGAATTCATTGGTTTGAAAAGAATAACTGCTAAATGAATCTTGCCTTTAGTTTGGAATATGCTTAAATATATGAAAGTATTTTTTATAAATGAAATTGTTTTTAAAGTAATAAAATTAAGTAACAAGCAACATAAATATGTAATACGAAAAAATGTATTTATTAAACTCTCTCATTATTTATGTTTAAATTCATTAAATACTTTTTACACGCATTCTAAAAATCAATTAACAAGCAATTTTTAGATGCATTAAAATCGTTTGCTTTTGGCGAGGAAAAGTACTGCTCGCCAAATCGCGTGACGCCTTCGTCTTTTCGCGGCAAATACTCGAAAGTATTTTATTTTTTTACGGACTTTCTACTGTAATTCTGCCGCTAAATTTGACTGATCCTTTATGACATACATAAGTAGTTTAATTGGTACTTTTTTTCAAAATATTCTGAGTATGCCCAGTATGGAGACCTTCCTTGTTAGGCTTTCAGGGAAACAATGTTTTTAAATATCATTTTTATATTAAGATATCTGCTACATTAAAATGGCGGTTTTCGTGAAATTTTTTTGTTGTTTTATTTAAAAGAGCAATGGTAAACGAACCCAAATCTGCTATAATTTTATTTCTATGATTACTAGAAGAGGCGTTAAGGTCAATTTAATAAACAGATGTAATGAATCAAATACCAGAAGTGGGTGCAGGAAGGCCAGGAGAAATGTAATCAATGTTTCTATGCATTCTTTTCTTTTGTTTTTTACATAAAAGCACTAATAAATCTTAACAGACACTTCTAGACTAATTTTATAGATAAGAAATCTTTAAATGTGATTTCTGGAAAAAATTTCCATTATTTCCATGTTTATGTAATATTACGTTATATATGCTTTGAACATATTTCAGTTAAATTTGGTCAGAATGTTTACCATATTGTTCACTATGTTCAGAACTAGAATCTAAACTCTATGTGATAATGTAATTATTTTTATAAGTACTCAAATACAAAAAAAAATGATAATTTAATCCTTCTGGACCGAAGGATTCTTTGAAGCTAAGCCTAACTCTTGTAAAAAGACCTTTAAAAAATTATATAAATTCATTTTTTCATGCAACCTTTTGAAATTCACATACTGTATTTTCCTGCATATAATCTGTTAAAAAAACTTAAAAATTTTAAGTGTGGATTATCTGCTGAAATTCTTTTTAAGCAGAAGTTCATGTCATATATCCAGTTTCTACCAACAGTCATAAAATAAAAATGTAAACAGCTATCATATGATTGTCGGCTATCGATCATTCGCGGAGTTGCTCTTGATTGGTTCACATATATGACGTGTTGTACATGCTAGTGGCTTCCAATTTTTATATTATATTTTTTTAGCCTTTTGGCAACATGTGTCCATCTGCTTTCATTGGAAAAAAAGATGTCATCTTTTGGTGGTGATCCACTTATTGGCAACAAGTACATACAGCGAGTAAGTGTCATTTTAAAAGCTAAAATAATAAGTTCTTAAAAGAACCATTAAAAGGCAAAGCAAAATTGCGGTCAACTTAAGACAAACATTGACGTAATAAAGTTTCTTGTGGGAATCCGGAGAGAGATTCCGAGGAGATTTTGGAAGGAAAAAAAAACAGTTTCGCATGCTAACTTAAGTATTTGTATTTTTTTAACTTGTAATTATTTTATAATTATTTTTATTTTATTTGCAATTATTTTATTACAATTATCTTTTAAACAGAGCAATTAAATAAATAGGGAGGTGGTTCATTAGTGGTACTTTGGAAGGTTGAAAATAATGATAATCCTTGTATAGCCGGCATATAATCTGCGGATTATCTGCTGAAAATTTTTTTAAAGGGCTAAAAATTGCGACTGCAGATGATATGCAGGAAAATACGGTAACTATGGATGATTTTTAAAACATTTTTATTTAGTGATATTCAGATGGAATGGATGCTGTTCACAAGCAGAAAATTTTTCCCTATATACTCTGAGAGTAAAACTAGGTAACTATAAAATTAACAATTTTGTAAGCTAGATGAAAGATGTTTTGATTCAGGAGATTACATTAATGATTTTGCTAGTTGTCAATCAATCGACAAGCTGACAGATTAAAATTAATTTTTCCCTATTAGTGAATTTATTAGATTTTCCTAACAAGTAGTTTATCAATGCATTATTAATGTTTTATGAAAAATGTATAGGATGATCCTTCGCATGTTTAGAAAATCAACTTATACATGCATTTATCTCTGCGCTTATGTATATTTTAGCAGAAAATTGGCGAGGAAGATACTTCACAGACACTTTTTAAATTTTATGCTAATATGCTATCAGGGCCATCACCCATCGGTAAGACCAGTGCCTGATCGGGGAACGGGCCCAGGGCCCTAAATGCTGCTGAAGGTTATTCAATTATTATCATTTCATTCTACATTCTATTTTCATATTGTATCTTTATAATGTTGCATAATTTGTTTGAAACATCCATTTATAATTACTTTATTATAGTGAATATTTTCTTTTACCTCTATCACTTTAAAAATATATTATATTTTTAATTCTTATTTAATCCTGTTCTTGTTCTTGTCAGATTATTGGAGTGTTAGTGAGCATAGCTTGCAGGTAGTAGAGTCCCTAATATTTTAAAAAATTGTAGCTTGATGTTGTCAAAAATTTATTATTAGTTGTTGCATACTTTATCAGTCCAGATATATAGACAAAGATAATAGAAAAGAATATCAACACCACATAATTTAGTATAAAATGTCTACTTATTTCAATTTCATAATTGTGAAATAGTTATTTAAAAGTAAATTAATGATTATCATACTAAATTTTTTAATGGATATTTTAAAGTTAAGTAAGATAAATTAAAGTTAATAATGGTTATGTTAGTAAGTACCTTTTTCTTTTTTTTTTCGCAATTCCCCTGTAAGTATTCGTGCAAGGGGGCCCCTGTAAGCCTCTGTGCCCAGGGCCTCCAAATTTATAAATCAGTCCCTGGGTAAGACTTTTTATTGGGGGAGGGGGGGGGGGAGAGAGGACCGTAACTTGTCAAGTGGAATTTCATTATTTGCCAACTAGTTTTATAATTTTGCCAAGTTACCACAATAAGAAAATGTAATACACTTCTTATTTGTAAAAAGTTTAATAATATTCCTAATTAGATTTGTAACTTTTGCCAAGTCTATCAGAAATAGAAAGTGTCATCGTTTTTATTGAAGTTTTAAACTAATTTCCCTAGTGTAACAGTATTCACAAACATTTTCTGAGGGGAGGCTCCCCCTCACCTCTCTTAGTGAGTGCACTGTATGCTATATTTATTCAATGAAGAAGCAATAGAAAATCTTACAAACAGCAACTTTGTAAGAAAAAGATCAGGGAGATTATTATAGTGATATTTTCCGTGCAGTTTAAACATACATAAACATAAAAGTTACAAACTAAAAAGAAAGTATAGATGGATAGCTATGAAATTCTTAAACAGAAAAAAAAAATAGAGATATTTTAGAATAAAAAAGTATTTTCTTTAATTATTTAACTCTAAGCACTAAGTTAATTGAAAAGGTCAGTGCTAACTGGATTTTTTAGCAACATATTTACAACTGATTATGTATTGTAACAACATACTTAGCTTTCAGTAAAGACTCTTGTTAGAAATTTTGATAAAATTTATGGTTTTGTTATAAAAGTTTATGAAATATTATACAATTTTTTAAATACAAAAAAAGGGGGGGGGGGATATTTTATTTTTAGGGAGACAGTGTGAAAACCTGAAATTCCTTGGGGAAAAAAAAGGGGGGGGGGAGACATAGCAGCTATGCAACAGTGTTAAATTTACAAATACAGATAATAATTCATTAAACTAGAGAACTGTTCAACTGTATAAAAAAGTCATTGGCTTATTGCAAACCACAAATTATAATTTTTTTACCAAAATCAAATATTAAAAGAAAATAAATAAACAAGTAATTATGTTATGTATGGGTAACAACAGTTGCAAAGTTACATAATAATATATCACATTAAATTATTTTTTCATAGGAACTACTGAATCGATTTCATTATTTCCTTTAAAATAATTTTGGAAATATTCACCTTTTACAAAAACAGATTAAGTAAGCCAAATACAGCAGACTTCTTAAAATCTGCAACCCTAAAATCCGCACATTATCACAGATGTAAACAATGAAACTTTCAGTTCAGATGTAAGGACAAAATTACAGAATTTTTTAGTTTCATATCTTTCTACATGTACTTTAACCACTTCACCGGCAACAGGTATAGCGAAACAGCGCTTTTACCCCCGAGTTATCTCGGCGCAAATGGTGAAGTGATTAATATGCAGTTCTTGATTTATTTCTGAAAAAAAAAAATCAGGATATTGCTGCTATTACTGGTAATTGCAATCTTTTTACCAAATATATTTATGCATTAATGAAGCTTTTTTGGTTATTAAGACTTGCTAAACCTCAAATAAAACTTTCTTACTTTATGATTTTTATGTGAATTAACCCTCCGAGCATCTTGCAAAAGGGTAAAATTGTAATGTTTTCTTTGCATTTTGTTTTAAATGCTAAGAAAATGTGATTTTTTCAACATTATAAAAAAAAACTCAATTAGAAATATGAATGTAATCCTTGAGAGTATTAATCATTCTTCAATGTATTTAAAATTCATTAAATCTTTAGAATTATATTATCTTAAATATTGCTTGTATTGCTGTGAAACCTGGAGCTTAGTGAACGGAATAATACGCCCCAAACACTTAGAGGGTTAATAAGGTACCTTTATGATGAAAGTTTCATTGAATAATTCAAGAAAATTGTATCTCATCTTTATTACGCATATTTAATCATTAGAGGTGTTGCAAACCACATGTATTCGTTACTGAGTAACAGGTAGTATTCTCTCTGATACGAAGTACCGAATTGTTAGTTCGGAATATGAGTCGTTACTCATTACTGCAGAACTAAGAAACAAGCTTCAAACGCTACTTTCATTTCATGATTCATGAACAGAGCCGCACTGTCTGATGCAGAAAGATGTGAATTTGTGTTCGGTCTTTGGACTCGGAAATCAGTTGTTTCTGTATTTTAGCATCACATACAGGTATTCATTTAGTCTTAGTTACTTTAGCACTCGTTCATTCGCCAAAAATGTCTGTGCAAATAATTTTGGAAGAAAGATTTTGAAGTCACATGGTCAATAGCAGAACAAACTGCTTTTAGAAGAACGATTACTATGAGATTGTTTATTCTTTCAGGGATTGTACTTTTTATTTGTCAGATATGAAATGTTATATGCTTTTTTCAAACATGGAGAGAATAATTGATTTTTTTTTTTTTTTTTGGACCAAGAGGTTCTATGAATGTATTTTTAAAAGTAGAAGCATGGATCCAAGCAATAAAGAGACAAGATGTGTTTATCATTTAATATTTTAATTAGATTAATTTTGTATTAATTATGCATTTAATCAATTAAGATTGCTCATAATTTTACTGTAAAAAGAACTGAAGATTATAATAGAATAAAATATTCGTAGTAGCTGTATTTAAGGAATGATAAAGTTTTTATAAAATATATTATGAAAATTTTATGAACTTTTTAAATCATTGATTTTTGCTCATACTCACATAAGATCAGTAGACACTTTTGATCAGAAATTAAGAAATGGATTAGCGTCTCTCTTTTTCCTTTGAACTCAAAAGATTTGTTTGACGATACTATGATAATGGGTGTTTTGAGCTGGATTTCTGGATGAGACAGTAATTGAAGGGCCGTCATATAAAAGCATTTGATTATAGCTTGAACTGCGATAATTACAAACACTATTTGATTCCATATCATTCCCATGACTGTCAATTTTATTATTTTATGTATCAGACTAAATATATGAATGGGTCAAAAAGTTTTGTGATGTTGAGCGGGAATAAATATGTTCTTGAGAACTGATTTAATGCTAAATTCCATTACAGACAGGTTCCGTTGTCATATGTTTTACTGGTTTCAGTAAACAGTAGACATTTCTATTACAATACTCAATTACTATTTTTTTTCTTTAATACATGCAGTAATACTTGCGGAGACAGAATCGTGAGAAATCACAAAGGAATTCCGTTTTAGGGAGATTTTTCATCTTAGTAAATGGAATTTCATTGTATTATTTTCATGGGAATCGCTCTTGGATTCCACTTTTACAGGTTGTATTTATTTTTTCATTGTTATATTGTGAATGTTTCCACTTTTACGCAGATTTCTGTTACAGACAGGTTTTGTACAAAATTTTATTATGGGTCTATGTAATGGTTTGAAAAGACCTCACGTACAATATATAATTATATTTACTGTAGTCTTGTGACCATATATTTCACATGCAGTACTTTGAAAGCCCAATTTTATACTTTATGAAATGTTAAATTAGTGATAGATTTTATCTTTTTTTTTACGGAACAATTAAAACTAATTATAATCAAAAAAACACTCAGAAAATTAGAAAATACACCGAATATATGTGTACTAGTACTTAGGATGATTTTTAATATCAGTTTTCTAAGAAGTAACGAATAACGAATATTTTTTAATGGGAAGTGTGTTTGAAAGTAACGAATACATATGGGTGTTCATTTAATTGTTACTTTTACAGCACTATTAATTATACATTAATAATTACTTAAATTGACCATTACTTTTAATAATTTAATCATTTTTTAAATTATCTTACTTTCTATTATCTTAATTTATTACTTTACTTAATTATTTTAATATTTTACTATGTTGCAAGCATTTATTATAATTTTGAATGTATTATTACATTCAAATTACTGTTTTAAAAATGTAAACAACGCAATGACCAGAAAGCTGCAAAATTCTAAAATCCTTACAAGCTCTGGTCCCAAGTTGTGCAGATTTGAAGAAGTCTACTGTATTTTCCTATAAGTAGTACAGTTCCCAGTCATGCAATCTGATTATAAAAAATTTCCTGAGTCATAAAACAGAGCTAAACTATGATCTGTGCAAGAATTAAAAATGAAAAATGCAACAGTTATGTGATTTTTTAAAAGTAAAAATACAAAATACTAGGATGTTTTTATTAAACTAGCTTTACCAAAACAGAATTTTCTAGACAAATAAAATAACTGAAACATAAATAATTATTAAAGAAAAAGAAAAAAAAGAAAAAAAAGAAGGAAGAATTGAAATCACTTTAGTAGTTCCCGAGAAGAAGTAAGTCAGTATGAGTGAAGTTTTACATGATTTTGAAATTCTTTTTTCCATCTTAAGATTTATCATGAATACAAGAAGAACTTGAAGAACTTCATGAACTTCATGAACTTGAAGAACTCATTATAAGAAATTTAATCGATTAAATCGCACCTCTTATTAAGTCAAATAAAACGCAAACTAAAACAAAACAGAACTCGAACATTCGTGAATCACACGCACGCTGGTTGATTCAACATTGTTATGTTTTGGCGGTCATGGGTGCATGCATGCTTAAACGGCTTTACGTTGAACGGAGAAAATGAAGAGATAGAATGTTATGCGCAGTTGCAGATAGATGGGAATGGGAACTGGGATGAAGCGGCCGCTTTGTGGATTCAGCCATTGCAAGAAAAGGGGTGCAGGTAGAAATGTGCTTCTACGAAGTTTTGTTGAAAATTAATTTTCGCCCCGCTTTTTCTGTTTTTTTTTTCTCCTGCAGAGCGAATTTTTTTTAAAGCCGAGAAAAAAAATAATTTATGTTTGAAAATACCAGAAACAAAATTCCCTGTGTTTTCCAGATTTTTTTGGAATTTTTCAAATTTCCCTGTTTTTGGAGAGGAATTTAAAATTCCCTGTGTTTTCCCGGTGGCGTAGCGACCCTGCTTCACTTGTAAAAGTTTTTTTTTAGAAAAGACTTATGCAAGTTAACCACTTCACCACCAGCAGTTATAGGGAAGCAATGCTTTACCCCTGACTTATCTCGGAGCAAACATTGAAGTGTCCGCAAGCGAACAAGGTCAGTTCATTTTTTACCTTGTTCACTTGCGGACACGTGTTTGCTGTAGCTGATGACGAGCTGTTATGTTTTTTGCTCAAAACACGTCCTGTGTATTGTTTTATTTTATGGTGATTTTTTACAAAGTTTTATTATTTTAATTGCTTCAAATCGCCAGTTTTTGGTGCTGTTTAGCCATACTCTTGGTAACTTCCTACAGTTCTTAACTCATTCATAAATCCATCACATACAAAATTTGTTATAACATGTATTAAATGTAATGAGAGCACACTTTTCAGTACCGTATTTTCCTGCATATAATCCGTGGATTATCTGTTAAAAAACCTTAAAAATTTTAAGCGTGGATTATCTACCGATGCGGATTATTTGCTGAAATTCTTTTTAAGCAGAAATTCATGTCAGATATCCAGTTTCTAGCAGCAGTCATAAAATAAAAAT
The DNA here is from genome assembly GCA_963932465.1 of Maratus speciosus. Taxonomy (NCBI): domain Eukaryota; kingdom Metazoa; phylum Arthropoda; class Arachnida; order Araneae; family Salticidae; genus Maratus; species Maratus speciosus. The sequence goes on from OZ010794.1 coordinate 103,884,218, forward strand.
GTAAACAGCTATCACACAATTGTCTGCTATCGATCATTCGCGGATGATTGGTTCACATATGACATGTACATGCTAGTGGGAGTGGCTTCCAATTTTTATGTTATTTTTTTAGCCTTTTGGCAACATGCTTCTATCTGCTTTCATTGCAAAAAGGGTATCATTTTTTGGCAGTGATCCCTTTATTGGCAACTTTTGGATTTCATTCTCGCAATAAAACAAATATAAATATAGAAGTGGCACTTTGCTTTCAGCCGGATATACAGCGACTAAGTGTCATTTTAAAAGCTAAAATAATAAGTTCTTAAAAGAACCGTTAAAAGGCAAATCAAAACTGCAGTCAGCTCAAGGCAAACACTGACGTAATAAAGTTTCGGCATGAATCCGGAGAGAGATTCCAATGAGATTTTGGCGGGAAAAAAATAGTTTGGTGCACTAACTTAAGTATTTGTATTTTTAACTTGTAATTATTTTATAATTATTTTTATTTTATTTGCAATTATTTTATTGCAATTATCTTTTAAATAGAACGATTAAATAAATAGAGAGGTGGTTTCTTGGTAGTACTTTTGAACGTTGAAAACAATGAGACATCCTCGTATAGCCGACATATAATCTGCAGATTATATGCAGGAAAATACAGTACATGAAATAAGTTATCCCTCTGATTCGCCTTACCTAAAACAAAGCCTTGTACAAAGTTTAAATATGACATTGTGCCAAGCACACTTCGAACAGGAGTTGCACAGACGTCTTGGTCTGTGTTGCCTTTTTCTAGATAGGATTTTAACTAATATTTCGGGTAATTAATGACAATTTTTTTTTTTCAAAAATCATTTTTAACAATCCTTGAATGATTCTGCATTAATAGGTACCTTCTTTCCAGACTGAAATCCTTTTTTTTTCTTTCTTTCTACAGAAATGTTATAAACAATGAAAAAAATATCCCCTACCCTTAAAGTTGTAAACACCATCACTTGTAAGTACCTTCCAAATCTGAAGTTTGTTATTAAAAAAATAACTTTTTCTTTTCAAAATATAGTATTTTAAATATTAATTAAATTTTCCACTTTAGATTTGATATAATTATGCTTTGAATTCAATTTTTATGCTTAATAAATTTTAATTTTGAACATATGTTTTGTTTTTTGTTGATTTCTTCCAGTTTTCTTTCTAGTTTCTTCCACCATACTGGAAGAAATTCAACCCTGAAACCGCTTAAATATACTTTGAGAAACACCTTAAATTCTCCTGAATTCTAATACTATTCAGTCAAACAGGCTGAATACATAAAAATTGAATATTTTCCAACTGAGCAAAAAAATGCCGGGAATTGAACCCAGGTCCTTGACTTAAGGCTGTTCTTAACTGCTCTGCTCAACAAGCACAAAATGTTTTGACACATTTACAAATTCATTTTTTAACGGAAAGATATAAAATTGGAAAGCCTGGTCATGGAAGCGATTTGGAATTGAACTGTTTTTTCCATTTTTTGATCAATGAATTACCTATTGAGTTATAAGCCATTTCGATCAAGTGACAAGCACGTTTTTCGCCTGCTCTTGAGTGTTCTTTCTTCTTTCGCGCGGAAATTTGGTTCGAAACGCCCACTTTGATACTATTTTCTGAAAAATCTATTGCGTTTGCAAAAAAAAAAAGGGAAAAAAAGCTCAATTACATATTTTCTGAACAACAACACCAGCTAGTTTCATGCATTTTCGAACAAAAATAAATTAAAACTTATTTCAGAAAGTTGCCTTTTTGGATTTAAGAACACAACTTCAAGGACCAATGCTCTACTGTTTAAGGTAACTGGGCTGACAACCGGCAAGCATATTTCGCTCAGATAACCTTATTGGTAATAACATCTGGTCTGCCATGTAGACAGTTCAACAGAATAAACCGCAGGTAAAGAAACTCCATATAAATGATGGAAACGTAGATTAACTATTATTGTAACACAATAAAACTGATTGGTAAAGTTAATACCAATTGAATATCTTCCAACTGAGTGAAAAAATGCCATATTCTACTAAATATGAAATGCCCTATTACATACAACATGGTTACTATGGCCATTTTTTCGCTCAGTTGGAAAATATTCAATTTGTATGATAACTTTACCAATCAGTTTGATTGTGTTAAAATAATAGTGAATACATAAAATTCCACAAAAAAGCCAATTAGAACCAATATCAAATGCACATAATACATAAGGAGGCAATTCTTTGTCCACACTAATCGAAGTAAATGTTTGAATTGTGTAAAATAATCTTTTTTGTTGAATAAATTGAAATCAGACTTTGACCAGAAATTAAACAGGTTACTATCTTAATGCTAAATAACTTTTTTTTCTTCCTTAGATTTAGTCATTTTAGCCAAAAAGCAAGTTAATGACAATTTGCTGATACAAAAGAATAAATTACTGAAGGCAAACAAAACAGGCTAAGAAATTACTATGCATGCATAATTTAACTTTAATTAGAGCAATCTCTCATTTAAAGTTGAAAATAAGCACTCATCAGTTGCCATTCAGCGATTAAATTTGAAAAACTGGCAATTAAAAATAGGAAAAGAACAGGTCAAATGTAGAATTTTCTTATTATTTAGTGGATAAACAAATGTATTTTATTATTGTCAAATCTTAAAATTCTAGACAAATAATAATAAAAAAGGATACTTATGTAGTTAGCTACACAAGCATTTAAGCTTAGTGGGACTTACGTAGTTCACTACGTAAGCATGTTATAACTTTGCTGTTAATTTATTTTAAAATCTAAAATTGATTGGAAATTAGTCTCAAGTTTATTCAAAACAATATAAATTACTTTTATTTAGTACATAAATTACATGTTTACTGTAAACTCATCATATTTCTTTTTAAATAAATATCCAGTGACATAAATGTACTACTTACTGGCTATTAAAGAAATTATTAACACTAGCTGGAAACTCGCTACTTAAAAATCAACCTACCGGCCAGTGGTTTACTAAGCAAAATTTGTTATTTTCATCTTTACTCTCATTTTCATTATGTTACTTGAACATATATTTTTACATATTTTTCCAGTTTTGAGACATACTTGAAAATTTGTTCTATTATATCACAATTTAATTTGTAACATTGTTGACCAGACAGACATTGGTAATTTTTTAAACCTTTCAAATTTTGGTGGTAGAAAGTTTTCTTTCTCTTCATTATTGTCACTAACTATTAATTGAACTCTCAATAACAAAAGAAAAAATTGTCTGCATTATCCGATGAGTAGAACATTTTAAACAATGTTTTTAACATTAATTGGATACTTCTCCATTATCCTATCGACTACAGTACAGTACCACTAATTTGCAAACCAGTAATTGAATATCCCCCCACCTGTAAGGTTAAACCACTGACCTTGAACACTAATGCAATTTTTTATTTATGACTGTAGTGAGTAAACATAAGTTGATGCCAAAAAAGAAGATTAATATTTGAAAAATGTGGTAACTGGATTATAAAGAAATTTTTTAGTAGTTTATAAAGCAGCCAGAGGACCCTTTAACTATGTTAAAGAAAATTGGAACATTTTTAAAGAAGCTGTACCAAGGACCCCAAATAGGCGATTAATATTCAAAGGAGCCCCCACCAGGCCCCAAGGAGCCAGGGTCTTAACTGGGATCTAAAAAACAGGGGAATAACGGAATGGAAAGAGCCCCAAAAATGAATATTGGATTAAAAGGAGGAAATTTATTAACAATTTAGGGCACAAAAACTGCAATAGGTCCTGTACCCCTCCTCCCTGGGGGCCAGGGTCTTAATTGGAAAGAATATAGTTGGGTACAAGGAAATTTTTTATTAGTTTATAGAGTAGCCGGAGGATGCTAGAACTGTGTTAAAGAAAACTGCAAGAGAATTGGACCTTTTTTAAAGAAGCTGCACCAAGGGCCCCCAAGTAAGCAATTAATATTCAAAATTGGTGGTAGCTGAAGCCTGAGAAATTTTTTTGCCTTTCATTTAGTAGCTGGAGAACCTAAGAAGTTGTTCAAAAAATAAAAGCTAGTGAATCTGACTATTTTTAAGGAAGCTATAACAGGGCCCCAAAAGCAGCCAACTGATAGTTTGGAGCAGAGCCTTAAGATGAAAACATGTTAAAAAGTCATAATATTTAGCGCTTTAGATCTTTAACTAGTCAAAATTAAGCATCATTAGAATAAAATTTTAAAGAAAAGTACAAAAAATGGAAGGAAATACATAAGGGCCCCAGGGCCCCAATAAAAATATCAGGGTATCGGCCCGAGGAGAGGAGTCTAAGACTCAACTTTAAAATTATGCATTGAGACAGTGAAACAATTAAGGAGTGAAAAATGAATGTTATATGAAAAGTTCATGGGCCCCTTACCGGGCTCTAGGATACCAGGATCCTAATTAGACTGTAGAAACATTAAAATAACTAAATGGAAAAAAAGCCTCAAAAACGAAGATCAGACTAAAAGAAGGGAAATTTATTAACATTTTAGTTGCACTAAAGCTTTAAGGGAGCAGGGTCTTACCTGAAAGTTCAAATGTGAGAATAACTAAATGGAGAAAGGCCCCTAAAAGAGAGGAAGGATCGATAACAAGGGAGCAAGTTATTAACAATTTAGAGCATAAAAACTTAAAGGGGCCCAGGGGGCCTGGGTCTTAAAAAATTAAAAATCTGAGTCTCTGGTACATCAGGACCTACTTTAGACTATCCTCGTTCAAATTTTCAGACTTGTACGTGCGGCACATTTTGCTAGCCATCGCACACAGACAGGGCGAAACTTTCTTTTATTAGTATAGATTTACATGGTAAATAAATAAAAAAATCCTTTTAAAAAAGTATTTGTATTGATGAAAGATGTTAACTTAGACAATATATTTAATCTCTCATCTAGAAATAATTACAATTTATAGAATTGAAGATAAAACTTTTTATACAAAAAAACAAGCAATTAAGTCCTTAATGTTAATAAATATAAATAAATTCATATTTAGTATTTATACATGTATTTACAATCAGGGTTTGTAAATATCATGATATTTTCAAAAATATAAAAAATATCCGATATTTTCAAAATAGTCAACTAATTGACGATTATAAATATTTGCAGACTAATATCAATTAGAAACTAAAAACGTATTGCATTTAGCATGAAAACTTAATAAAACAATATTCTAAATGTATTTTTTTTTCACTTATGTAACAAAATTGAAGATCAACTGAAAATAGACACAATTTGCACACACTCCCAAAAAACAAACTATGGGATTAATTATCAAGTTTCCAGAAAATTTTGCATTTTATACAAAAATGATATACAATATACTTAGTTTTTATTGAAAAATTTGAATATAAATGTGAGCTTGTGTCCTTTTTCATTCTCTAACCTGTTATGTAGTTTGAACTAAAGGAAACCAAAACCAGAAAAGTTTCTATGAAGCAGTAAATAACTTCTCAAAATTAGACAGTTTATCTTTAGATAGCTGTCTTACATAAATATTGTCCCACATAATTATTGGTTGTACATTCCACATTTAAAAATTCAGCTTCAAATGTAAAGCTGGTGTGTGTGTGTGGGGGGGGGGGGGAGCTAAAAAGGGCCTGCCAAAGCATAAGTTCTTATCTACAGACTAACACAATCAATAACAGTTCAAAAATTTATTTACACTTGTTTTGACTGAAAATATCAAAATTATCCTATGCAATATTTTTAAAATTAGTGTAAAATATATGAAAATATCGAAAATATCAAACTTCATGATATTTTAAAATTAAATATCGGATATATATCACCAAACCCTGTTTACAATAGCTGTGCAGTGCAGATTAGTGGTCTTTTACTGTATTTTCCATTAAAAAAAGCTATCACTAAGCTATTTGTGAAACGGTAATGTCCAATAAACAAATGGAAGAATGCAGCTATTGGAATCTCAAACAAATACAAGAGATTCAGAAAAACCCATTCACTAAAGTGTCAACTATCAGTAACTTTAAAAAGAAATTATATGTTAATGAAAACAGAACAAAAATAATCTTCGATACTTACTTATTTACAATTTAATACTTAAAGGATATTTAAATTTATGAAAACAAAATTTTTTGGTTTAGCAGCTAAGCATGGCTATTTATAGAAGACTGCAAGACATAATATAGGAACATAAACCACATGTTTTAATACAAACAACTATTGATGATATATTCAACAAATATAAAAACCAATAAATTATTTTTTAAAGAATTCTTACTTAATTCAAGAGTTCAAAAGTGTATAATTTCTTTATTTTAAGCATAACAATTTAAATTTGCCCAAAATATGAATAAAATAAGCATAAACAAATATTAAATACACATGACCTGTAATCTGCTAAAAGTCTCTAATCCACAAAATATTTGGAACCAAGCTGTGCAGTGCAGATTAGTGGTCTTTTACTGTACTTTCCATTAAAAAAAGCTATCACTAAGCTATTTGTGAAACGGTAATGTCCAATAAACAAATGGAAGAATGCAGCTATTGGAATCTCAAACAAATACAAGAGATTCAGAAAAACCCATTCACTAAAGTGTCAATTATCAGTAACTTTAAAAAGAAATTATATGTTAATGAAAACAGAACAAAAATAATCTTTGATACTTACTTATTTACAATTTTTTTTTTTTTTTTTTTTTCTGAATTATACACTTGTGAATCAAAAGCCTGCGATGGTTGTGTTGTTTAACTTTTGATAATTGATTTTTATGTATTTTTTATCACTGAATCCAATAATGATCTTCAGTTTTAACAATCACATCAGTTTTTGCGAATCATAAACTTCAATGGTAAAAAGTAAAAAAAATAGAGAACATCTGATACTGAAAGATGTAGGAAATGGTTGTGTTTCTTAACTTTTGATAACTGATTTTTATATTTTTTTTAACGCTGAATTCGAAAATGACCTTCATTTTTAACCATCAAGTCAGGATTTTTTGCAAATCTTAAATTTCAAAGTCAAAAAACAGCAAAATTCTGATACTATAAAATAGATGTGATGGTTGTGTTTTTTAAATATTGATAATTTATTTTTATGTACTTTTTAGCACTAAATCTGAAAATAACCTTCATTTTTAACCATCACTTAAGAATTTTTCGCAAATCATAAATTTCAAAGTTAAAAAGTAAAAAATTTGCAAAAAATCCTGACATGATGGTAAAATATGAAGGCCATTTTCGGATTCAGCGCTACAAAATACGTACGAAACAATTATCAAAAGCTAAGCAATATGACACAACCCAAATTTTGCAGGCTTGTGATATTTGTGTGACATTAGAAGCAAGCGATCTATTTTATGTAACTATGCATCGCAATATTTGGTACTTTTCCGTTATACAGTCACCATGCCAAAATGTATGCTAATGCGCCAATTATTTCCACCCAAAAGATATTTGTAATTTTATGCTAGCAGTTTAATGAGTTTTATTTTATTAGACTATCCTCGTTCAAATTTTCAGACTTGTACGTGCTGCACATTTTGCTAGCCATCGCACACAGACAGGGCGAAACTTTCTTTTATTAGTATAGATTTACATGGTAAATAAATAAAAAAATCCTTTTAAAAAAGTATTTGTATTGATGAAAGATGTTAACTTAGACAATATATTTAATCTTTCATCTAGAAATAATTACAATTTATAGAATTGAAGATAAAACTTTTTATACAAAAAACAAGCAATTAATTCCTTAATGTTAATAAATATAAATAAATTCATATTTAGTATTTATACATGTATTTACAATCAGGGTTTGTAAATATCATGATATTTTCGAAAATATAAAAAATATCAGATATTTTCAAAATAGTCAACTAATTGACAATTATAAATATTTGCAGACTAATATCAATTAGAAACTAAAAACGTATTGCATTTAGCATGAAAACTTAATAAAACAATATTCTAAATGTATTTTTTTTTCACTTTATAACAAAATTGAAGATCAACTGAAAATAGACACAATTTGCACACACTCCCAAAAAACAAACTATGGGATTAATTATCAAGTTTCCAGAAAATTTTACATTTTATACACAAAATGATATACAATATACTTAGTTTTTATTGAAAAATTTGAATATAAATGTGAGCTTGTGTCCTTTTTCATTCTCTAACCTGTTATGTAGTTTGAACTAAAGGAAACCAAAACCAGAAAAGTTTCTATGAAGCAGTAAATAACTTCTCAAAATTAGACAGTTTATCTTTAGATAGCTGTCTTACATAAATATTGTCCCACATAATTATTGATTGTACATTCCACATTTAAAAATTCAGCTTCAAATGTAAAGCTGGTGTGGGGGGGGGGGGGAGCTAAAAAGGGCCTGCCAAAGCAAAAGTTCTTACCTACAGACTAACACAATCAATAACAGTTCAAAAATTTATTTACACTTGTGTTGACTGAAAATATCAAAATTATCCTATGCAATATTTTTAAAATTAGTGTCAAATATATGAAAATATCGAAAATATCAAACTTCATGATATTTTAAAAATAAATATCGGATATATATCACCAAACCCTGTTTACAATAATTGATAAAGGATATTTAAATTTATGAAAACAAAATTTTTTGGTTTAGCAGCTAAGCATGGCTATTTATAGAAGACTGCAAGACATAATATAAGAACATAAACCACATGTTTTTAATACAAACAACTATTGATGATATATTCAACAAATATAAAAACCAATAAATTATTTTTTAAAGAATTCTTACTTAATTCAAGAGTTCAAAAGTGTATAATTTCTTTATTTTAAGCATAACAATTTAAATTTGCCCAAAATATGAATAAAATAAGCATAAACAAATATTAAATACACATGATCTGTAATCTGCTAAAAGTCTCTAATCCACAAAATATTTGGAACCAAGCTGTGCAGTGCAGATTAGTGGTCTTTTACTGTACTTTCCATTAAAAAAAGCTATCACTAAGCTATTTGTGAAATGATAATGTCCAATAAACAAATGGAAGAATGCAGCTATTGGAATCTCAAACAAATACAAGAGATTCAGAAAAACCCATTCACTAAAGTGTCAACTATCAGTAACTTTAAAAAGAAATTATATGTTAATGAAAACAGAACAAAAATAATCTTCGATATTTACTTATTTACAATTTTTTATTTTTTTTCTGAATTATCCACTTGTGAATCAAAAGCCTGCGATGGTTGTGTTGTTTAACTTTTGATAATTGATTTTTATGTATTTTTCATCACTGAATCCAAAAATGATCTTCAGTTTTAACAACCACAACAGTCTTTGCGAATCATAAACTACAATGGTAAAAAGTAAAAAAAATAGAGAACATCTGATACTGAAAGATGCAGGAAATGGTTGTGTTTCTTAACTTTTGATAACTCATTTTTATATATTTTTTAGCGCTGAATTCGAAAATGACCTTCATTTTTAACCATCAAGTCAGGATTTTTTGCAAATCTTAAATTTCAAAGTCAAAAAACAGCAAAATTCTGATACTATAAAATAGATGTGATGGTTGTGTTTTTTAAATTTTGATAATTTATTTTTATGTACTTTTTAGCACTAAATCTGAAAATAACCTTCATTTTTAACCATCACTTAAGAATTTTTTGCAAATCATAAATTTCAAAGTTAAAAAGTAAAAAATCCTGACATGATGGTAAAAAATGAAGGCCATTTTAGGATTCAGCGCTACAAAATACGTACGAATCAATTATCAAAAGCTAAGCAATATGACACAACCCAAATTTTGCATGCTTGTGATATTTGTGTGACATTAGAAGCAAGTGATCTATTTTATGTAACTATGCATTATTTGGTACTTTTCCGTTATACAGTCACCATGCCAAAAATGTATGCTAATGCGCCAATCATTTCAACCCAAAAGATATTTGAAATTTTATGCTAGCAGTTTAATATGAGTTTTATTTTATTACTTTATTGTATAACAGTTATTTGTTCACTTATTTTAAGTATATATTTGTGATTTAATAAAATAGTTTGTAAAAGTATGTAATTTTCAAATGTTGTATTTTTTAAATGCTCACTTTACTATCGACAATGTTTTTTCTTTTATTTTTCAAATGTTTCAATTCTCGTGATTTTCATTTTGAGCCAACTATTACTCTTGAAGGCAATAGTGTCCGTATAACGAAAAAGTACCCCATATTTTTTCAGTGTTTTTTCTCTTTTAATATCATGGCATCCCCATTTAAGGACATAATTGTTATTTTAATTAACAAAATAACTAATAAATCAGTAAAATAAAATAAAAAATACAGATAAACAATGAATTAAATATCCTTTGCTGACATAAACATGTGCAACGCATTTGATGAGAAATGATTCTATAGTTTGGGGGTAATTATTTTATGGAAAATGGTCAACAGGATAATGGAGAAGTACAATTAATTGCAAGTAGGAAAGAAAATATTCTCATTAATCAAAAATACGTCTGGAGGGAGATTACCTTAAAACTTTTTTAAAAAGTTTAAAAAAAAACTTTGTGTATATTATGAAAGTATAACATGTTACCGAACGAAAAAAAATGCATAATGATACTCCAATTCTGGTTTTATGATAAAATATGTGGAGCAATACCTATCCAAATCAAAGTAAATTTGAACTTTAAAGTCATTTTTCTCAAAACAAATATTTTTGACTTTGCGTGCATCATATTTATAAAACTAAGTATAACACAGAAACTTAAAATTTTGTGTTATATTGTATTTTACATATCTTTATGCCTCTACCTATTTTTAAGTAGGTATCTTTAATATACAGTCAACTCTGTGAAATCCGCCGATGTATAATCCGCAAATGTCTGTTATCCGCACTACATGTTGGGATGTAGACAATGAAAATTGTCATTAAAAGTTCAACTCAAAAGCTAAATTTGGTACTTTTTTTTTTAATCAATTTTTCAATGAAAAAATATTTAAATATAAATTATATAAATATTTAAATTGCCTTGAGTAACAAAACTTTACCTTGGATCAAAAAGTAATGAATGCTCATAGACTACAGAAAAAATTATTAACAATAAACCAAAACTACCATTGTGTTGTGTCAATGTTTAAAATAATGAATAATCAGTAAAAATTGTATATAATTTAACTTTTCTTTAATCTTAATTATTAAATTTATTAAACCAATGTTACATAATGTTTTTCTTGTCCATTGTAATTGTAATTTTTGTACAGTTGTTCCTATTTTATAGTCCGACTTTAAAAAATAAAATGTAGACAAAGGGATGATCCACTAAAATGTATAATCCACAAAACCGTCGGTCCCTAAGTGTGCGGATTTCACAGAGTTGACTGTATTTATTTTTTTAAATTTTTATTAAAATTTATCACAGATTTTGTGTTTTATGATTTAATTACCTAAAAAAATATTTCACCTGTAAACTTGATTACTATTTTAGGTTAAAGTTAAATTACAATACCGTTTAGAGCAGTGGTTCCCAATGTAGGGCAATTTGACTTTCTAGGGGGGCAATTCCAAATTTGTTACTCACTTATTATCCATCAGCTCTTTTACCAAATTTTTATTTCAAAAGTAATGTTGTAGGCTAAAAATAAATGGAATACAAGCAAAATTAAAAAAATTATTTTTTTATTGTATTTTAAAAATGTTCCCAATGTAAAGTTTAAAATAAATTCATACCCGAATAATTATACGAATACTTTTTTAAAAAATATTTTGACATCTTTTTGTAATAATAAATCTCACTATAATTTTTCTGAGACTGTAATTTACAATTTATGATAATGCAAATAAAAAGTTATAACATAAAGCTAGAATTTTTAACTATTTAATAAAAATAAAGCAATACATAGAAGTAAATACATAATAAAATGTTTGGAATACATAAAAATAAATAAAATTACAAAATAAAACCATCAAAATCAGATTCTTTGCTATCAGAATCAAACAACTCTAATTGTTCATGAGCTAAAACGTTACATAAAAAAAATTAATTTGATTAATTAAAACCATGAGTTGCGATCAGAATAAAAATGGCAAATTTTGGCATATGAACGGCGCTGCTACCAAGCAACTCGACAGAGCATGACAGATTAAAACAAATGCCAATTTGGCAGTTCGCATGCTGAAAAAAAAAAAAAAAAGAAAGAAAGTAAATCCTTGTAAATAAAAATAGTGAAGGGGGTACAGAAAATAAAGAAATCATTAAAAAAAAAAAAAAAAGGGTTCGGAAATTAGGGAATTTAATCCCTAATTTCCGAATCAGATGGGCCACACCCCAAAAAATATGTACTTTATTTTCCGTAAGGGATGCGGTGCTTCTCCCAGTTTTATGGTATTTTAAGAATATATGCATGTAATATTAAGTGGATATATCAAATATATTTTTTATAATCCAGCCAGGGTTGGCAAGTTTCTGCCTGGGTGGTTAAAACTAGCATGGCAGAAACTAGTTTCTGCCAGTAAGTGGCAAAAACTGCCAGAAACTAAGAAACAATACTAATAAGAACTTTAATCTAAAATGATACATAATTCACATAGTGTTCCCGCTAGGCCATTTTTGAAGGGCGCAGCACCCCACCCTTATTAAAATAGGCAAAACGCACCACGCCCATTTAAGAATCAGTAAAATGTGCCCTCCTGTTAAAAAAATAAACAAATGTGCCCGAATTCTCCCAGTAATCATGACGAAAATCTTCGCCGCACAAGAATCGAACGCGTCGTTTTTTCCCATCAATATGACGTAGCTAGAAGCAAAATTAATTATGTAGTATAACCTTCTCCCCTCCATTCTTCCATATAGTCAGTAAGAGCCAACCATTCCTTGGGTGGTCATTCGGAGTTTGCCCAGAATATGGGAAGTTAAGAACTGGACAATTGGTATTGTCCTTAGATATTTCCGAAGTTCCTTCCATCCAGACATCGAGATGGTATCTCTGAGATTTGATTCTGGATGCTACAGAAAAGAAAAGTCTTTTTTTTATCTGTAACTTTAGCTCCCCTACCAGAATAGGCGTCGGTCGTACTGGTAAAGAATAAAGTGCAAGCGACAACCGGTGAAGAAAAAGTTATTTCAAATAGGAAGGTGGCGACAACATTTTAATTCCGACCTCGAGGGGTAAATCTATAATACGACCCTCTTCTTCCCGTATTCTCAGGGCCGAAACTAGCCTATTTTGGGCCCGTGGCAAACATGGATTTTGGCGCCGCCACCCCCCTTCCTCACGCACAATAAAAGTTATTGACTTAAGGTAATCTATACAAATAAATAAATAAATCCTTAAAAAAATATAAATCATTTAATAATAATTAAAATACTAGCAAGAAATATATAAACAACGCTCCCATAGGATTAACATTATCTTGAGTGTTAAGAGCCTACGCTAGTTACGCGAAGAAATTGGAACGCTAATGTTAAACCTCTGGGAGCATTCTTTTTAAAATTTCTCACTTGCATATTGATACTATCAAATGATTTTTTTATTGCTTAGAATAGCTAAGATTGACTTCTAACCGGGATAGTGTTTACTTTTTCGATTTTGGTTGCAGCTTTCTTTTTATACAGTTACTTTCACTTTAAAATTTGAAAAGAACGCTCCCATAGATTTGACATTAGCATGCGAGTTTCTTTGTATTTCATATATATGTACATTTTTGTACGAAACGAAAAACAAAATCTTCATTTGGAGTCCCCCCCCTTCTTCTTACGTTTTGGCACCCGGGGCATATGCCCCCTCTGCACCCCCATTCCCTAGTTTCGGCCCTGCATATTCTTTTATTCGCTTGAAGTGTTTAAAAAAAAAAAAAGTAGATTGTTTTTTTTTAAAAAGGAAAGGAAAGAAAAGAAAGCAAATTCGAGGGGTTTATTATTATTATTAGAGCTTTGAGGTAGGTGCTCAAACGATCACATAGACCATATATGACGAAGCAGTATGAAAAACAGATCAAAAAAGGAAACACGGTGAGACAGCAAACACATAAAACCACGAGCCGAAAACACAAAACGGGAGAGAAAAGACACCCTTGCAGAAAAGCACAAATTATATGCACCCTAAACATTAAAAAAAAAAAACCCAAGAAGCGTACTAGAACGAAGGAACCATACAACTCATCCAGACCAGCAGCACCTCTATGAGCAGCACCAATTCAAAAAGACAACATCAGCCATTAAACGAGAGTTATGAAAAAAGTAAAAAAAAGAAAGAAGTGACTAAAAGCGTCCGCTCCCGAGGAAGAGATTGATGAACAGACGAAAACATTGACGATTAGAATTAACTCCAAACTTTTGTCTGCCTTGAATCGTATCTGAAATAAACAAATAAATCCGTCTCCGGCCACAAAAAACATTGAAGTACTAATGAAGTATGATCATATCCACATGTATACATTTCTCCTTAAAGGGGTCCTGGTGCAAGAAACAATTTCCGGCCCTATGATAAAATAATAAAGGTAGGAATTAGAAACCTTAAAAAAAAAAAAAGGAAGTAAAAGGTATTTTTGTCTTGTTGGGGGCCCCTATAAGCGAGAGCCTTGCACTTTTCATATAGTTTGCCTTGTGTAAAATTTCGAAAAACGAGGCTCATTGTAAAGTAAAAAAAAATCTGTAAAATAATAAAAATAAAGGTAGGAATTATTCAAAAATAGAATAGGAATCTTAAATAAATAAAAAAAGAAAAGCTTAAAACAAAGTAATAAAACAAAAATATGTCATACAAAAGAAATATTCATTATTTTTATTTTGAAAGCGGATACGAGAAGCAATTAGTTAAATTTGAATTATGTCGGCAAATTCGAGCGCTGTATCATCCATAAATGTCAAGGCTACGTAAGAACTATGGTGAGAAATTAAGTTGTTGTGTTTATGACAGCCAATTATCAGCACGAGGGATATAGGCCCAAAGAGGGGGAGTGTCCTCCGTAGTGCCCTTTCCAAAAGAACCTAACCCGTATTTACGCTTAGAAAACCAAGGTTCGAAGAAAACCACGAAAACTCCGAAAGATTAGGCCGACGGGCGCGATTAGGATCGAACCCAGCACTTCCCGTCTACCAGCTTCGAGAGCAGAACCTCTCGGCCACTGGTGGGGCGGTGAGAAATTAAGAGAACAGTGTTTATGCACACCTAATTTTATCATAACACTGCAGAGCAGCACAGCAATTCTATTTCGCGATGAGATTTTTTTTTTTTTTTTTACCTTGCATCGCCAATGCATCTGTTACCAAAGTCCTGAATAAGATTTTTTTTTTTTTTTTTTTTTTTTTTAAATCCAAAGTCAACTTGGATCTGATAAAAAAAATTGTTAGTTATGTGGAAATCGATCTGATCCCGCAAAAACATTGACAACCTACAGGCCATTATACTTCAATGATTCACCCAAACTCTCTTCAAAATGGAAGAAAAAAAAAAAAAACATTTAAATACAATTCAAGACTTTGCAACTTCGCCGAGAATGCAACTAATACTGTAATACTGGACTAATCAAATTATTTTTAAATTGGACATATAGAATAATACATAATATAAATAAAATTATTTTTAAATAGGATAAATCATAGAATGATACGCAATATAGATGATGAAATGTATAAAAAATATTACTACTTTCACATTTAACCTGCACAATTATTTTTTATTTTGCAAAATATCCTCTTTATAATATATTTATTTTCTACGTTCATGGTTACTTTCGGGATCGTCAAATCTATGTATTCTCCGGCAATTATATCACTTTTGCATGTACGAAATTATCACAAAGAAACCTTTAGAAACAAATGTGGAGCAAAAAATATTTTAGAAACGTTATTTCGAATTGTATACTGAGGACTCGGAGCCACTAAGGTGACCCCAATTGGCGCGGGGATCTGGGCAGCTGTCCCGTTTGCTCGATGGATGCGCCGGCCCTGAATAGAAATTATAGAAAAATTGTAAGAATTACATTTCTAATAGTATTGTTTCTTATGAAGTACAGTCGACTCTGTGTAATCCGCACACTTAGGGACCGAGGGTTTTGCGGATTATAGATCATCCATTTGTTTACATTTTATTTTTTAGTCTGGCAATAAATTAGAAACAACTGCACACAAATTACAATTACAATGTAAAAGAAAAACAATGCATTATTATTTTACTGATTGTAATATTGTATTCATTTTGTTTAAACATTGACACAACATAATGGTAATTTCACTTTTGCTTTGTTGTCAATAATTCTTTTCTGTAGTCTATGAACACTCATTACTTTTTGCTCCGAGATAAAATTTTGTTGCCCTGTGAAATTTAAATATTTATATCCAATTTATATTTAAATATTTATTCATTGGAAAATTGATAACATATGAAAAAAAATACCAAATTTAACTTTATCTAGGAGTTTAACTGTTAATGACATTTTCATTGTTTACATTCCAACATGTAGTGCGGATAATAGACATTGGCGGATTATACATCGGCGGATTTTAAAGAGTTGACTGTATAATGCAAAATCTATGTGCCTATTTTTTGAAATGTATCAACTTATATCGGAAACAGTATTCGGGATTTCCTTTTACAAAATGGGCTTTTTAAAAACCGTGACCCTCCCCCCCCCCCTCGTGGCACGAAGTAGAAATACGAGAGCTAATCTGTAGTAATAACTGATGCTAAGAATGTATCCATGCCTGTTTGACACCTGGAGTCCAGGAACCCCCCGCATCACCTTAGCTCTGTGATACAATAAGAAAGAAGAACTTACTTCTTGCACCGCCAGTGTTGAATTCAAGCGGTGGCCCCCGGGGGGGAACACCACCCCGGAAGATTTCAGATTTTGTGTCTTCAATGGTCAAAAAGTGCAATGCCCCCTCCCCCCCGCCCCGGAACTCTATAATGTCCGCCCCTGGAGCCACACAAATCCCTCTCGGAGAAAAGTGTCTAAATTCAACACTGTAATGCACCCTCGCCATAATTCCGTCTGTCTTGTCATAGCTAATGTTTTCAGAAAAGCTGTATGGCACAGAGATCTACGCGATGCCAGCCAGATACATGGATTTTTTTTACCCGTTACAGTATGAAAGTTAAAAGTTCAGCCCGGCATAAAAGCTAAAAGTTTGGTCCGAGCCTGGCCTGAGAGAATTTCTATAAAACAGATTTTTAAGCCGATATGGTAAAGAATTCTCTTGTACGAGTTCTGACAAAAAATAGCCTTTTTTTTATGTTTATACTCTTTATTTATTTATTTTTAAGTGTCCTGGGCTGCGCAATACAGACACTTGGGTCCCAAAATAGTGCTCCTCCGTAGATTTTTTTCTGCATGTGTCCTCGCCAGCTATATATTTTTTTAATGAATCACTGTTTGTATATAAATCTCCGAGTTATCTGAGACTACTACACTCCCACGAAAACGCCCATTCGCTAATGTTAATCCTATGGAAGATTTTCTTTTTAATATCTCGTTTGCATTTCGATATTTTTATTATTATTGCATTGCATAGCTGAGCTCAATCTCTTCAAATGCTTTTTTTTTTCTATTTTTATTTACAGGTTTTCTTTATGAGGATAATTTTAGTTTCAAAACCAGTTCTGAGAAACGGAAAGGACCCCAATAAAAAAAAAACTTGTAAACAAAATCTAAAAATTAAAAAACGGTCTTTGTAAAGATCGACCTCAGCTATCCAATGTAAAAAAACATTTAAAAGTATTGAAATGTAAATGAGATATTTAAAATAATTCTTCCACAGGATTAACATTAGCGGACGGGTGTTTTCGCATGGGTGAAGCTTAACCTTACCCTTAACTATATTCCGAGGTTTGGGGATTTAAAATTCTGAAAAATGCTACAGTACAATCTTCTAAGAAGAAAAGTATGAGAAAAAAGAAAAAGCAGTTAGACAGATTCCTTTCTTAGCAGGTACATCATCCGTTGCAAATATATCATATTCTTTTCGCACATATTATTATATTAATTTTGCATGGATCGAAACCTTTTTCCGTTTAAGACAGATTTCTTTTCACAGGTTTTACTTAATTTCATTGCCTAGAAATATATGTGCTATTTTTAAAAGTATAAATTTTTAATTGTAAAATAAGAGTGATTTAAAAATGTATGCATTTTTTTTTTTTTTTTTTTTTTTTTCAAAAGTTGTTTGTTGTGCCGGACCAAATTTTTGCACGGGTCAGGCCAATGATTTGCATATGGGATGTGTCGGAACGGAAAAGGTTTGAAAATTTCGGTTCAGGCCCGGTTCGGCCAAAAAAGAAAAAGCCTGACCCGAACAGGACCGAGTCTACATAAAAAAAATATATATAAGTTCCGGAAAGAAAAAAAGTATATCTTCCAGACGGCACGAGTCTCGCAAATGAAAACTGTTCTGTCCCGCGGGCCGAACACGGCTTTCGGGCCAGGAGCCATGCCCTGGGATACATCTATTGCAGCAAAATATAAATATCACGGAAAAGAAGGCTTTCTGCTTCCATCAAAGATTTAAAATATAAATTCATTCTTAATCTACAGATGTAATATACAAACAAACATGAAACCGCTGTTAGTCAACAAACATGAAACCTATTAGTAAATTGATATTTTACCTTGCTTTTAAAAGCAATCGAAAACTGACAGATGCTGAAAGAAATACATCAGTTTTCACATAAAGTTGTTTATATAGGGAATAAGATTTCTTTATTTTGATAAACAAAGTGCCGAAGTGACGCAACTAACGCATTCAACTTTGCATTTTTTTTTTATGTGATGTCAGTAATTTTACTGTAATGAATGAGCAATTTATGCTCTTTACTTTCAATTAATGCATTCAAAGAGCAGATTTGATGACGCCGGTTTCCTACTTTTCGTGCAGCAAAACATTTTGGAATCCAAAACATTAAAGATTTTTTTTTTTTAAAGATTTATAAAAGAAAGTCTTCTTGACATGTATGGGGGGGGGGACGTCCTCTGTATACCAGGTCTTAATTTGCGCCGGAGGTCTGCACAGGGCCGGATTTGGCCCGTAAATCGAGGCAAGCTTCCAAGCGGGCCGGACCGGCAAGATTAGGACAGTTTTTAACTGAACAGGACTCGCTACAAAAAAATTAAACAAGGTAACGGCCAATTAAAATTAAGCAGGGCGACCGGCTCGATATAAAAATTTAAACAAAGACGATAAAATATGAACCATTTTCAATTAATATGATTTTTGCGATAATAAGCATAAATGTGCTGCAGGAGCCAGTGCTAGTGTGAGATGAAATCTCACAGTGTTTAAATTATGTTACTGTTTTATTTCTATTGGCCTTATACATCGATGTTCTTTAAGCTTAAATCCATATTTATTTTTGCGCGGGCGATTTCGCTTCACCGCACATCGGCAAGTTCGCTGACGTTCGGCTGCCCCTGGCATGGGATGCTTCTCCTTTGAACTTTGTGCGATTGTGGTGACGTCATCGGAGCAAGCCTCTCACGGCATATGCATTGAATGGGTGGCTATCTTTTGGAGGTGTGTCTATTCACTGTGCGAGGAGCAAATAGAAAATAAGCTTTTTAAATGTTTTCTTTTGGATTTGTTTATTAAGACATTACCTAATATTTTAAATTCTCTAATAGATTTAAATCTTTTCTTTCAGTAACTTTTGAAGTCCCCGTATTCTTACTATAAATTAAAAATTCCGTTAATTTTAAATCAGAATCTGTTTTGTTGGTGTTGCTGTCATGACTTAGTTTTGTTTTTAAAAAAGATTTCGAGCTTCGGCTCCGGTCTATCTGTCTGCCGATGAATGTGGAATCCGGTGAAAAGCTTTTGCGTAAACGATGTCTATGATTTTAACAACTCCGGTTAAATTATTTCTTGATAATTTCTTTATTTATGCTGCATTTTAATTTTTAAAAGAAATATATCTATCTTCAAGTGGAGTAGATGCTTTTATTGGCAAGAATTAATTTATGAACGGTGACCAACAGGAAGCCTTTTCTTCTCTTCTAAAAAGATGGAAATAAACATTTAATTTATATCGTTATCAAGTCTCCTCTTCATTTATTTTACAGACTACACGATCCAAGTAAGAAGTTTCATTTATTTTTATTTTTTTACAATTGCTGACCTCAAAGAACGGAGGGTTTATTGCAAACATTACACAACGCATGTTACTAAAAAGAACTTCAAATTAATTTACCTTTTAATTAACGGTCCATATTATGGATTATAATATATTACAAAATATTTCCATCACAGCTAGTTTGACCAAAGAATAAATACAGTAAAGTTATACGGAATTATAGTTTCTTTGGTTTGACAACATCAGTACAAAAATACACCATGTCAAGCGCAGAGACCGGCATCGGACAGTTACATCGTGTTTCGAGTCAGAGCTAAAATACACACACACACACACACACAAACATATATATATATAGTTGAGCCGACCGGAACTGAACTTTATTCTCAGGATGTGTTGGAAAGGCAATTTGTTTTGTAAAAATAATAATACTAACTCATTTGTAACTATAAAGGCATAAAACTGACAGTCCTGACTTTTGAAGGGATTTGGAATCGAATAGTGGTTTCTATTTTTTTATAAATAAATTACTTATCGAGTTATAAGCGATTCTTGTCACATGACGACAGGTTTTTCTCATTCACCGTGCTATCACGTCCAGAAATTCGATTGAAAATGCCAACTTTGCAATATTTTCTGAGAAATCTTTTTTTTTGTTTTTTTGTTTTTAATCAAAAAAGGGGAAAATATGATGTGATTATATAGTTTTTGAAAGAGAACACCTGCCAATTTTATGTGTTTCTGAAGAAAAACGAATCGGAAAGTAACTCCTTTCTTCTTTGTATTTGAGAATAGCCTTAATAAATTACAGAAAAACATTTTCAAAAATCTACCTCCTATTATGCATCTTTAAAAGTTATGTTTTTAATTTTTTTTTCTTTTATCCTATATTTTAATGAATATCTATTTGAATGTTTAAAAAAGTCTAAGAGTTAAGTAATAATTAATTTTGCTATTTTGTATTTTCTGTCTTGCGAACACATAATAATCTGACATATAATGTAAAATTTTTCCATAAATATGTACTCAGTATTCTTTAAAAGAATCCTTATTGTATGCTAAGAATTTTTTTTTTTTTTTTTTTGAGCGAGACGGGCCTGTTTATAATGATTTTTGTACGGGCCGGGCCGTTAATTGCGAAAATATAAACGGTCTGGAAATTCCGACCCGTGCAGTGTTCAAGGGACATCATGAGTATCGGGTCCCCTATTCTTTTTTATTTGCGGTTTGGATATTTATTGTATGAGTTTTATGAATCTAATCTAGGTATTTTTTCGCAATTTACCAGTATTTGTTTAAAGGATTATTAAATATTATAAATTATTTTAATGTTTATTAAATTTATTCAGTTTAAAAATAAACATGATCAAATTCTAATAAAATTTTTTTTTTAATTACCTAAATGAATCTGGAAGGCCCCGAAATTCCGGGACCCAAGGCTCGGGCCTAGGCGAAAATCAGGCTCTGACAACTATTGTAATGACATAACTTATCTACTTTAGCACAGAGATAAATAGTCTTCTTTTTTTCCCCTTCTCTTTCATAATGTTTCTTTTTCCAATAAGTCCGTTTGTTACCAGCGAAAGAGCCCAGAGGACAATACGTCCCTATTTCTTAGTGGATAAAAATGCCCCCCAAAGAGCTGTTTTTTTAATCAGTTGTATCAAGCTAAAAGGATGGTGTCTGAGCCGGGACAGGGAAGTATTTCGGTGGAGGTGGGGTGGGGGTTGTTGTCACCGTCTGTTTTTCCCCACTTTGTACAGTATACCGCATCTTATATGTACAACAATAGAAGTTTTTAAAACGAATGAGATTTCAGGGGAGGTGCTGGAAGCGGCTGAACGCTGTAAAGATCAGGAAGCTGTGCTGTGAAGATGCGAGCATTATAAACATCTGTACATCCGCGATCGTTTCTCTGATAAAAAAAGTGAAAGATGTCAACAAAAAATGCAAGACCAAATACTGCTTAAAAACAAAGATAAGTTATTTTTCTTTCTACTAAATAGTGACCAATATTTTTATTATTATATTTTGTTTTAATGGCAGAGGTAGTTTAAAAGCTCAATGATATAATTTAATGAAAATTCAGAAGCATGCAGATTTTACCGATTATGTTAGTGTCTTTTTTATTATGTGAATTTTTAATGATTTTTTTAATGTAGTGATTAACGTTTTTCCGTGATCTACGGTGATTTATTTATTTATTTTAATTTTTTACATTGGTAAAAGAAATTCGACTTCAAACTTTCAGTCTAATATAAGAAATTTTGTATTACACGATTTTTGAATTCTTAGCAATTTTGAATTGGATTTTTAACGCGATTTTCAGCGCCTTTTTCATGTTCCTCAGCGATTTTTTTTTTTTAACCTTCACAAAGGTTTATTATGGTTTCAAACTTTTAGCACAAAATAGTAAATATTTTTCTCTGCGATTTTTCAATTTTTAGCTATTTTTAATGTGATTTCTGAGATTTTCAGATTTTTTTTCGCGTACCGTGGCGATTTCTTAACATTCGTAAAAGGAATTCAATTTTAACTTTTACCAAAAACGGCAAATTCTGTCCTCTTCTGAATTTATAGCGATTTGCATCGTTTTTGATTTTTTTTCACTTTCGTTAAAGGAATTTGGTTTTAAACTTTTAACCTAATACAGTAAATTTTGTCCTGTGATATTTTCGACTTTTTAGTAATTTTAAGTGCGATTTTACTGTTTTTTCGCATTCAGCTGCGATGTTTTGACACTCGTAAAAAGAATTAGATTTCAAAGTGCCTAATATACTAACTTTTGTCCCCTGCGATTTTTAAAGTTTTTCGATTTTTATTGTTATTTTCAGTGCGTTTTTTAGTATTATTTTGCATTCCGTGGCTTCCCCCCCCTTTTTTTAACATTTGTAAAGAAGTATTTGGTTTAAACGTTTTGCGCAATATAGTACATTATATCTTCGCGATTTGCCAATTTTTAGCAATTTTTCATATTAAACACCGATTTTTTTACATTTGTGAAAAAATTTCAGTTACAGTGTTTCAGCCCACTTTACTAAATTTTGTGACCTGCGATTTTTTTAAGTTTCGCAGCAATTTTCCCACACTAGTATATATTAAAAAAAAAAAAAAAAAAAAAACATGTTTTAAACTTTTTAGCCCAATATAGTAAATTTTGTTCTCTTTTCAATAAAGTTTATTTGGAATTCGTGCAGCGAATTTTAAATTTTTCACGATTTTTATATGGACTCGGGCAACATTGGATGAGTCAGCCAGTTAAACAGATTAAAAATACATTTAGGAATGCTAATGATTTCATATTTTTGATAAGCTGTATTCAAAAAATTTTTGGTAATTTCTAGTTTATATTTTTATGCCAAAAATCCTCGCTTATACATTTCCATTATTTCTTAATCTGGGACGCAACCTTCCACATTTTAGCTGATTTCAGATTTTTTTTTTCATATATCTATTAACCCCCCCCCCCCCTTCTGAAATTTTGTTTCCTCCCCTTTAACCCTTCATGTTTCAAATTATGAATTGGCAAAAATTTCATCTTCTAAAGCATTTTTCGTGAATTTTTGAATATACATTAGAAGATTTACACAATCATTTAATAAATTTTAGAAAGATTTTTCCAATTAAAATTAATTAAATTTGAATTTATAGGGATTTTGTGCAATATTTATATAACTCCACTAAAATCTTTTATTTAAAATATTTTTTTTTTACAGTTTTGTAGAATAAGGAAATGTACAAATATAATGTTCTGATAATAGAAATATATCTGAATTGAAACTTTTAACCACCAATCTTTAAATGTCAAAAAAGCTGGAAAGATGCAAAGACAAAAGAAAAAGAAATCAGTCATTAAAAAATGTTTTTATTTTGCACAACCAATAATGCTTTTGGAACAACATAAAGTAAAGTATCTATAACTCATTCTAAACGGTATTACTATTAATCGATTTATTAAATTAATTTTATAACAAGTTATTTTAATGGTACTTTAAAGTACCATTGGTGCATAAAGGGTTAATCAGCCCCACAGTTCAGTTAAATATTTAAAATTATTCACTTTATTACTTTTACTATTTTGTTTGTTATTTTTTTTATAAAAGAATTTGAACTCTTAGAATATTATAATTTTTTCTATTCTAATTGTCAATTTTAGAATAAAGTAAAAAAAAAAAAAAATTATAAATAAAGTATAAATATAAAGTATTGTAATAAACGTAAAGTATAAATTATTAATAATCCAATCTAATCTACCTGTTCTCCCCCCCCCCCCGCCTCCCCCCTTCTCCAAAGGTTAAAATCTTTAAAACTCTTTTTTTTTTTTTTTTTTTTTTTTACGTGCAACTCTGTCACTTCATTGTGTCTATAAATAACCAATCATCTAAATTCTGCTTCTCTTTTTTATCAAACACACCAAATTTAAAGGCTTTTATTTTTTAATATTTTTTTCTGTCCTAATTGTTAAAATTCTACTAACCTAAAATAATTCCTCATATAATCAATCTTCTCCCCCCCCCCTCCCCCCAAAAAAAACAAGAAAAAAAACACGAACAAATTTGTTTTTGTTTCTTTGCTCCCACCTCCACAGCTCACAAAGCTTATGATCTTTAAATTATATTTGGTGATTTATTGTAATAATAATTAACTGGTCACCCTTTAAATTAAACCCCTTAAAATTTCTGCTTTACCCTTAAAACTGCTAGTTTATACGACTAATAATTTTTTAGTTTTTTATTTGAAACAAAATTACTTACCTAGATCTTCGAAATATCAATTAAGAAAAAAAAAAAAGCATGTAATCTGTTACTAAATGTGTGCATAAACAATGATGAGTTTGTAGTAATGTATAATTCTTATCAGTTTCGAAGATCTACATTTCTCAAGATCGAAACTTTGGGGAGGGGGGGGGGGCAGAGGAGGCATGTGCCCCGGGCGCCAGAACAAAGGCGTGCCAAATGAAGATTTTATTTGTAGATTTTTCTCACGTCCATGTTTTTTAGCACTGCATTGTAAAAATCGTCCTGTCTGGGGTATGCCAAAGCACAGAAGAATCTAAGGATATGGCATAAAGATGCTGTATGAAGCGGAATTTTTTTCAATTCCGTTTTCACGAATTCCATTTTCATGAATCAATATTTGACAAAGTAGATTAAAGTTCAGTATTACATATTTTTAATTTTAAAATAAGTTGGCTATTAGAAAAATAATAAAATTCTCTTTGTAAATACACTTTGGAGAAGAGAGGGGGAGGGGGGGGGCGCCAAAATCCATGTTTGCCCCAGGTGCAAAAAAGGCTAGTTTTGGTCCTACATTTTCTGGAGAAACAATGCCCTTTTTCGCTGAAAAAAGTGCCCTCTTTCAGCTTCAACTGTGCCCTTTTTGTGGCTAGCACCCTGCCTTTTTTTTTTCTAGAGTGAACACTAATTCACACATGTATTTGATATGTAAACAATTAAGTTAAAAAGTGAAACTAAAAGTTACGAATGTTTTTCAAATTAGCAAATAGTTACAAAATGATAATATAAATATACTTTGTATACCATATTGTTCATATAATACCAATTTTCTTTCGCTTGAAAAACAGAAAATTTCATAATGGTAATCTGACGGTAATAATTGCTATTTAAAAGTAAAAAAAAAAAAAAAAAAAAAAAAAAAATTACAAAAAATTCTATGATATTTTATCAAATTACTTTTCAAAGTATTTTTAAATAAATAATACAATGCAATAACTTAAAGATTATCTACTAGATACAAATAGAAGTGGTTCTTGTGAAAATATAAAAGTAAATAATTGAAACAGAAAAAATAACAGAGAAAAAATTTTTAATGAAATAACTTGTACAATTATTTTACAAAATTATTTATTTTTTAATTAAAACTACCTACAATATCTTGTTATTTATCCTGAATAAAATGCACTTAAGGAATTTAATACCACTAAAAAAGCCTCAGATTATATCTCAAAATGTGTTTATGCCAGTTGTTGCCACTTTTGCCATTTAAAACTGGTTGTAAGCATTTCCTGCCACTGGCAGGGCAGAAACCGCCCTTAATTCTGCACAACTAAATTTTAATCACGTTTCATTAAACAAGGTTTCTACACAATTCTGGTAAAAAAATTCCTTGACTTTTCCAGGTTTTCCCTGACTTTATTAAAAAATTTCCCTGACCTTTCTCAGTAAAAATTGGCTTATATATTGTTGCAAAACCTCCACAATGGACTTTAATTTAGATAATTGCTAGAAAAAAGTATGTTCTGTATCAATTTCCAATTTTTTAATTATTTTTCATATTGTTATATTAATTTGCATAAATTTTATATAAAAAATTTAGATTGGATGAATAATTAATTCAAAATTTCTTCATTTAAGACGATAATAGAAATTCTGATGGAAGTACCGTATTTTCGGGTGTATAGCCCGCGGGTTATACAAGAAAAAAACATTTGGAATAGCCGCTGCGGCTTATACACGGTGCGGATTATACAAAGATTTTTTTTTTTTAAAAAAGAAACAGAAATCGTGATTTTTCTGTGATTTTTAAACCTCAAAAAATTTCAAAAATCGTCGAAATTTGCGAATTTTTTTTCACTATGCCGCAAAATTTAAAGAATTTTCCCGTGTTTGTAATGTTTTTTTACTGTTTAAACGCTATTATTACTTATTTCTGTGTTTAGAAATAGCGATATTATTGGTTTGTTTGTGACGGACTCGGAAACTTCCGATTTTGAAGGATTTTCCGATTCCAGTGATTAAAATAAATATTTTTGAGCGAATTATTGTGTGCCTTTTTATACAATAGTTTTATATTACTTATATTAAAATAATAATAACATATTTTCTAGGTGGTAAAATGCCATTAATGGTTCCAGTTGTATATTATGTCATGTTCTCTTAAAGTAACTGTTGTGATAATTTACCTATTATCTGCTGCTGCAATGCAAAAAATTAAACAGAGATAAATGGTATTTAATGTTTGCCAGAAATGTAATGCAATTAGCACAATAATTACATTTACTTTTTGACATGAAAAAAAAAAAAAATGCGTGTTATGTTGTTTATGATGGCTAATTATCTACACGAGGGAAATGGGCTCGAAGGGGCGGAGATGCCCTCCATGGGGGGATTAGTCTACAGTTATATTTTTCTTGCATGAGGTTATTTCGGCTTTTACCATTTAAACAAATATTCAGCATCATCTTTTGGGGAAAAAGAAGTTAACTCGAATGAATCAAATTCCAACCCGAATTGAACATTTAAAACCAATCCGACCCGCGACGAAAGAAAGAAAAAAAAAACGCCAACCCGACCCGAACTTCAGTCGTCGGGTTCGGGTACTATCCAATTACCCGACCCAATGCAGAATTCAATTATGCACCAAGTGATTGAAATAAATATAAAATATAACTTTGAAATGTTCATGCAAGAAGTATTTTTAAAATATCTACAATAACGCCAAATATTCTTAAAAACGACCACAAAATAAAACAGATTCAATTGCATTGTTAAAATATATTGTATTTAAGAAACAGTACAGTGATGATAAGTATTTTTTTTCTCTCCATAATCATTTCGCGTATAAATGCTTTTAAAGCAAAATCTTCTAACTGAAGGCAGCTCTTCTACTTGTGACAGCTAAAATGTTCCAAACAGAGCGATAGAAGACGGGGAAAAAAGAAAATAACTTTAGGATCACACGTGATATCTTTTCGTAGTGGTTAGCATGAATCATGTAATGTTTATAATCCTTATCGCTCCATGTGCAAAGAAATAACAAAAGTAGGTCATCATGAAATTTCTTGCAGATTGATTGGAATTAAACAAAACAGATTTGAATTAAAAAGTTGTTTTGTTTCTGAGAACTTTATTATAAAACACGCATACACACATAAATAACAGACACATTCGCTATAAGTCATTTTTAATTTTAATTGTATAAAACTATTGGCGTATTTATTAATACTTAACGAAATCGAATAGCGTTTTTCAGTTTTTGATAAGGGAAAAAAACATTTAGAAAACACTGAAAGTTGATTTTTTTAATTGAATTTCCTGATTTGACAGCTCGGGGAAGGTCATCATCAAATAGCAATTGCTTATAACTTAAGATATAATACATTTATCGAAAATGGAAAAACGCATTTGATTCCAAATCACTTTGATAGCTATCCCAGAAGATTCCATGCTTTTCCATTTAAAAATGAGTTTAAAATTACCGGATCTCGATGAATTATTGCGCGAGGTTTCTTTATAATCTGCCCCCCCCCCCCCCCCCCCCTCCACTAAAAAAAAAATCTATATTCCCGATCTACATATTCTTTTAGAAATAATTAAAATGAGAATTTTTATATCTTATTCAATTGACGAAATGAGATGTGATAACGTTATTTTATTTGTACATAGCGGTAAATATTAAAATTAATGCGTTTATTATCTATTTGTAAATAAGTTTAATATGGTACTGTGAAAATAAATGTCATTTTATCCCGTTCGAACACGCTTGAGTTAAAATTGAGATTGCCAATTTTGATCGCCCAATCGTTCTCATGGCGCTCTTCAGTGTATAGAAAAGTTTGCTCAATTTTAACGGGATTTTTTCTTTTAAATATTATTTATAATGAATTATTAATTTTGAATATCGTACTTATATTATTTATACCAAATTATAATTTCATATTTCGGTGCTTGCGGTTTCTAAAATTCAGTTTAATTAATTCTTTTGTTGCAAAATCATTCGCGATATACCAAGGTAATAATGCATTTTATCATCCGCGCCATATACCGGAATTTAAGCAGCAAATTTTACGCAATTTTATTGTAGTTTTTCGTATTTATATTATTTAAATCATATTAATAATTTCGAATTTTGTATTTAAATTATTTATTTCTAATTAATAATTTCATTTTTATGATTTCTTAATTCAGCTTATTAATGTGTTTCTGTTTAGCACGACATTAGCAGCCGCGATTACCGCGGAAATTTCACATGCGGCGTAAACCCTGGTCGAAATATACATTCGTAGATGGTGTATAGCCCGCGGGCTATACAACGATGCAACTCCGCGGCTTATACATGAACTTTTTTACGGTACTGCTCGATTTAGGGGTGCGGGCTATACACCCGAAAATACGGTAGTACAGTAGAAGATCTATATAATGCAATTCTCCATATAACGCACAACTTCTCAGAAATAAACAATGAATTTTGCAGTTAAAAAGCACTTGCATTTCCACACTGTCAAAAATTGCTACTCTCTAGAGGACTCAATTTGATACATTAGTTTAAATTTATCTCTTAATTTAAGACCTTTTTAATGAAAAAATTGCTATTATTACAATAAACATTTTTGAAAATAAGTAATATAATGAATGATTTGATTCAAGTATATTTGGACAATGTTTATAAAGTAAATTTAACACTGTGTGAAATGTTGTATATTAGGCAAAATTTATAATCTGGATGACTCCTGGTAACAAGAAATGCAGTATAAAGATATTCTAATGTATTTTGATATATTTCAGACATATTTGGCCATGTTTACAAGGTAAATTTAATGATGTGTGAAAGATGATCCATATAACGCAATACCTTGCGTTTTTAGGTTTGCGTTATAAAGATCTTCTACCGTACATCAAAAATTCCCTGACTTTTCCATGACCTTTTCAAATGTTAAAAAAATTCCCTGACATTTCCCTGACTTTTTGCCTAAATTTTCAAATTCCCTGACCCGTAGGAACCTTGTTAAAAGCATTTAACCCTCTAAGTGTTTGGGGCGTAATATTCCGTTCACTAAGCTCCAGGTTTCACAGCAATACAAGCAATATTTAAGATAATATAATTCTATAGATTTAATGAATTTTAAATCCATTGAAGAATGATTAATACTTTCAAGGGTTACATTCATATTTGTAATTGAGTTTTTTTTTTATAATGTTGGAAGAATCATATTTTCTTAGCATTTAAAACAAAATGCAAAGAAAACAACATTACAATTTTACCCTTTTGCAAGACGCTCGGAGGGTTAAAGGAACGTGTAAATGAAGATTTGTACAATATACTCTAAAAAAATTGCTTAATTTGAAAACTATTTACAGCTCTAAATATATTTCAATATTGAGTTAAAATCAAGCAATATCAAGCTGCTAAAGGTGATCTCCACCCATAACCCTTTCAGGGGCAAAGCACTTCTGTTCCTAAAATGTTAAAATGATTGAATGACACCCGGATTTACAAAGAAACTTATATGAAAGTAAGTAAAAACTGTTCTTTGCGTACATTATAAAAAGCAAAACTTAATTTCAAAATTCCAGTGCCAATGTGGCATATGGGAATGGTATACATAATATACCGGTGCCCTTCAAGGGGTTAAGAGGCTACACCACTCACACAAAACACCCACTTAGTCTTATTTATTTATTTATTTATTTTGCATTTGGACAGCTGAGATCTCTACAATCATTGTTTATTACTTTTTATGTTTTTGTTTGCATTTTTTTTTTTTTTTTTTTTTTTTTTTTTTTTTTATTATTATTATGAAGGTACTTTCATTTTCAAAACCGGTTCTGAAAGTTAAAGTATCCTCATTTAAAAAAAAATTGCAAACAAAATCAAAAAAGTAAAAAACGGCAATTGCAGACATCAGCCTCAGCTATCCAATGCAAAAAGATTGTTTAAAAATATTCAAATGCAAACAAGCTATTTAAAAGAACTGTTCTACAGGATAAACATTAGGAAACAGGTGTTTTCACATAAGTAGCAGAGATTCATTAACGAGTATCCAATGGTATATGTGTTCCTAACTATTAGCTATTTACCTCTCCCAATTTTTCCGCCAAGATTTCATATCAATATTAGAAACAATTAGAAATAGTATTTAATTTTTTCAAGAAAGTGGGAAATACTCATGACTAAAAAAAAATAAATAAACTGCAGGTATATGCGAAAAATAATTAATAACATTATTACCGTCTCATAATTCTCCAGATAGAGAAATCATAAGTAAGATCACCAGACTCGTTGATTCAACATTTTCAACACCAACAAAAATTAGCTGTTTTGAAGACAAGTTGATGTTGAAACCAGATTACGGAGGATTCCCCTGAAATCAGATACAAACATTTAACATATCTTTAAAAAAAACTTACAGAAGAATAAAGAAGAAAAAATTATACATTTAATAGATAATTCTTCTTACAAGGGAACCACTTTTGATGCTACTCACATGTAGTATCAAGACCTGGTGCATTTTGTAGTCCTATACATAAAAGTTAAAGAACTGATAAATTTCTCTGTTAAAATCATATTTTATGTATTTTTTTATACTTTAAATTTTATATTATTGGATTTTTATTTGTTTATTTCACGCCAAAAGGGAGTTAAGTCGTCAAATATGGCGCTAAATATTTTTCGCTTGCTTATCACTCTAGTGTCTAGTACATGCACAGTATGTATTAAAATTAACTCAGATTGCGATTTGTTTAATAATTCATTGATAGCATAAGAAACAAGAATAAGGTTTTTTCTTTCTATGCAGACGATAAATGTATAAGTAGTAAACATATTTCTGTTAAAAACTGTAAAGACCGTTGAGAAATATTTTTTTAGTGAAATGCAAAATAAGCAAACTATTTTCTTTCGAAGAGAGATGGAATAAAGTTTCGAAGGTTTAAAATTAAATGTCGTTGTATTAAATGTTGTGTCTTTTTATAAAAGTAATCATAAAGTAAATTAATATTTTTATGCGATTTAGAAAATTTACTGTGCCTAATTAGGTCGGGCATTACAATTTCTAGTGAAGTCCAAACCACTGCTGACACACAACAAACAGCTATGATATCCGACTAGGGTTGCTAGAAAGATCTACTTTTGAAAAGAATGGCAACTTTCTGGTCGCCAAAAATATAAATATAATATTGTAATTTCAAAATCAAATTCGTAGGTTCTTGAAGGAATTTTTAAACTTTTTTCAATATTTTATAGTTATTATTGACTAATTTGACTTTTTAATTTTTTTTTTCTTAAAAAAAATCTATGTTATGTTAGTAGTCCGATAAGTGGTTTCGAAAATTGCATTTTCAGAAAGTTATGCTGCTTGTAAAATCAAAAAATATTATTTTAAAAAGAAAAATTTTATTGATTCTCAAACTTCTTTATATAGGGCTTTAAAATTCACCAGGTCTTAATGATAGGTGCGAACAGCGCTAAAAGAGGTTCCCTTCTCAGTAGGAATTTTTCTGGGTCTCAATAAAATTTCTTGAAAGTCTGAAGTTTGCGATGAGCAGTGCTAGTGCATATGTGGTACGTAGGCAGATAGGTTGCCAACATCCTTACATTTGCGCAAAAAGGAAGTCCTATTCAGGGCACCTTCAAATAATTCTTTTAAATAAAACAGGCCCCTTCACAAATTTCCTTACTTAAAAACAAACTCTTCATTAACTACTTTCATTTTGGTGGATTTTGAAATATCTGACTTACAAAGAAATTCTTCAGATGTGAAAACTTAAAAAAGTTATTATGAATAAGTGCTTGGTTTCAATTTGAATAATTAGATTTGATATTTCAATGAAATTATTTCAAACTTTCTCTTTCACAAAATGGGTTCCCCCCCCCCCTCCCCCCTATCCTACCCCAAAAAAACGACATCAACCCCACTTTTCAAGTTAATTTATTGGAAAATTTAATTAGACGATTACACATTACCTAATATGATTAAAGAAAAACAGTTTCAATATCGGGCATCCAATGCTAGCATTTTTAAAAAATGTCTCCCTTTCAATTTTAACTATTTCAATATACCCCGTAAAGTTTGAAATTTTATCACCTTTTCTTAAAAATACTTGAAATTTAAGGACGCAATTTTTTTTTTAAATCATCTTTTCTTAAAATCACTTGAAATTTAAGGACACAAATTTTTAAAATGCACCACAGACATCTGCTTCATGATCTAGAAAACCCTATTTTTAATAATTATGTTAGATAATGAGTAATCGCCATCATTTAATTAATTTTTTCCATAAGTTAACATGAGATTTCGCAATAACAGCATATCAGTGGAAAACCGCTTAAAGATAAAAAAAAGGCCATGCTACATATATTAGGGAACAGACGTATTAGTGGTCTGCAGAATAAACTTGGTGATTTTTTGGCATTGAAAATGATCACCAATCTGAAACTAAGAGATACACCAATATGGTGGTCATTTTCAAAACTAAAGTGATTTTGCCAGCACTTAAAAAAGTTAAGGTTTTAATGTTTTGAAAGTGATTGCCAGATTTCAAAACAAAACTTCATGTTTTCGTAATTTCAATAACGACATTTTGGGCATATTAACATACAAAAACAAATGAAGATTAAAGAAATATTAAAAATTGCAAAAGTAAGCTTCGATTTTAATAAATTTATCATATAAATACAGAAAATCAGACCATAAAATTCAGTAAATAAGAAATATTACTTACATTATGCAGACAAATTTTTAAAGTAAATTACGAGTAGCAGATTTTTTTTTTTATCTGAACAATTCTGATTTTAAAGAATCAAATGTAAAAATATCTATATACAGGATGTGAAAAAGAAGAACAAGTACAAAAACACAACAAGATAGAAAAATTTTATAACCCTCCTGAAATAATACACCAAGATGTGGTTGCCATAATCTGAGTTGCCACAAATAATGGTTCATCGCCCAAAATTTGCCTTTTCGCCAAGTTCATTCTGCGAACCACTAGCACATCTCCCGTTATCAGTGAAGTAATATTGATATTTTCAATATAGTAGAAAACAATGAAATTTGTACAGCTTGATTTCAGGAAATTATATTTTTCACATCCTGTATATAGATATCTTTACATTTGATTCTTTAAAATCAGAATTACTCTATTAAGAAAAAAAAAAAAAAAAAAAATCTGGTACTCATAACTTACTTTAAAAATTCATCTGGATAAAAAGGGGTTGATGCAGGGATTATTTTCTTTGGTACCCATTTTGTGAAAAGTAAAAGCTATTTTTATGAAATTTATTATATTTTTGTGATTATTTTATTTTTTTGTAAAAACTAACTTTTTGAAACAAAATATGAAATCCAGTTACTAAAATTCGAACCAAGTATTTGTTAATAATTCTGCTAAGTTTAACTTTCTGGTGAACTTGTTTTCTTTGCAATTTACACATTTTAAAATCTAATACAGCCTAGTAGCAGAAAGTTCGAGACAGGAGACGGGCGTTGCAAATTTTCTTTTCTCGTTTGCAGATTATTTCTCTATCGAACTTTTATTTCGCTTTATATTATGTTTAGCTCTTTATTACTTAATACAAAAACTTAAGATTATTATTAGTAAAATTAATAAAATGCATAATAACAAAGGTAAGTGATCGTTTGATTAATTAATGCTTCAATTCTAAAATATTTTGCCTGCAGATTATTTTCTGCCCCTGAAGTACCTGTTGCAGACACTTGGCGAATTTTTTGCTACTGGGTAATACAGTATCTCCCACAAATCTGCACAGCTTGGGACCAGAGGTTGTGCAAATTTTAGAATTTTGCGGATATTTTGCCATTGCTTTGTTTATGTTTTTTAAACAGTAATTTAAATGTAATACAGTACAGAACCATTTATCCGGAATGCTTGGGGTCAGATGTATTCCGGATAACTGGTTTTCCGGTTAACTGGTTGTGCATTAAAGCAGCATCCATTTGATAAGTTTTGTGTAATATGTGTGGTTGTGGCATTATTTCTCATTTTAAATTATTAGATTACTTGAATTAAAAATCAATGCAAGAAAGATCAAAAGTTAACCAGAGTTTAAAAGAAGGTAATTTATGGGAATCCCTTAAGAACAAAAATTCTTCTGTTTCCTCTGCATAAAAATTAAAACATCTAAAATACAACTAAATGTGATGACAAAAATACTAGATGTTGTCATCAAATTATACAATTGTGTCAAGCAA
This sequence comes from Maratus speciosus, assembly GCA_963932465.1. Classification (NCBI taxonomy): domain Eukaryota; kingdom Metazoa; phylum Arthropoda; class Arachnida; order Araneae; family Salticidae; genus Maratus; species Maratus speciosus. Next base: position 103,919,182 of record OZ010794.1, read on the forward strand.
AGCCTATGTCAAACTGGCAATGTATGACACATTTTTCTGCAAAGATTCTGAAATCACTCAATCAGAAATATCATTCCGGATAACTGGTTTTCCAGTAGGGATGCACCGGATATTGATTTTGCCGGATATCGGATACCGGATATCCGAAGCTCCTTTGCCTGCCGGATTCGGATATACTAGATATGTTTTTAGTTATATCGTGAATTATTTCTTTATATAACGCCATCTCAGAACAATAAATTACAAACATGTTTGACACATCATTAAAACATTTTAAATGTATTGAAATATAATTTGCAAAAACTATATCTCTTTGAATATCAGGGCTTGAAATTCAAGTTTTCCCCAGGAGGGGAGTTTCCCAACCAACATTTAAAAATGCAGGGGAGTTGAACTGTTAGAAAGGAGAAAAAAAAATCTTTAAACCCCGTTATTTTTTATGTGCCACTTAAAGAATTACATTTATACAGACATGACAAAATATCATTAAAATAATTTAAATTAACAACTCAAGATAATTATCCAAAATATTTATTTTTATTAAAACAAAGGAACAGAATCAAGTTTTATATATACCATGTCTATCCTTCAACTTTCACCTAATGTTATGGGCAATTAACGATTGGGTTCCTAAATGAATTTTTTAATTTAGATTTTATTCCATTTTGCGTGATTTAGCCTCTTTCACAAGTTACACTTTTGACAAACAGCATAGACCAACTTATCGGAAACGCATGGTTAGGCTCTGTTAAAAGATTTTAGAAAACTTTGCAAAATCTGATGTGCATTAATTTTTAACAGTAAGTTAAAAATGCATGAATAATGCGTATTGGTGATTCTATTGTCAATATCCTACGGTGATTGTATGTCACTTCTGAACAAACTTGTTTTATTATATCCTTAATGGAATTATAGTCAAAACTGTAGTCCCTGGTATTTTCGTTAATTGAACTATGTTCTATGCATTGGAATTTTAAATCCATATCCAAAGTTTGAAAAGGAAATAGTCATTGATTTTTTCTATTACATTATAAAAGGTTGATTTCAAAAAGTCATGTCCTAATCTGTGAATTGCAAGAATCAACTAGTTTGTTTTTTTAAGTTCAACCAAATTTTTTTTTCTTCATGAGCACCACAAGTAGGGTGTAAAAAAATAATGATTTTTTTAAAAAAATAAAAAAAATCAGATTTTTTTGATTTAAATCAGATTTTTTTGATTTAAATCGGATTTATGATTTTTTTCCCAGCGTTCAAATACGGAATAGCTACCACAGGGATGAGAATTTTCCGTCTTTTGGCGGATTTCCGCTTTTTTATTTCAAGGAATTTCCGCTTTTTTTTTTCTCGAAATTCCGCCTTTCTTTCCGAGGATTCCGTATTTTTTCTCCTGCAAAATTTTGTTATTTTCCGAAATTTTCACTTTCCTATCGATTCCGCTTTTCTTCCGATTTCGAAAGAACATTCAAAGGTGATGAAAAAACGGTAAATTTTGTCAAAAAATCGCGAAAAAGCGACAAATTTTGTCAAAATATCGCGAAAAGGCGGTAAATGTCACCAAACGATGGCAAATTTCGTCCAAAGATCGTGATAAAAATGGCAAATTTCGTCAAAAGATCGCGAAAAAGCGGCAAATTTTGTCAAAAGAACGCGAAAAAGCAGAAACTTTCGTCAAAAGATCGCGAAAAAGCAGAAACTTTCGTCAAAAGATCGCGAAAAAGCAGAAAATTTTGTCAAAAGATCGCGAGAAAGCAGCAAAATTTGTCAAAAGATCGCGAATAAACGGCAAAGTTCGCGAAAAAATGGTAAATTTCGTCAATAGATCGCGAAAAAGCTGCAAATTTCGTCAAAAGATCGCGAAAAAGCTGCAAATTTCTTCAAAAGATCGCGAAAAATACATGTATTTAGTGCTTTTAGTGTATCCTCCCCTTCCCCCCTTTTTTGTAACCTTTCAGAAAATTTGCTGTGAATTTTTTTTTTTTTTTTTTTTTTTTTACTCAGAATCACTCCTGATTCAGAATTAACATTAAGCTGGCTGTAGGTCCTGGTTTGCCCGTGTGACCAAAAATAATGTGACCCATTGTGATTCTCACTAAGTTTTTCATATTTTTTGCTAAAAAATTTATTCAAATTATGACACACAAAAACTCTATTCTTAATTAAATTATTTCATTTTCAGGAGCGGTCATGATTCTGATAAGTCTAGCATTTCATATGACCTACACTCAATGTTTTAAGAGCTGTGTGCAATTTGGCTATTTTCACTCCTGTAATGTAGTATACAGGTTTGTGTGCTTGTCTCCATTTGCCCGGAAATCAGACCCTGGTTTTATTTCTTAAAGTATCTTTCACGGATAAAATGTGGTACGATTTTTTGTTTGCGCGTGGTTTCAGTCTTTTTGCTTTTTTGCAATTCTCATCCCTGCTACCAAGAGTTTTAGGTTTCCAAAACAATCAAACCACTAATTGCTAACATAATCTATGTTTTTACACTTTAATTAATAAAATTATAATTAGTAATTACAGAAATTATAAAAACTGCAAGTTAGTAGTTTCATTAGGTAGTATCATACAATAATGTTATATTCATTAATATTGTAATAATTATGTAAAACTTTATAAATACTAGTGATATTTAACATTTATTAAAATTATTAACCGCATTTTATATTAAATAGTTAACACTACTTCAAATTAATAATTATTAAACAATTAACTCTCTAATTAGGAACATATTATACATTTTTAAGACTTAATTATTAAAATGATAATAATGTAGTATTCATTTTAGAAAGGAAAAGGGACAGGATGCTAGTTCCAAAAAAGGGCACTATTCCATGAGGAAATATATTAGTAATGTCTAATGTGTTTAGTAATGATATAAGAAAAAAAAATGAATAATTTGTAGTATGATGAATAAAGTGTCCTTAATTTTTAATAATTTTATGAATAACAAATTGAAAAATACAATTAAATAACATATTTTAGTAATATCCTGTATTTTCTAAAGAAATAAAGTTCTATGTTTTTGCGAGATCTTGGCCACATGAATTTAGAAATACTGTTGAATGGGGAAGTTTTTTACAAGAAATCTCTGGCCATAACTACAGGTGAATTTCAACTATTTTTTTTTTTTTTTTTTTTTTTGTAAGGCACGGTTCATTTCGCCAATTTCAAAAGGGGCATGGTGCGGCACTATTTAAAAAAGTGCTAGAAGAAATAGTATAAGTAATTACTGGATTAATAAAAACTGTAAATAAGTAATTCATTAGTTAACAAATAACAAAACTAACAAATATTATTTGCAGCTCGTTTTGCATTTGTATTTAGGAAAATTACTGTAAACCACCAAAATCTAAGCTTACACACATGTATGTGTATGATAATCAAAAGAATTATGAAAATGAGTTAAGCCCACTAATATAGGATAAAGTTAGCCACTTATATCTGAAATCCTCAAAATATTTAAGTAACAGCATTATAACCTTTCAGTGTGGATTATTAGCTTTCAATGGTTCATTTTTTTTTCTTTTTAAGAAAAATTTTGCTGCCTTTTCAATCTCTAATCATTATTTTTTATACAGTATTATGTGAGTTACAAAGTTAAAAACATTTATTCAACCTATACCGAAGAAGTTCTTGGTGAGCTTAGCATTTTTATACCAATTATTTCTTTTTCTGTTATGCATTCATTTACAATTTAGCTTTGAAAAGATGTCATTCTTTCATTCTTCTTTAACTTGAGATTGCTACTAATTACTATTCATTCTTTTACTTGTAGAAATGTATTACACTTGCTATGTGTAATTTTATATAAAATAATGCATAAATTGATTACCTAAAGGAATTTATGACATTGCAAATAATATAGATTTAAATATCATTTTTAAATTAAACTGTTTTAATTTGGATAAAAACTTAAAAACAATGCTTTTTATAAACTCAACCGTTTTTAATTTTTTACAATACTCATGAATTAAGCTTAGAAACAATTATTTAAAGCTCTTTTTTTTTGCTTATTCATAAGTCAAAATACCTGTAGAAACTTTCAAATTATGTTTATGTTAGATTTTAATATATTTTTTGACATTTTAAACGTTTAGAAAATTTTTGATTTAAATCAATGATTTTTTTTTAAAAAATCGGTTTATTTAAATCATGATTTTAATCGCTGATTTAAATCAACTGATTAAAATCGTTGGCACCCTAACCACAAGTGTAATCTGATTTTGTTGAGTGCTGACTATTGGCCAATTTGGTAGGGCTCAGTCTCCGGTGGCCCTTTTAGTTATTTGCTATTTTGGGCATAGGGAAGAAACATCGCAAAATACATAAATCGTTCATTAAAAATATACAGTAAAAATATACCGCCAATATACAGTAAAAAAAAACTGTGAAAAATCGAGAAAATTTTACAAAAATCTCTGTTACAGTGCCACCTTCTGGCAGAATATTTCCAAATTCAAGGAGAAACTGCTGGCCATAGTCAAAAATATACACCACAAAATTATTTCAATTCTATGTTTAACTTCATACACTTTTCAATGGTAAAATAAGGGAAATAACACAAAAATCCGTATTATAGTGCCCCCTTCCAGCAGAATATTTTCAAATTGAAGGAGACCTGCTGGCCATAGCCAAAAACATACCCCGAAAAATTGGTTCAATTCTATACATAACTCCATACACTTTTCGATGGTACAAGAATGATGGTACAAAAATCGCTATTACAGTGCCCCACCCCCATCCCCTTCCAGTGGAATGTTTCCATATTCAAGGAGGGCCGCCTGGCTATAGCCAGAAACATTCACAAAAAAATTGGTTCAATTCTATGCATAACTTCATAACGATGGCAAAAATCGCTATTATTGGAAATATCCTCATCCTGGCGGAATATTTCCAATTTAAGGAGAACCTGCTGGACATAGCCAAAAACAAATACAAAAAATTTTGTTCAATTATATGGATAACTTCATACACTTTTCGATGGTACAATAATGAAAATGGCACAAAAATCGCGATTACCGTGCCATACTTTAATAAACAACTTCAAATTTTGTTTTAAACTCTGAAAGTAAAGGTACAATTTTCTAAAAGAAGTAAACGTAAATTCTTAAATTTATTATAAAGAGTTCAAATATCAATGTTAGGAAAGCTCGCAATTCTTTAAACTTTTGAGAATTACCTTTTACTCATGAATAGTGGACTTACTTTCATATTTTACATTATAAACAAAATTGTTCGGCATTGTTCGGGGTCAAACGATTTCTGTTATCCTCATATATTCGCTTTGCTGCACTCTGCCGGAAGAGAAGTCGGATATCCGGTGATTGTGATTCGGATATCCGACGGTATTTCGGATATTGAAAAATCAGCCGGATATGCCGGATATCCGTTGCATCCCTATTTTCCAGTTAACTGGTTTCCGGATAAGTGGTTCCATACTGTAATGCAATTGAAATTATAATGAATGCTTGCATTATAGCAAAATATTAAAATAATTAATTAAAGTAATAAGCTAATAAAAAGTAAGAAATTTTTTTAAAAGATTGAATTATTAAAAGTAAAGATCACATAAAACGTAAGATAATTTTTAAAAAATGATTAAACGTAAAGATCAAATAAATAATTATATGCATAATAAAGATGAGATACATTTTTTCTTTAATTATTCAATCAAACTTTTCTCTTAAAGGCACCTACCCTAATACTTTACATCAAAATCATAATGTAAGGATGGAAGTTTTATTTCAGGTTTAGCCAGTCTTAATAACCCAAAAAGCTTGATTAATGCATAAATATATATGGTGAAAAGATTGTGATTACCAATAGATTTAGCAATATCTTGATTTTTTTCAGAAATAAATTTATACTTGATTCATTAAAAAACATGATTTTAATCTTATTATCGAGAATTACATATTAAAATACATACAGAATGATATAAAACTAAAACTAAATCTGTAATTTTGTCCTTACATCTGAACTGAAAGTTCCATTGTTTACATCTGTGGTGGTGTGCAGATTTTAGGGAGTCTACTGTATAAAAATAATGAAGAGTATGTTTTCATGGAATACAGTAGAAGATCTATATAATGCAATTCTCCATATAACACACAACTTCTCAGACATAAACAATGAATTTTGCAGTTAAAAAGCACTTGCATTTCCACGCTGTCAAAAATTGCTACTCTCTAGAGGACTAAATTTGATACATTAGTTCAAACTTTATCTCTTAATTTAAGACCTTTTTAATGAAAAAATTGCTATTATTACAATAAATATTTTTGAAAATAAGTAATATAATGAATGATTTGATTCAAGTATATTTGGACAATGCTTATAAAGTAAATTTAACACTGTGTGAAATGTTGTATATTAGGCAAAATTTATAATCTGGATAACTCCTGGTAACAAGAAATGCAGTATAAAGATATTCTAATATATTTTGATATATTTCAGACATATTTGGCCATGTTTACAAGGTAAATTTAATGATGTGTGAAAGATGATCCATATAACACAAAATTCTATATAACGCAATACCTTGCGTTTTTAGGTTTGCGTTATAAAGATCTTCTACTGTAAATCAAAAATTCCCTGACTTTTCCATGACCTTTTCAAATGTTAAAAAAATTCCCTGACATTTCCCTGACTTTTTGCCTAAATTTTCAAATTCCCTGACCCGTAGGAACCTTGTTAAAAGCATTTAAAGGAACGTGTAAATGAAGATTTGTACAATATACTCTAAAAAAATTGCTTAATTTGAAAACTATTTACAGCTCTAAATATATTTCAATATTGAGTTAAAATCAAGCAATATCAAGCTGCTAAAGGTGATCTCCACCCATAACCCTTTCAGGGGCAAAGCACTTCTGTTCCTAAAATGTTAAAATGATTGAATGACACCCGGATTTACAAAGAAACTTATATGAAAGTAAGTAAAAACTGTTCTTTGCGTACATTATAAAAAGCAAAACTTAATTTCAAAATTCCAGTGCCAATGTGGCATATGGGAATGGTATACATAATATACCGGTGCCCTTCAAGGGGTTAAGAGGCTACACCACTCACACAAAACACCCACTTAGTCAAGTTACTATGAGATAGTTTTTTTTTAATATCTTGTTTGCATTTGCAAATTTATTTATTTATTTATTTATTTTGCATTTGGACAGCTGAGATCTCTACAATCATTGTTTATTACTTTTTATGTTTTTGTTTGCATTTTTTGCATTGCAAACAAACAGAACATGCATAGAAAAAAAAATCAGATTTCAAAGAATGAACACACAATGAAATGTAGTAACAAAAGATTTTATTATTGAGTCACCGCTAAATAAAGCAGTAAAAGTTAAATAAATAAAAAGTTATAAAATAAAGCTAGAATTTTTAACTATTTAATAAAAATAAAGCAATACATAGAAGTAAATACATAATAAAAGGTTTGGAATACATAAAAATAAATAAAATTACAAAATAAAACCATCAAAATCAGATTCTTTGCTATCAGAATCAAACAACTCTAATTGTTCATGACCTAAAACGTTACATAAAAAAAATTAATTTGATTAATTAAAACCATGAGTTGCGATCAGAATAAAAATGGCAAATTTTGGCATACGAACGGCGCTGCTACCAAGCAACTCGACAGAGCATGACAGATTAAAACAAATGCCGATTTGGCAGTTCGCATGCTGAAAAAAAAAAAAAAAAAAAAAAGAAAGTAAATCCTTGTAAATAAAAATAGTGAAGGGGTACAGAAAATAAAGAAATCATTAAAAAAAAAAAGGGGGTTCAGGAATTAGGGAATGTAGTCCCTAATTTCCGAATCAGATGGGCCACACCCCAAAAAATATGTACTTTATTTTTCGTAAGGGATGCGGTGCTTCTCCCAGTTTTATGGTATTTTAAGAATATATGCATGTAATATTAAGTGGATATATCAAATATATTTTTTATAATCCAGCCAGGGTTGGCAAGTTTCTGCCTGGGTGGTTAAAACCGTTTTAACTGGTTAAAACTGGCATGGCAGAAACTAGTTTCTGCCAGTAAGTGGCAAAAACTGCCAGAAACTAAGAAACAATACTAATAAGAACTTTAATCTAGAATGATACATAATTCACACATGTATTTGATATGTAAACAATTAAGTTAAAAAGTGAAACTAAAAGTTACGAATGTTTTTTCAAATTAGCAAATAGTTACAAAATGATAATATAAATATACTTTGTATACCATATTGTTTATATAATACCAATTTTCTTTCGCTTGAAAAACAGAAAATTTCATAATGGTAATCTGACGGTAATAATTGCTATTTAAAAGTAAAAAAAAAAAAAAAAAAAAAAAAGAAATTACAAAAAATTCTATATTTTATCAAATCACTTTTCAAAGTATTTTTAAATAAATAATACAATGCAATAACTTAAAGATTACCTACTAGATACAAATAGAAGTGGTTCTTGTGAAAATATAAAAGTAAATAATTGAAACAGAAAAAATAACAGAGAAACATTTTTTAATGAAATAACTTGTACAATTATTTTACAAAGTTATTTATTTTTTAATTAAAACTACCTACAATATCTTGTTATTTATCCTGAATAAAATGCACTTAAGGAATTTAATATCACTAAAAAAGCCTCAGATTATATCTCAAAATGTGTTTATGCCAGTTGTTGCCACTTTTGCCATTTAAAACTGGTTGTAAGCATTTCCTGCCACTGGCAGGGCAGAAACCGCCCTTAATTCTGCACAACTAAATTTTAATCACATTTCATTAAACAAGGTTTCTACACAATTCTGGTAAAAAAAATCCCTGACTTTTCCAGGTTTTCCCTGACTTTATTCAAAAATTTCCCTGACCTTTCTCAGTAAAAATTGGCTTATATATTGTTGCAAAACCTCCACAATGGACTTTAATTTAGATAATTGCTAGAAAAAAGTATGTGCTGTATCAATTTCCGATTTTTTAATTATTTTTCATATTGTTACATAATTTGCATAAATTTTATATAAAAAATTTAGATTGGATGAATAATTAATTCAAAATTTCTTCATTTAAGACGATAATAGAAATTCTGATGGAAGTAGTACAGTAGAAGATCTATATAATGCAATTTTATATGATGCAATTCTCCATATAACGCACAACTTCTCAGACATAAACAATGAATTTTGCAGTTTAAAAGCACTTGCATTTTCACACTGTCAAAAATTGCTACTCTCTAGAGGACTCAATTTGATACATTAGTTCAACTTTATCTCTTAATTTAGACCTTTTTAATGAAAAGATTGCTATTATTACAATAAACATTTTTGAAAATAAGTAATATAATGAATGATTTGATTCAAGTATATTTGGACAATGTTTATAAAGTAAATTTAACACTGTGTGAAATGTTGTATATTAGGCAAAATTTATAATCTGGATAACTCCTGGTAACAAGGAATGCAGTATAAAGATATTCTAATGTATTTTGATATATTTCAGACATATTTGGCCATGTTTACAAGGTAAATTTAATGATGTGTGAAAGATGATCCATATAACGCAAAATTCTATATAACACAATACCTTGCGTTTTTAGGTTTGTGTTATAAAGATCTTCTACTGTAGAATTTTGTGAAGGGGCATGTTTTATTAGAAGAGATTTTGTGAAAGGGCCCCTAAATGTTGCTTGGATTGAACCCTGATAATGTAAGTAATATTTCTGTATTAGTATTTTTTATTAACTGAATTTTATGATCGGATTTTCTACACTTCGATGCTAAATTTATTAAAACCAGAGCTTACTTTGGTAATTTTTAATATTTATGTAGCAGATCCTGTTTATTTAGTTTTTGTTTACAAATTCTTTATTCATTCTTTGGACAAATTCAGATTGTTATGCTTAAAATAAACAAATCACACACTTAAAACATATACATAATCGCTTTACTCGCCACTGGCGAATGGGTTTTCTGATAGGGCGAGTGTAATTTTACTTTTAGGTAGTATTTGAAAACTGCGGGCTACAGAAAATATGACAGACACTTTGTTTTTTTTTACTAGTTAGCTATATTGTGCAACTTTCCACAGAGCCTGATTATCACAGGGGCACATGGAGCACGTGCCCCGGGCCCATAATTTCAGGGGGCCCAAAAGCATTTTGTGAGCTCTCCGAAAATAAAAATTAATACAAATTGCCCTTTATAGTTCACAGAAAAAAAAATGTATTTTTCCCATTCATGTATAAACTAAACTATCTCAGTATTTTTTACTAACGACAAAGAACTGCAATGTAAACTTCGAAATTCCAAGAAGAACGGATATCACACCTAACATGTTTCATTCAGTCTTATCAGTTTAGCGTTTTACTCATTCTAAATACCATATAGTGCAGAAGATTTTACCTTCATTTTTTTTTAAGGCATTTTTACAGGTGTCTATAATATATTGTTTTCTCGTAACATTATGGTTAAGTTGTAAACTGCAAGTTCAAATTATAAGGGAAGAATTTTTTGAGAAAAGGGGCCCAAACATGGCCGTGTGCCCCGGGTTCGGGATGTGGAAGGATTCAATAAGAATTTATTGATTTTTATATTTATTAATACTGATTTAAGGGATTAATTAATTGGTTTTTGAAAAAAATAGTTTTATATATTTTATTTTTTAAATTGCAACTATTTCTAGAGATGAGATTAAATATACAGTAAACTCTCTGTAAGGTGGACTCTGTGTAAGATGGAAATCTGTCTAACTCGGAAAGATTTTCAAGTCCCTTCGAATCCATAGACATAGAGTACAATTTGTCTAAGGCAGAATATTGTCTACCATGGAAAATTTTCTTGGCCCCGATCGATTCTGCCTTAGACAGAGTTTACTGTATTGTCTAAGTAATCGTCCTTAAGATAGAGACATTTTTTAAAGTGTTTTAATTTTACCACATGAATGATTAACTATATAAAATATTTGGTATTTCTCCATTATCCCATAAACCATTTTCCATTTTAAAAAAAATATCATCCAAAGTATAGGATTTCAAGCCAAAATTGCATCATCGTGGCGTCACATTCGCTTGACGTCAGATATGCTATGCTTGTTTGTTATGTCACTAAGTGATTTTTAATTTGATGTTTGTGTTTTTAATGATTTTTACTGGTTTATTAGTTGTTTTGCAAATTAAAATAACAATTATACATCTTTAAATGGTAACAGCATGATATTAAAAAGGAAAAAGCATTGAAAAAATTTCATGAGGCATAGTTACATACAATAGAACAGTTTCAAATGATGTCACAAACATAACCAGCCAAGAGAAAAATTAAGAAAAATAATGTAAAAGAATATCCAAGATCTTTTTTTTTTTTCTGTTTTCATTAATATATTGTAAATTTTATTATGTAAAGTTAATAGTTGGTACTTTAATGATTAGGACTTTTCTAAATATCTTGTTTTTTTTAATGAGATTTCAGTGGCAATATTCTTCCATTTGTTTACTGGTCATTAGAATTTGGCAAAAAACTTGGCGTTTCTTTTTTAATGGAAAGTGACTGACAGGACAATGGAATATTTGATATGTACTATTATACTATAAAAAGTAGTCATATTAAATTATGCATAACACTATACAGTAAAACCTTCATAATGGACACTCTCGATTAGTCAGGGTTGGACGGTATTTACTGTCTGATGGTTTTTATCGTCTTTGGAAAAACATGTTTTTACCAGGATTTTTACCACCTCTGAAAAAACTTATTAGTTTGATTGTTTTTGCCACTTTTATGAAAATTTATACTACTAATTTTTCATTTTTCCAGGGGTGAAAGAAAGTTTTCCGGATATTTAATATCACTATAAAAAATATTCACCTAATTTAGGTTCTGATTAGGTTAGTAAAAGTATGCTATACGAAAATAATGGTTTTTAAGAAATATAAAAAGGCCTGGTAAACTTTCATCCACTTTTCCCCCTACAAGAATTCAAAATTTTAAATATATTATTGTACATTTATCATATAACTATTATTATGAGAATTCACATTACAATATTTATTATATTTATCTTAATGGAAACTAGTTTACTAATTTTTGCTTATAGAAAAATTATAAGTACACTTTTATCACACTTAAAAACCTTAATCATTTTAATAAAAACCAAACACTTATAAATATTAATTATCACATAATGTAGTTGGTACAAATGTTAGTACTGTTCACCAATCTATGTCCTTGGAGCAGGAATACTCAATCTGCACCAGAAAATTCAATTTGAACAGAGAGTTTATTGTATCCTTAGGTTTTTACCACTTTTTCCCAGGTTTATAAGAGTTTATTGTATCCTTAGGTTTTTACTTTTACCAGTAAAAACCTAGTTTTTACCAGGGATGTAGAGGAGGGTATACGGGGGTATACGCCGTATACTCTCTGGATTTTTTTAAGGAACACCGTATACCCTCTGTTTCTCAAGAAAGCTATAGTATATATACACTAGGGCAGGGTTGGCGAACCTATGGCACGCGTGCCAAAGTTGGCACGCGAAAAAAAAATTATATTCATTATACAAAATAATATATACTTTCTGTCCCTATTATATTCAATAAAATTTTCTTCCACACGGGCAGACTGTCACAAAAATGCAACTATTTTTGCATAGTTAACACATCAAAAGAATTTTCTTTTCCTGTGATGTTATGCAGTATTTTTAACATGTATTTTGCCTTTCTATATGAATTTATAAAGTTGCATTTTTCAGACTAATTTTTTTAGACAGTCGCTACAATAAGATGGCAAATGGCATTATAGTTATATAGAAATCTCCAACGAACACTCCATCGAGCATCAGCAAAAATCTCATAAATAAATTGTTGATACATTGCTTAATGCAACTTGGATAATTATAACCAGATTTTGGTTTAATAATAAAGTCTAAAATTACTAAAATAATTTTTTTTCTCTTGTTACAGTTTGTACTACATAAATAAATCATATTTACGAATTAAAATTTCATTAGTTTAATAGCTTATTCCAAAATACAGAAAAATCGCATTTTAATTTTTAATATTTTTAAATTATTAATTGTGAAAGAAACGGATTTTTAACCAGTGCTTTGTATAAACATCGCACACTGCAAAATTATTAGTTTGGCACGTTACTTTGTTGATAGATATTGTTTGTGAAATTTTTGGCACGGGCGCATAAAAAGGTTCGCCGACCCTGCACTAGGGTATACCCTCTACCTTGTGCTTAGAACGTATACCCCCTGCTTTTTTTTACGACTACACCACTGGTTTTTACCATGTCCTGGTAAAAACCAGTTTTTACCAGTAAAAAGCCAACCCTGCGATTAGTGGAAACTTTTCCAATCCCAAAACCAAAATTTTGTATGTTTAACTTTTGGATAGCAGATAGTAATTTTGGTGATAAAGGATGAAAAATGATTTTTTAACAAGAAAGAAAATGGAAACAAAAATAAAAAGCCTCTAAATTTATCAGGGTAATGTGCTCCCTCCCATCGGAGAATCAATTCCTGCAGAATCTTCGACAAAAGCTGACTCTATCAGTGATGATGAAATAATCAGATACTGAAACTGAACCTATGCAACCTTTGGTCCCAAGTTGTGAGAATTTGAGGGAGTCTAATTAATTTTAAAAATTGTTTTCATAAAAATTTTATTAATTATCGATGTCTAAATTGCTCAACTTATTTGAAAATGACTATTTTGTTTGTTTGTAAGTATGTTTTCATTAAGTTCTGATTCTAAATACTATCATAAAAACAATAATTTATTATTTTGGTGCAGGTGTCATATACGCACCGGGTAACTAATTGGCGCCAAAATAGCGGTATTTAACATGACATGGTAACCCGGCTATTGTTGTTTATCTATTAATAAATTGTTTATTTTCTTTTTAAATTATATAAATTGCTTTATTCTATAGTTATTAACGAAATTTTTTTTATTTACTGTTATTTCCTTTTTTTAAAATAATAGAAAAATAAAGATCGTGCCAAACCCAGTGCGTATATGACATGTGTGATATTAGTTTTTGTAGGATATCCGTAACTGGATTTTTGAGCGCTTTGATTTATTTGCCCTATGATCTCATAGAAAGTTAAAATTTTAGTGCACAATTCACCTTGATTTATAATTAACATAAAACGCTCATATTTATCATCAGAAATCACGAATAAACCAACCCTTTAAAATTAATAAAATATCTCAATGAAAATTTCTGAAACAAAATTTTACTAATACTTAATATACCTCAACAATTACATTAACATTTTTTATGCCAAAACAATAAAATGTAAAGCAAAACAAAACCAGCTCCGCTATAAGTTACTATGAAATGTTTAAAAATTATCCAAAGAAAATATCTATAATTGAGAAAATACAGCTACATAAATAATTTACATCCTCAGCATATTTTTAATTCAATATACAATATACCCTGATTTATAAGAATAAGAATTTGTTGTTAACATCCCAAACGTAAACGATTGAACAATTAGTTAGTTGGTTTGTTCGTTCGTCGTTAAAACTAACTGGACGCTTTTGTGCAGCAGGCATTTTTGATGACGAATTTAACTAGAGTATCTCTATATATCGGTGTAATGAGCAAATTGGCGTGTAGAAAATCCTTTTTCGAATTTAATGAAATATAAGGAAAGAGCAGAACTACAGCGCCTAGAAGATACAGTGTGGAAAACGTCTATTCCTATAATGCTTTAAAAAGTGGTAAAAACTTGTATCCCATAAATCTCCAACAATGCTCAGCGGCAATATGCTGGTACGAGCGCCATCTCGTAACTCTTTTCAATATAAACACTGTGTTTTCAAAAATTATAGAATGTTAAATATCGGAAACTATAAATATAAGATATTTTGGCCTGTTATAAGCTAATTTAGTTAAGGAATGACGTGAAATAGGTTAAAGAGTCTCTTTTAGAATGACTATCGTTTTTAAATGACTACGATGGCGCTACAATCGACATCTTGTTACTCAGCATCGTTGTACATTTATGGGATTCAATTTTTTAGCACTATTTTGTAGCCGTTTTCCACACAGTATCTTCTAGGCGCTGTAGCAGAACTGTACGATGCGCAGTAATTCATATGATAACTGTTATTCTAGATTTAATATATACAGGATAAATCCCTTGAAAGGTGGTGTTTCATTTTTCGATTACTTAAATATTAATCCCTAAATAGCACACGAATTTTGGTATTTTGGAATGAAAATTTTCCTTTTATTTTCAGGGTCGAAACTAGCCTTTTTGGCGCCCGGGGCAAGCATGGATTTTGCCCCCCCCCCCCCCCCCTCTCCACCACAATGTAAATTTACAAAAAGAATTTTACTAAGTATCTAATAGACAACTTATTTTTAAATTTAAAATATATAAAACTGAACTACGTAATCAGCTTTGTCAAACATTGGTCCATTAAAACTTTGAAAAAAGAATGAAAAGGAACCAAATTGCATTTTAATCTTTTTAAACTTCGCGAAGCATAAATGTGATATCGAAAACAATTTACTAGAAACTTTGAACACAGATAGAACCTGAATAGTGATGATGCTTATTATATATTCCGATTTCGGAAATTTCAACTTGTGAATTCCAAAGGGTTTCGCCTCCCTCCACCCCCCCCCCCCCCTCATGGAAAAATAACATTTTTGATAATGTGTCTTCTAATTGTCATAAATACTTGCATTTTGTAGGCAGGCACATTCTGAATAGGATCATACTTAAATTTGAAAAATTCTAAAAAAATATATATACCTTTGTTTCAGAATTAAAACAGCCATAGACACTAGAAATTTTGAATGAACATATAACCTTAATAGTGATGCGAAAATACTCCAATTGAAATTTTAATGAGTGGGGTCCAAAGAATGTTTTCCCCCTCCCCTGCCCAGATAAAAAAAGTAACACTTTTGTTTATGACCCTTCAAATTTTCTTAGCATATATACTATTAAGGATTTACCTGCATACAAAATTTAAATTACCTTTGATTATTCAAAGTCATACCACCAAAACTGTTTTTTTTAATCATGGAGGGGGGGGGGGCGCTTTAGATTATCTTCTCTCAAAGTTTTCAATAAAGAAACACTTAAACAGGATTACTATTCAAAATGTACCTGCCTGCAAAATTCAGATATCAATGTCAATCTAAAGAATAAAATTGCATTTTTTGGGGGGAGGGGGGGGGGTTGTTATCCAAGAGCCTAAAATGCAGGCATGAAAGTGGGAAATAGGAAAAAAGGAGGAAAATCTTTTCGGTCCATATGATGGCGCCAAATTTTTAAAATTTAGACACATTTTAACAGTTATTTATGAGATAAAATGAAATATAATTGTACGTTGTTATTTTCTTTTCAGAGCTTAGAAAGCATTAAAAACAAATTTAAACTTTTAAATCAAAAGTGTTGCATAAATAGAAGAAAATATTCTATTCCAAAAAGAACATTATGAAACTTCCTTTTTCTTTTAAAGTCTAAAAAACTTTCACTCTGGAGAGATACTTTAATCAAATTTATTTACACGACTTTCATATGATTATAATATAAGCTTCCCTTTGATTTGATAGATCTTTTGCACAGCAATTCGGGAAAAAAAAAAAAAAACTCCAAGGATTTTAGTTAGACAAAATGTCTGATTATTAAATTTTCAATTTCCCCCGCCCCTCCCCCACCTTATATGCTTCCAATATTTTCTTTGCATTTTTGCATCAATCCAAAAAATGACCAAAATTATTTTTAGAAAGGTGGAATTCCACCTTTCTAACGAGGAACACTTTCATGCATGAAAATGGTATCATTTTTTAAAAGTGTTTACTATACCTTAATAGAAGAAATATGCGATTTTATTAAATTTTTATTTGTAGATACCACGGTTCACATAATATTTTGAGAAAATTTTAGGAAAGAATTTTTCTAGTGTTTAATAATGCACAAGAAATTAAAATCCTATCTTCGAACCTACAAAGATCATGCCGCATACAATTGTTTTTGCTGTTTATCTAAAAACATGCTAATTTGCTCTGCTTTAAAAATATTACCCAATTACGGAAGATTAAATTATAGCATTTTAACTATTTTTAACACAATCAACTGATTGATAAATAAATAATGAGAGTAGAATTCTAGTATAGAAATAGTAGAATGTGTAGAATTGTAGTAGTGAAAATTTGTGAGTATGAAATTATCGCTGTATTATCCGCCATCGCCATCTTCGCTCAAAAGAAACAACAACATCTAACCTAAACAGACTTTTCATCGACAGCGCGAGCGCGCGCTTGTGTTTCGTCTGAAATACTGCAACTTCAAAAATAACTAGCGCCTAAATTCCTCAGCCAAGAGGTAGGAGAAAAATCACCATAGGGAGAGCAGCTACACCGAGACGCTAGTCGGGTCATATGGATATATTTCGGTTCGCACCGCAAATTTCTTTGTAAAATAAGTTAGAAAGATACAAAAGAAAAAAAAAAGGGCTAATTAAATAAGTTAAACAGTTTTAAATAAAAATTCTGGTATTAAATATTTTTATAGAATTAGAATAAAAATTTCCGTCTTTCTACTGTTAAAGGTAATAGAAAATTTGGAAGAGACGCATATAATTAATGAATAATCATGTATATTTAATTACACGTAAAAACTAGTATGTTCTGGCCATCACAAAACTTTCTTCTATATAAATCACATAAACAGCACCAATGGATATCAAGATATACCTGAATCTGAAGTTTGATGAAAATTCGTGCATTAGTTCTTGAAATAGAGCTATAGTGGAAATTCTGAAAATGCAGCATAGCAGCGCCACTTGTTGAGCGATTTGCACCGAAACATAAACAGCACTAATTCATATCAAGGTATACCTGAATCTGAAATTCGTTGAAAATCCAAGCATTAGTTCTTGAGATAGAACTATTTCGAAAGTCGCAAAAAATGCAGCATAGTAGAGCCACCTCTTGACCGACTTACACCAAAATGTATAAAACATCAATTCATGTCAAGGACTAACTGAATCTGAAGTTTGATAAAAAAAATCCGTGCATTAGTTCTGGAGATTGAGCTATTGCAGAAATCGTGAAAAATGATGCATAGCAGCGCCACATGTTGAGCGATTTACACCAAAAACTAATCAGCACCAATTTATATCAAGGACTAACTGAATATAAATTTTTATTAACTTTCGTGCATTAGTTCTTGAGACAGAGCACCCACAAAATTTGTGTCACATACAGACATTTCGTAAAAATATTTTTTTCGGAATCTCTGACCCCTAAAACGTATAAATCCGTCGAAAACCGAAGGTCGAAAATTTTCACGAATCCAGTACTTTCTTCTTGTAAAGACAGGAGAAAGTAAATAATAAAGTAAAAAATAATTATTATTATTACTTTCTTCTTGTATAGACAGAAGAAAGTAATAATAATAATTATTTTTTATTAAGAAAAACTTGGACATTTTCGTTCTTGGCCGAAAATAGAAGGATTGCCAAAATTCGGTTTCGGTCGACTCTTAGTTATAGATGCCACGAGGAGAACTTAGTGCCTTTATAAAGGTGCTCACTCGTTTATCAAATTCGGTAAACGACTTTTTTTGAAATATAGTTGAACAACATTTAAAAAGCATATAATTTAATGAAATTATTTTACTGGAGTGAGTAAAATAAAGTTTTAGTTAGTTGGTTCTAGCTTAAAAAACATAATAACGTACAAGAAAAAAGTTTTTAATTCCTCCGAGCAATTTGCTTTATTTTAACAGAAATAATCACACACAATAGAAATCTGTTGTATTCACTGTAGTTAATTTTTACACGAAACTATTAACCCTTTATCTACTGACGGTACTTATAAGTACCATTAAAATAACTTGTTATAAAATTCATTTAATACATCGATTAGTTGTAATAAAGTTTAGAATGAGTTATAGATACATTACGTTATCTTGTTCAAAAAGCATTCTTGGTTACACAAAACAAAAATATTTTTAAAAGGATGATTTCTTTTGCCTTTGCATCTTTTCAGCTTTCTTGGCGTTGGGGGGGGGGGGGGGGGGGAATTTTTCAATTCGGAAGTATTTCTACATTTCTATTGTAAGAACATTATATTCGTAAATTTCCTACTTCTACAAAATACTAAGTAAAATATTTAAAATAAAAGATTTGAGTGGAGTTATAAATATTGCGCAAAATCACTATAATTCAAATTTAATTAATCCTTCTAAATCCTTCAATCCTTCTAAAATCCCTCTAAAATTTATTAAATGATTATGTAAATCTTCTAATGTAATTTAAACAATTCACAAAAAATGCTTTAGAAGATAAAATTTTCATGAATTCTTAATTCAGTACATAAAGGGTTAAAGTTTTTTTTTTTTTTTTTATCCAAGAGAGTTAAATTAACATAATTTGGTTACAGCATGTTTTACTATATCTGAAAGTTTGTACACGGCCTTTAAAAAAATAACAAATACAATAAATATAAACACAAAATCACAACATAAGAATTGGTACATGCCAGCGATTTTTTTACATGCATATTTGAAATCAACAAAACAAAATGATTAAAACATATTCTCCTATTAATATTATCTTGATTAATATTTTTGTTGAACATTAAGGTCACAATTCTACTTCAAAGTTTTAGCCCCGTGGTCAGGGGGTTGGATTCAGAATTAAATAGGAGAAAACTGGAAATTGCTTTAATCCTTTCAGTTTAGGTCTAAAATGAACGTACTATGTTTTCTTCCTCGCACGTGGTGAACGTTACAAAATATGTACATATTTATTTTCGAAAAACACGTTTTTTCTTAATTACCTTAACAATATCTCAAAACAGCTATCTCTATCAAAAATATTGTCAAAGCAAATGTTATAGAGCTTAAAATTCTGAATAAAATGAGTACCCACATTAATATTTTGGTTCAACCTTAAGGTCGCAATTCTATTTCAAAATTTTACCTTAATTGCTAATCAAGAATTTGAAGCCAGGATAGAAGTTTCCTTAACAATATCTCAAAATAGCTAACTCTATCAAAAAATTGTCAGTACAACTGTTCTACACCTTAAAATTCTTAATAAAATGAATACTCACATTAATATTTTTGTTCATAATTAAGGTCGCAATTCTATTTCAAAATTTCGCCTTAATCGCTAATCAAGGGCTTGAAGCCAGGCGAGACCAAGTTAATTTAACAATATCTCAAAACAGCTAACTCTGTCAAAACAATTGTTAATATAAATGTTGTAGAGCCTAAAATTCTGAGTAAAATGATAATATTACACATTAATATTTTTTTGTCAGTATTAAGGCCGCAATTCTATTTCAAAAGTTTGCCTTGATAGCTAATCAACAGTTTGAAGCGAGGAGAGATCAAGTTATCAGTCCACACTGCTTCCAATTTTTATATACATGTATTTTTGTTAATTTCCGACCTATGTCGAAGGGATTAGAACAATTTTTAGCTTTCCCCTAATTAATTTCGCAATCGGCCTTTTTTTTTTTTTATCCCCTACCACTGGGGCCGTAATCAAGAGGTTAAACAGTAATTCTCAAAATATCCACAATAATGAGTTAAAATAATTACAAAAAAGTCGTAAATGCCTCAATAAAAAAAAAATAAAAATGCATGTATATAAAAATTAGAAGCAGGGTGCACTGATAACCGGGTCTGTTCTGGCTCCAAGCGATTTAGGCTGAACTTTGAAGTAAAATTGTGAGCTTAATGTTCAACAAAAATATTAAGTGTGGGTACTCATTTTATTAAGAATCTTAAGCGCTACAACATTTGTATTGACAATATTTTTGTTAGAGTTAGCTGGTTTGAGATATTGTTATTTTTTTTTTTTAAACGTGTTTTTGGACTATAAACCTATACATATTTCCTAACGCTCACCTAGTACGAGGGGGAAAACATAGCATATTCATTCTAGACCTAAACTAAATGGATTAAAACGATTTCCAGCTTTTCCCTAATTCATTCCGAATTCGGCCTTTTTTTGCTCTCTACCACTGGGCTATAAACATAATTTAATTTTAGGATTATTTCAGTTCAATATATTTATAGCAAATGTATAATGAGAGCCTCTCATAATTTTTTTAACATTACAATATTAGGCTAATTCCACGAAAACTTCTCAAATCTGTCACACAGGGGAAAATCGCTATGCTTGTTGCCCACCGTTATTTTCGAAAAGTTTGTTTAGCGTTATTGAATTGATGAGATATCTCATAAAATAAGTCACATTTTTTCATTCTAAAATACTGGTAGAGAAAAATCGTAGAATGTGACAGGCATGACAAGTTTTCATGGAATTAGCCATTAATAATTATAATGCGTTATCTTCAAGTATTAACATCTTAAATTATAATAATAACAGTAACATTAATAATAAAAAAAAGCAATTTAACAAATTACAACGACCAATTGGAAAATGATTTTTTCAAAGACTAAAATTTAAGACAAAAAATCGCACGGAGTTGATCATACATTACGTACGCCATGAATTAAACATTAATGGTGTTATTACACGTAAAAATTACAAGCGACAAAAATCGCCTGCGACTCGTCAGATTTCCTTAAACTTACGTATTATCCACCTGAAACTCACGTATTATCCAAGCATTTCATTGGCTGCTCGGGAAAAGGCTTTTCCATCGTCAGATTTCCAAGAAATCTGGCGACCCATTTTAAATGAAATTTCATTCTTAAACTTCTAAACATCCCACAATATTACTTTTTACACCGCCGTATGGAGAAAAAAAATGTATTTTTAAATGCAATTTGTTTGAAAGCTGTATCTCAATTTGTTTCTGAGTTATTAATTTTTTTTTTGTAGTTTTTATTACTTTTTTGTCATAGTGGCAACAGAAGTATCCATCTCTTTTGAAAGTAAAGGGAAAATACAGATTACTGTATAGACCAATCAGAAAACGAATAAAATGCGGATTCAACCAATAAAACGCTTCAGATATGTTTTTGATTTCCTACCCTGACAGAGGACAATAACCATTTTCCCAAATGGTTAATAAAAGTATGAGGGAAAAAAGCAACACATGGATAAGTATCAAGTACAAACGAAAATCAACATCAACAAAACAACATGCCAAAGCGGGCTAGGGACTTTTTGATTTTTTTCCCCATATCGCTATGCTACCAGTGCGGTCGAAGTTTTAACATTGTTGCATTAAGCTGTCCCTACCCGCTACTCTCATACAAACGTCCACAATTTTCCTTGTCCTAACCAAAACCAACGCTATTGGAATCAAACCCAAACCATTTTAATAAAAAACACAGCCCGTGAATATCACGGGAGTGAGAATTAAGGGGTTAGATAATCTACCCATCTCCAATTTTGTGAGACGGATAACGTGAGTAGAGTTGCAAAGGGTGGAAAAAACCTGGTTTATTCCCGGGAATAAACCGGGTTTTTTGGGAAGGAAATTAAAAAAGTTCCCGGAAGTTTCCAGAAAGTCTTAGGCATGGAAATTTTTAATGTATTATTAGTAATATTTTTTATGTTTTTAATTTTTGTCAATGTAAGCAAAATGTTTTTTGCAAATGTTAACAATACCAATAACATAAAGAAAGAAAGAAAGATAGCACAATTTGCCTGAAAACTAACGAAATACCATGCTTAAGTCTCCGAAATAAGAGAAATTACGATATCGTAAGTAATTTTATATTTTAATCGTCGTAAAGCAAAATGTGATAAAGGTAGATAATTCCTATTGCATGTTCTCTGAATCAGCCAATCTAAACAACAACAACAAAAAAAAATGAATAAAATTAAAAGAAATCAATCAAAAAATACCAACTCGCTAGAAAATTAATGTAGAGTATGTCTGAATAGAAGATGTGGAAGCTAACAGAAATTAAACAATTTTTAATTCCTAAAGAAACATTAAAGTCCTCACCAATTTGCAGTCGCCATTGTTGTAAAATGTATTGGGTTTCTGTTTCAGTGTATGGTATTTCCAATATTTTCCTAACCTGTATTTTAAACATCTGAATACTATAACATTGTTAACACATTGCCATCGAGCAATTTTTACCAAATCTGAATTTTAAAACAGTACAAGCTCCTCCCTGTTCTGAAAGTCTTTTGTAAATTGGTGTTCTAGATAGGTTTCCCAAGTTTACGCATCGGTAAATATAATTCAATGTACGAATTTAAATATAAAATGTCTTATAATCTAAAAAAATATGGACAACATGATATAAATGCATTTTCTGTAAGGTAGAAGCCACGCCCTTAGTCAATGATGTGTTTTGAATGAAAACGAGAATTCTCGTTTCCGATATGAATGCGGTATTTCGTTTGTCATTTGAGTTTTAAAGCTAAAATATATTACTGTGTAGAATTTTTCTATCATTTAAATGTATTAAAACTTTTTTCCTTTGGCCGTGTTTATTCAAAAGTGTTTGATACAGATTTACTAGCAGACCGTAACGCACTTTAATTTTAAATGCATTGTATAATATCTTGTTGATAATTATACAACATAGTTAAAAATACTTGCCATTTAGACTTTGATGAAACCATATTATCAAGTATATTATAAATTAAAATCTGATTAAAACTTCCTGACAATTTATTTTGCATGATTTTATAAACTTATGTTTCCAAGTGCTTTATATCTCATTGTTAATTCTCATTGCACATAGCTGTGCACATAGCTGTTGTGCACATAGCTGTGTTAGGCATTAAAAACAAGTATCCGCTATTTGGGAATATCCATTATGGAGATTTTATTCTCTCTCTCTCTATATATATATATATCTATCTACACCGAAGAGCCAAAACATTATGACCATCCCCACATTTTGCAATAAACTCGCCTGGATGGCGTGGAGGGCACGTTATCAGGTGGGAATGGTATTTAACTAGTGCTAGGGAGTGTGAGGAACCATTTTTGCGATTACTTCTGCCCGTAATGGGAAAGTAAGCTGATCGAAGCGACATTGATAGAGGGCAGAATTCAATGTCCCGATGGCTCAGAACGAGTATCTCCCAAACTGCATGATTCATGGGTTGTTCGCGACATATCTTTGTTAGTACTTATGAAAAATGGATGAATAGCGGTGAATTTATCACCAGACGCTATAGCATTGGACGCTCACGCATTCTCAAGAAGAAAGGACGTCGGAGAGTCTCCCTCTTGGTAAAGCAAAATCGGCGCTAGAGACTGACTAATCTGACAGCCCAATACAATACAGGTCCAAATAGAATTGTTTCTGAGCACACAGTTCAGCTACAGTGCCTAGAAGTATATAGTGTGTTTATCGCCAATAAAAGGGTAATGAAAAAGTGATCTCTGGAAGGAGGAAAACCAGCTTCTCCGCGAGAGGGCGTCGTGTTCCCACCGTCGTCGTTGATTAACGTTTGGAATCGCATTTAAACAGCTTGATCTTAATGTTAATCGAGATGTAATTAACGCTACATTTTGAAACAAATTATACAAGTGTCTCTATTTCTTTAACATTTTAAAGCAGTGGTGTCAAACTGTGGGCCGCCGGATACCACTAAAATTTTATAGTTATCTTTGCCTTATCTAATCGTCGAATTGCTGCGATTCAACTTGTCGACTATTTCTTTAAAATTTTAGTGGTATCCGGCGGGCCACAGTTTGACACCCATGTTTTAAAGTAAAGACATATTATGTTTGTTTAATGATAAATCATTATTGATATATACCTAGAAAAGGAAACTTGGTCGAACATGCTTCGTTCCTGGACATACTAGTAGATATAAATGCAACAAAACAAAAATGATTCTATATTTAAATGAAGAGTAAACGCTCAAAATGAGTTTTATATATCTAGGTTTATGCCCTTAAAAATAAATATCTGTGTATGTTGCATCAGTGGTCACTTCAAAATATACATGTATATTAAATTAACTTTAGAAAGACCTCTACTTAGGATGAATTAAACTTAATATAACAAAATTACGCCTTTAGTCAGCAGTACTTTAAGATATATAAATAAAGAAATTATTATTTATTCTGATTTTATCTAATTTTAACTAAAAAAAGGGGGAAATTTTAAAAGAAAATGCATCCTATTAGATTTCGAAAAATCATTAATTTCACATTTGATTTTTTGGTCAATATATCTTAAATTATTTTACCAAAATCTAAAGCTCTCAAATTAAGAAATTTTTAAAAACTGAATTTACTCTTAAATTTTTAGCTGGCTGTAAAGAAGTAACAATTAATACTGATTAAAAAGCTGTCAAAATGGTGTGGGGGTATATTTTAGTTGTACAAAAAAAAAAAAAAAAAAAAGAAAAAGAAAAAAAAAAAGGGGGGGGGAGAGAGAAAGGAAAAGAAAAGAAAAAACCCTATGTTTTTACGACAATTCATCAAAGTATGATATATATTCAATATATTGTTTTAGAAATAACGAAATATTAAACCAAGAGAAACCTTGTCCTATTATTAAATTAACTTTAGAAAGGCCTCTACTTAGGATGAATGAAACCTAATATAACAAAATTATGCCTTTAGTCAATAGTATTTTAAGATATATGAATAAAGTTTATAATTATTTATTCTGATTTTAATTTAAAAAAAGAACATTTTTAAGAAAATGCATCCAACTTTCAAGAAAGTTTTTCTTTTTTCTAGATTTCAAAATATCATTAATTTCTCATTTGATTTTTTGCTAATATACCTTAAATTATTTTATCAAAAACTAAAGCTCTGAAACATCAGAATTTTTTAAAAACTCAACTTAATCTTAGTTTATTAACTGGATGTAAAGAAGTAATAATGTATACTGATAAAAAAATTGTCAAATGGGAGTAAATATTTCAGCAGTACAAAAAAAAAAAAAAAAAAAAAAAAAAAAAAAAAAAACTTTTTGTTTTTACAACATTTATCATAGTATGGTGAATTTCACTATATTGTTTTAGAAATAAAGAAATATTGTACAAAGAAAAAACTTGTTCTATTATTAAATTAATTTTAGAAAGATCTCTACTTAGGATGAATGACACTTAATATAGCAAAATTATGCTTTTAGTCTGAGTACTTCAAGATATATAAATAAAGTTCATAATTATTTATTCTGATTTTATCTAATTTTAACTAGAAACATGTTTATTTTAAAGAAAATGCATCCTACTCTATTTCAAAAAATCACTAATTTCTCATTTCATTTTTTGCTTAATATACCTTAAATTATTTTACCAAAAACTAAAGCTCTGAAACATCAGAAATTTTTACAAACTCAATTTACTCTTAGTTTATTAATTGACTCTAAAGAAGTAATAATGAATATTGATTAAAATTTTATCAAAATTGGGGGAGAGGGATTATTTTAGCTGAAAAAAAAACTATGTTTTTATAACAATTTATCATAGTATGATGTATATTCATATATTGTTTTAGATATAACGAAATATTGTACAAAGAAAAACCTTGT
Source organism: Maratus speciosus (assembly GCA_963932465.1). Lineage (NCBI taxonomy): Eukaryota > Metazoa > Arthropoda > Arachnida > Araneae > Salticidae > Maratus > Maratus speciosus. Next base: position 103,945,604 of record OZ010794.1, read on the forward strand.
TCTATTATTTAACTTTAGAAAGACCTCTACTTAGAATGAAGGGCATTTAATATACTAAAATTATGCCTTTAGTCAGAAGTACTTAAGGATGTAAAAATACAGTTAATAATTATTTATTCTGATTTTAGCTAATTTTAGCTAAAAAAAAGAATATTAATTAAATAGAAAATTAATTAAAGAACAATTTTAACTAAATAGGACAGTTTGAAACTATTTAAATTCGTTACAAACTAGATGTCATGAAATCATTTAAATTCCTCTCTACTGTATTTTCATTATTAGAAGAAAAAAAGAAAAAAAAAAACTTCTTGTGTATTTTTAATCTAGAAACTTTTATAGTACTGATTTATTAGAAAAAAAAATAGATTTAAAAGGGTGTACATTGGAAAATGACACATACTGTAGCAGCGGCGGGAGTGCCAGCGCCATCTATCGGCGTCCTCCGTTTCTGAAACATCATTTTGATGCTGATAATAACACTATTCACTTCTAGGCACTATATTTCAGCTGACACTGTTGGATATGAGGGTACTCAACAAACGTTCCACTCATGTGCCTCTGTTGACAAAGCATCATTGCACACTACTCCTACACTAGGCCCGGGAATATCGTGACTGGACCATGGATCATTGGCAGAGAGTTGCCTGGTCGGATGAATCACGATTCATTCTTCAACACATCATAGGCAGTGTAAAGGTTCGCCTTCTTTCCGGCGAATTGTTGCTCCTCCTTATGCAGCAGGTCATACACAGCTAGGTGGAGAAGAAGTTGAAAATTTAATATATCTAAAAGTAAAAAAAAAATTGAGTATAGTACGGCTTCGTAAGGTTAAGTATGACTGCCGAAGGAAGTGCAATCACCAACTTTAGATTAGTTCGAATAGAGTTTCGTTTAGAAATATAAAATCATACAGAATCGAGGGCGTACGCTGCTGAAGCCAGTCGGTAGGCCCCAACTTTAAATTCGTTTGGAAATATTTTTCGCTTAAAAATATAAAATCATTAAATACTGATTTTAGTATATTTAAGGTTATTATCACGGGTACGGAGAACGACGTGTGGATCAGCTAATATATGAATAAATACAGTAAAACCTCCCTGTGCGACCACCTCCCTGAACGACCATTTTTTCATGGAACGAAATTCATTTCCATAGGCTTAATACTAATTTTACCTCCATTCAGACATTCAGAGACCATCCCAGTTGAACTCCCTCCATGAGCGATCAAATTTCTTTGAAGAAAATTAATCAAATTCCGTTTTTCCCTGGTAGCTTGAAGAAGGTTTTATTAGAAAAATAATTCCGGAGAGCGCATTATTCATCAAACTTCTAAACTAAGTTTAGAATTTTTCTTATTCCGTTAAGTTTTAAATATTTAAACCCCTTTGTGCCTTTTTAGGTAATCAATTTAACTCTGATGACAAATTAAGAATGACAGTCAATAAACTCCCCTGCCCTATTCTGTCAGGAAACTCTCAAAGAAATAGATAAATTAATGAATCGTCATTATTTGTTCCCGTCAAAAAAAAAAAAAGCATTTATTTACTGAATTTCGAAAGGACTTGGAAATAAAAGTTATAAAAGATAAAACTGTCAAATCAAAGCAAACGTCAATGTATTCATTTTTTAAACTCTATAGTAATTAACTGATGTAATTAACTTTTGTTTTGATACGTAAATTTTCATATTTTTTCCTAATGTGAAAAATAAATAACATTAATTGTTACCTTTTTTTTCAACAATTAAAATCTAGATTTAAACATGACCTCCATTGAGAGACCACTTCTCGGAGCGATCCATTTTTATTGGAACGGAACGTGGTCGCTTTAGGGACGTTTTACTGTATATATAAAAATTAATTAACTAATATGCGACAATTCTTTATTTAATAGTATTAGTGACAGAATTAATATTACTTCGAACTGATTGCGATCGACCTAGAATTGTTCACTTTAGCCGCGTGCTCCATAAGCACACAAAACTATGTATTTTTTTTAGGGAATTTCTGTAACTATTACCAGAGTTAAACTTGATCAATTTTTAAAGCTGCCAACCCTCAACCCTCCGTTTTTTCAAATCAAAGAAACTTATTTTGTTCCAGAACTTTTACTTAATAAATTATATCAGATAAGTAACAAGTGGCGAAAATTCGCATCTTTTTCAAACACTTTTTGATTTAAAATACGTTTATTTGATATAAATTAAAATCCAAAAGTTGGCAGTTGTGCCCTTTTTTAGGAGGACGTTTAAGTTCGATCTTGCTGCTATTTTCTCTTGAACCTTCTCGGGAGATTGTACATTTTAAATATGAAAAAAAATGTAAATAAAAATTTATTATGTTCAAAATATACATTTAATACGTATACGTAATAATATCTGGGTAAACGTGTATGTAATTTGAATGAATTACGTTTACAGGGGATTTATTAGGAATCTTATAATATAAACTGACTCTTCACGTAGCGGTTTCGTAGTAAAAAAGAATAATCTTGCAAATATCTTTTTAATCTCACACCAGTAATATTTTAAGATTAAAATATATTACTAAAAATATGCAAATATTTATTCAGATATATAAGCAAATGTTTAATTGTATATTTCTTGTTGCGAGAGTGTTAGCTCCGGAGATGACATCCCCCTCAATAGTGCCAGTCACCACCGGTAAAGAGTGAAAAGTTCTTCTCAGAACTACGTATGCCAGTAACTCATGCCGGTGGGTGAATTGATTAAGCCTACTGACCCTGACATGGAGATGCAGCAAGACCGTCCTGAGTCAGCATTGTCAACATCCTCAGCTTGGAGTGGAACCTCAGATTGGAGTCGAGATGGTGAGCAAATGCCATTTTTCTTTGTCGATCAGAACCCCCCCCACCTTAAAAGATAACCATCTGGTTAGGTATTGTAAGAGAACTAACCGTAAATTCGCGGACCTTAGCAAGGATGAACTTAATATGTTCACAAGTCATGGTAGATGGCGTCATAAGAATGATTTCAATCAGTTATATAAACCCCTTTCTAATACGGACGTTATACCCGAGAGTGATTTAAGCTACCTCTTAGAACTTAAATATGCAATATTTGAAGACCTCCCTGAAGAGATTTTACAGTATTATAACCATAAACATAATTTAACCGCCAAAGGGCTACAATTTGATATGGTAAATTTAATTGATGACCTTATGTCGCAAAACCAACTAAATAACCCTAAAAACCCTGCTAACTTCAATATTGAAATGCTAGACTTTTCTTTTATCTCTACTTCCCAGAAGAAAAAACCGGAAAATTCCCCTAAAAATAATGAAAAGACCCCCATTAATCAAGTAAATCCCCCAACTCCTAGTGAGCATGCTCAGCAATCGGAGAACTTGTCCTTGATAGACGCACCCAAAGAGGGAGCCACAAGGACACCGAATCCGATTGTTGTAGAAATGCCACAAAATCTCACGGAAACAATTAAGAAAATCGCAGATAATTGTACTAAAAACTTCTTTGTAAAAACTAACCAAAATTGGATGAAGCTCTACGCTGATTCCTTCGAAATTAAAGAAAAATTGATAGTTTACCTTAAAGCAGAAAATTATAAATTCTACGTAACTACTGATAAAATTCCCCCACTTAAAATAGTAATCAGAGGTCTCCCCGTTAACATTGACCCAAAAAATATCGAAAACACCCTCACTGCCGAAGGGCTAGAAATTATTAAAACTGTCCAAATGGTTAGCCGAAAAGACAAGCGCATCTTACCTCTTTTTCTTTTGCACCTCCCTAAAACGGAAAACTCGGAAAAAATTTTCAAACTAAAAGCCCTCTTCCATTTTCGAGTAAATATTGAAGCATACAGGGCGCCAAAGAAAGCGACCCAATGCTTCAAATGTCAAAAATTCTTCCATCACGCCGCCCTATGTTTTCTTGACCCAAAATGCGTCCGATGCGACCAAAATCATGATTCTGCATCATGCCCCTCTAAAGTTCCCCCAGAAATTCCCACGGAAAATGCCCCAAAACCAAAATGTACAAATTGTTCTGAGGAACACCCAGCTTCCTTCAGAGGCTGCAAAAGTTTTCCCCTCAAAAACCCTAAAAATTCTTACGCAAACGCGCTGCAAGGTAAAAATAAAAATGAGACTTCAAAAAATAGAAAGCCCCAAACTTGTAACCCAAACCCCACCCACCAGGTGGCGCCGGTTTACCATGACTTCGAAATGGGAAATGACTTTCCCAAGTTTTTTGAAATTCTTGATAAAATTAAAAAAGAACTAAAAATTGAGTCTTTTGATGAGTTACAATCTTTCTAGAGAAACTCTACGATCAAATCGCAGCAGAAGCTGATGTTACCAAGAAAACTCTTAAATTTATGGACGGATTGTCCAGATTCTCTAAAAGAGCGAGAATAGAATAATTTTTTCTTTGTAAATTTTGTAAATTTTTCTAATGTAATTGTAAATACCTTTTTCTTTTCTTTTTCTTTATTTAATGTTAAGTATATCTTCTATTGTGTAGGCAAATTTGTTTAGTATAATGTAAAAATGTATGGTCCCTGAAAAGGGTCTTTTTTTTTAGTGGAGTTACAGCTTTACCCCCCCCTTTCGTTCTGATCGTCCTGGCATGTTTGGATGGGCGGGGCTTGCCCCAACCACTCCGAATTCACCATCGCACACGTCGCTGCTGACTGTTTTTCATCTTACCTATCCAGTTGTTATGGCACGGGGATGTGGGGCTGATGTCCCGGGCTCCTCGTCAAACCGTCAGAAGTAGTAATATTTCTTGTTCCCGAAGAGCTGTCATAACCACAGATTATTATCTTATTCAGATGAGAAACTCCCATTGGCTGCAATGGAAATTTCATTTAACATGGGATTCGCATAGAAACTAGCGCCGTCTAGAGGGGGACGGTAGAACATCTGGCATGGTTGCCATAGGACTGCAATAGTTGACAGTTTATCGCTTTTTTGGCGACTTTTGAAGAATAGAGAGAAAAAAAGGTGGGGGAATGTTTGTAAACATTGGCATTTACCGCGGTTGACGACTTTATCGGAAGTCGGCAACCGCTTTTTGACTCTTCGAATCAATGTTTTAAAAAAAATAAATTCTTTCATTGATGATTTTCTTAAAATTATTAACGATTATTTTAAATTTAAAAATAGATACCTTTTTTTCATTCATAAAACTGTTCACTTAATACGAATAATCAATAAATTGGTATACAATTTATAATCTAATGAATAAAAAAATAAGTAATTTTCAAACTTTTTGAATTGTAATGTAAAATATTTTCTTTTACCCTTGAGAGAGGGTGAGGAAACATATCCTTGTGTAATTTATTTCATTAATATATATATTCTATTCTTTAAAATGTTCATTTCTAACTATTATTAAAATTCTACAGTTTCATAGGATTTTTTTTTCTTTTTCTTTTTTTAATTCTCAATAAATATTTATGGAGAGTTGTCTCACTCTTTTAAAAGTTAATTGTTAATTAAGAAACATTTTTTCTTAAATTTAAAAAACAAAAGGTACAAATTTTGTAAGAGGAAAAATCAAAAGATTTTTTTTTATTTTAAATTAACATTGCAGATCAATTCGTTTTAATTAATGTTGTATTTTTTATTCTCCCTATTACCTTATTTTGAAATTTCTCATCTTGATTTTCATTCTGAAAAACAAAATAAACTTTTTTATCCTTTAGTGGTGGAATAAGAATTATGGCTGTCAGTTTATTGTTAACGCATAAATCTCCAAATAGTAATCTTTACCCTATTTCATCACAGAAATTCTACAATTAAATAAGGCAATTATTATTTTGCCGTTATGAAATGTCTCTCATTCTTTTTATATACCTTTTTTGACCACAAAATTTTAATTTCATAAAAAAATGTTTATTTAATGTGAATTATCAATAAATTTATATGCTATTAGAAAGAAAATATTAAAATTATATAATTTTTTCAATTAAAATCTTCAATTTGAAATGGAAGATTTTTTTTTTCGTCTTTTACTCTTGGGGAAGAGGGGGGGGGGAGGGGTCATCCATTGTATAACTTCATCATATATTTTCAATTCTTTAATATGTTTAATTTTAAAACCATTATTAAAATTAGCTTTTTAAATTCATAAATCTTTGTGCAGACTTCCAAATATTCATTTTTTTGCTCGTGTTTCTTAAAATTTGGCAAAAAAAAAAAAGTTGTATAATTTCGTTCATTATCATATCATTTCAATTTTTGAAAAAATTCGCTTCTATAACCATTATTAAAATTATAAAGCTACATATATATATATTATAAATCTTTATGATAACCATTATTAAAATTATAATATATATATGTATTTATAAATCTGTATGAAGACTTTAGAATATTTATATTTTTTACTTATATTTCTCAAAATTTGATGATAGTTTACTATCCACAGAAATTTGTTTAAAAGTTTGTCTCACTTTTTAAACAACTAATTTAAAAAACAGGTTTTCTTAAATAACAAAAAGATATTTTATGATGAAAACAAGTTAATAATGTATTATAAATTATTGCTGCAGATAAATCCCTTTATCTCATTTAGGAATATCACATCTTTATTTTCTGTCTGAAAAACAAAACCCTATTTTTTATCCCTCAAGGAAAAGAATCCGTCAACTTTATGTTAACACAATATCTGAATAATAATCAACTTCATCACAAAAATTCTGAAATTAAATGGCAATCATTATTCTGCCTTTAAAAATATTTCTCATTCTTCTTATCTACTCTATTACACCACAAAATTTTCATTTCACAAAAGATGTTTCTTGTGAATTATCAACATTTGTATGAAATTTAAAAAAAAATCTAATAAACAAAAAAGATAAGTAATTTTCAAAATCACAAAATTGCAAATAGAAGGGTTTTTTTTTTTTAATACTCTTGGGAGAGAAAAAAAAAAGCATGCATTATGCCATTTCGTTATATATTTTCAATTTCTTTTAAATATTCACTTCTCTAACCATTATTAAAAGTATAGTTTCCCCCCCCCCCCCCGTTGATGTTGCCTTTTATTAATATATCTTTCTGGAGACTTGCCAATATTCATATTTATGTTTCTTAAATTTTCCTAAAAATCATGTATATATATTTTCAGATCTTTCAAATTTTTACTCTTAAGTATAACCACTATTAAAAATGCAAAGTTACATAAGTTTACTTTATTATTATGTTATTAAATATTTATGCAGACTTTCAAATTACTCATATTTCTTAAAATTTATAGGTACTTAACTATCTACAGTAATTCATTTAAAAGTTTGTCTCACTTTTTATACAGCTTATTAAAAAAAAAAAAAAAAAAAAAAAAAAAAAATCATAAATGACAAAAAGGCAACTAATCATTTTATGAAAAAAAAATTACAAATTATTGTTGCAAATATCAATCCTGTTACCTTATTTAGAAATTTTTCATCCTGATTTTCTTTCTGAAAAACAAAATCATATTTTTTATCTCTCAGTAGTGAATAAGTATTATGGATGCCTAGTTTTCTGTTAAAACCATTTACAAATAAAATAGTAGTCTTGGCTTTATTTAATCGAAAAGATTATTATTTGTAAATAATGGTAACAAAAAGAACTTAAAAATTGGCAGCTATGCTTAACTACAGAGAAATAAAAAATAATCATACAAACAATTACAGAGATATACAAGCAAATAAACGCTATTTTACGTTTTGCTGCTCAATTTATTGTATAAAAGCATATCTAATTTACATTACAAAAATTTAAATCTTTTCCAAAAATAAAATCCTCAACAAAGAAGCTTAAATTATAAGATTGGTGGAGATCTTTAAATCCAGCTCCCATCTGTGTTAACAACATCCTGAAACTCTGAACATCTAGATCTTTTTGATATTTCATAAAACCTGTAACATAAAAAATAATATTTAGAATGCATGTGATAAATAAATAAGAAATTTTGCGATTTATTTGCACTTTTGACTGAAAAAAAAAAAAAAAAAAAAAATTGACATGCAACCCCCCCCCCCCCCCCCACACACACACACACACAGTCAACCAAAGTGACTGTCTCCCTCTTTGCCTCTTTTTGTCTTTAAAAGATCCAAAAATTATTGAAATTTTCAATAATTTTTTAAATCTGTTTTTTAGTTTCAGTATAGGGAAGACGGGGTACAATGAAACAAAATTTACTAATTTTTTTTTCCTATCCAAAATTTTGCATGCACAAAAATATAATTAATGCATATTTTTAATCTTGTATTTTCCCCATCTAAATAAATTTTCATTAGGTTCTAAACAATATCTTTATGCTTGAAAAATAACAAAAAGTAAATGTCTTACAGTGTTTCATTGTACCCCGTATGCCGGGGTACAATGAAACACATACCGGAGTACAATGAAACACTCCAAATGATGGAAGCAATTTTCACCCAGTATAGTTTATTTTATTAAAAATGAGATAAATACAAAAACAAAACTTGATTAATAAGGAAATTGATAAAAATATTATAGTCTAAGATGAAAAATAAGAAAATTCTATTAGTTTAAGAAATACCTTTCATTTTATATTAAATTGGCTCAAGTCAGTTTCAAAAATTAGCATTTCTGCTTATATTTCAGTTGCTCTTGAAGGAATATTGGATGGTAGTTTCAACACAATGAGGTTTTTTTTTTTTTTTTTTTTTTTTTTTTTTTTTTTTTTTTTTTTTTTTTTAATGTAAGTTTCTAAGAAAAAAAAAAAAAATATTAAGACTGGGTTGGAGTCTTTTTATATCAAGTACTTCACATTTGACTTCATTAAATGTATGTTTTCTCCAACAGTATATATTTCCTTATATTTCCATTTATATGGATACTGCTTGTGCTATACAAGTTGTGTGTGGATATCTCATTCTTAGTACCTCGATGACCAGCTGGGCCTGGAAAAAAAATCTGGATCATCATCAGAGTCTGTAGCAGGCAGAGTTTGTTTTCAAAACAATCCCTTCTTAGCTTTTTTTTCTCTTTCTATTTTTTAATTGCTTAACAAGAGCATTTTTTACTGACCTGGTTAGAACAAAACTTTTTTTTTTCTGTTTTCCTACTCTTACTTCTAATATATTATATTTACTACTTTTATTACTATAATAAAACATGTTTCATTGTACCCCGTCTGCAAGTGTTTCATTGTACCCCGCACTGAGGTTATTAAGTAAAAATTTATTTTCAAACTTCTAATATTTCCTTTTTTTAGTTTGGTTTTGGAGGTATGAAGACAACAACCCAAAGATAACAATGCATAAAAAAAAAATAATTATTACATATAACAACAAGGAAAAACAAACAAAATTACTTTTAGTAAAGAAAGTTACTTTCAATGGTGTAAAAGCAATAATCTTCTATTGCTACTGTTGTAGAAGTGTGAATGTATCCAAATCACATCAGTAATTGGAACATATAGTTGTATACCAGTATATAAACTGCAACTCTCTATGACAAATTTGATTGATTTTACAAGTAATGTTTCATTGTACCCCGTCTTCCCTATCATTTGTAAATTTTAAAATTACATTTAATATTTTTAAGGAATAGTTTAAAAAAATACAGTATTTTAAAAATGGGACATAAAGCCACCCCTGACTTGGGATGCATTTGTCTCATAAATAAAAAAATAAAAAGCCGTAAAAACTTGGAAGATAATACAAACCCACTATTGTGATAGAATAATAAAACACCATTTCGAGATGAAAAAAAAAAAAAACACTTTGTATGAAAAAGAAATTTTATTCAAAAATGAGTTATGCAAGACATGTAAAAACAATTAACCAAGTAAGATTTTTATTTTTAAATATAAATTAAAAATTTAGATGATTTCAATTATTTCAGGTACTAAAAAATTGTTTATTTTAGAAGATTTTTTCTTTTTTAGTGGTGGTGGGGCTTTCCCCCCTTTATTCTTAACCAATGAACCCCCAAAACTAATCAGGGAAGTTCCATAACATAATAAACCGGTATACCAAATTCGGAGCAAATTGAATCATTCTGCATGAAAAACCCATTTATCTAAATTAAGGGGGGTGGGCCAACCCCCTTTTATCCTTAACCAATAAACCCCCAAAACTAATCAGGGAAGTTCCTTAACATAATAAACCGGTATATCAAATTCGGAGCAAATCAAATAATTCTGCATGAAAAACCCATTTATCTGAATTAATGGGGGGGGGACCCCTTTATCCTTAACCAATTAATCCCCAAAACTAATCAGGGAAGTTCCTTATCATAATAAACCTGTATACCAAATTCTGAGCAAATCGAATAATTCTGCATGGAAAACCCATTTATCTGAATTAAGGGGTGGGGGGGGGGGTGACTAACCCCCTTTTTTCCCCCTTTACCCTTAACCAATGAACCCCCAAAACTAATCAGGGAAGTTCCTTAACATAATAAACCGTATACCAAATTCGGAGCAAATCGAATGATTCTGCATGAAAAACCCATTTATCTGAATTAAGGGGTTGGACTTACCCCGATTTCCTCCCTTTATCCTTAACCAATGAACTCCCAAAACTAATCAAGGAAGCACTTTATCACAATGAACTTAGAAAATTTTTTTGAAGCAAATTGGATATTGGATGTTTCTATCAAGAGTTATCGCGTTACGTACATACATACATACATACAGAACGGGCGGGCACATTAGCTCTCAGGCTTCGATAGCCTGTGAGCTAAAAATACATTTGACACCTTTTGTACTTCAAGTTTGTTTCGTAATTTGAAGTAGATAAATCCAAAATTTGAAAATTTCCGCTCTATTGATGGTGAAATGCATGGACTGAAATGCAAACATACTATGAGCTGTATGAATTCACTTGGTTTGTTTTTTTCTGCTGTTTTTTCTTCTTCCAAGCCTTTGTACCATACCGTTTCTCGAACATCCTGAGCTTAAAATAGTTTGGTACAAACTTTCACTAAAATGAAGCGGGATAAAATATATCATATCGCCCTCCAAGGGGTTAAGAGGCTACTTCAGTCAAGCGAAAAGACCCATTCGCTAATGCTAATCCTATGGAAGAAATTTATAAAGATATCTCGGTTGCTTTTCAATATTTTTAAATTATTTCTTTTGCATTGGATAGCTGAGATCGGCCTGTACAAAGAGGTTGTTTTTTACTTTTTCGATTTTGTTTACAGATATTTTTTATGGGGGCATTTTTATTTTCAGAACCGGTTTCGAAAGTGAAAACATCCTCAGGAAAAAAATCTGTAATGAAAATCGAAAAAGTGAAAAACAGCCTGCATACAGATCGATCTCAGCTATCCAATGCAAAAGAAATCATTTAAAAATATTGAAATACAACTGAGATATCTTTATAAATTCCTTCCATAGGATTAACATTAGCGAACGGGTCTTTTCGCCTGACTGAAGTAGCCTCTTAAGCAATAGTGGTGTACCAAGTAATTCTAATTGTGTGTAAAAAAAGAATATCTGATTCACATATGAAGCCAGCTTAGAATAACACAGCCTGTGTGTTATCTGTGTTTGTGCGACTGTGAGTGTGTGCGACTGTGAGTGTGTGCGACTGTGAGTGTGTGCGACTCTGTGTTTGTACACACACATAAACTTGCATCTTGAGTCATATTTTTAAACAATAATCGAAAATAAATAATTGTTAAATAATATATTTTTTAAAAAACTAACTTCAGTTTGAAATTTAATTTGCAGGGGTCGATCCAGGGAAAATTTGGGGCTTATTTAAGCCCCTTTCACAAAAATCTATTTAATAAAATAGGCCTCTTCACAAAAATAAATTTAATAAAATGGGCTCCTTCACAAAAATGAACTTAATAAAACTGGCCCCTTCACAAAAATGGGATTTAAAGAATGGTTTTTGTTCATAAATTCTTGGTTCGAATTTGAGTAACTGGATTTCAACTTTCGTTACAAAATGTTATTTTTCACAAAAATATAATAAAGTTCACAAAATGGACCCGAAGAGTAAAAACCTGCATCGACCCCTGATTTGTCATCTTTTGAAGACCATCTTTGTAAATTCAAAGATTTAGTAACGTTATTTAAACATTATATAGTTAAAAAAAAAAAAAAAAAAAGTACAATGAAAATTTGCACCCTTTTTTTTCATCATCTAATTTAATTATTTAATTCATTAATAATCTAATTTCATTCAAAAAGTTTGGTACAAACTACAAAGCTTCATTAAAATTAAGCAGGATAAAATATATCACACCGCCCTCCAAGGGATTTAAGCAATAGTGGTGTACCAAGCAGTATTTTGGCAAAGTACCTAGTAATTGTGTTTTAAAAAAGAATCGCTGATTCGTATATGAAGCCAACTTAGAGTAACACAGCCCTATGAGTGTGTGTTTGTACACGCACATAAACTTGCATATTGAGTCATATTTTAAAATAACAATCACAAATAAATAATTGTTAAACAATATATATATATTTAAAACTAACTTCAGTTTGAAATTTAATTTGCAGGGGTCGATCCAGGGAAAATTTGGGGCCTATTTAGGACACTTTCACAAAAATCTATTTAATAAAATAGACCTCCTCATAAAAATAAATTTAATAAAGTGAGCCTCTTCACAAAAAGGAACTTAATAAAACAGGCCCTTCACAAAATTCCTTTTAATAAAATAGGCCCCCTACGTAACATTCTTTTTCATAAAAACTGTTTTAAAATGTGTAATTTGTAAATAAAACCAGGTCACGAAAAACAAAAACTTTAGCAAAGAGATTTAAAGAATGTTTTTGTTCATAAATTCTTAGTTCGAATTTGAGTAACCTGATTTCAACTTTCATTACAAAATGTTATTTTTCACAAAAATATAATAAAATTCTCAAAAATAACTTCTACTCTTCACAAAATGGACCCCAAAAATAAAAACCTGCATCGAAAAAAGTATTGCAACTCTCATTTCATTTACAAATGATTAAAGGATATCTAAATATACTTTTTTTCCCCTTTAATAAATAAAGCTTGTATTAAAGAGCAATGTTTGGCACATTTAGCGCATCGCAACAAAATTTGTTGTAAAAGAAGTATTAGTAAGTTTTCAGATTCACCCAGGTTATATGTGGAATTTTATTTTGGATATTATTTCGATACACTGTTTCCATTTTTAAGTACAGGTTTTTTAAATTAATCAAATTATTAGCAAATGACAAAAGTTGACTAGCAGAAGAAAGAAAATTTTATTTAATGTAACACTCATTTCATTTAGGAATGATTAAGGATCTCTAAATATGGTTTTTTTTTTCTTTAATAACATCAATATAAACAAAGTCTAATATAGAGCAATGTTTGGCACATTTAGTTCATAGCAACAAAATTTATTGTAAAAGAAGTATAAGTGAAGTTTTATTTTGAATATTATGTCTTTTAAGTACAGGTTTTTTAAATATTTAAATTAATCAAATGATTAGCATACAACAAAAATTGACTAGTACAAACCAGAAAATTTTATTTAATATAACTCTCATTTCTTTTACGAATGTTTAAGGATATCTAAATATGCTTTTTTTTTTTCTTTAATAATTTCAATATAAACAAAGTTTGTAATATAGAGCAATGTTTGGCACATTTAGTGTATAGCAACAAAATCTGTTGTAAAAGAAGTTAAGTTTTATTTAAGAAGTATAAGTGAAGTTTCAAGATTCATCCAGGTTATAGGTAAAATTTTATTTTGAATATTATGTCTGTACAGTGTTTCCATTTTTTTAAGTACAGGTTTTTTAAATTAATCAAATTATTAGCAAACGACAAAAGTTGACTTGTAGAAAAATGAAATATTTAAGGCTGTTCTAAAATCCAAAAGAACAACTTTATGACATAAGTTTTAATTCATTTTTGTTTGGAAATGCATGATATGCACACATACATTAAAAAATGTGTACTTAAAAAATGGAAACAGTGTATAGACATAATATTCAAAATCAAATTTCACTTATAACCTGGATACACTTATACTTCTTTTACAACAAATTTTGTTGCTATGCACTAAATGTGCCCAACGCTGCTCTATATTACAAACTTTGCTTAAAAAAAAAAAAACATATTTGGAGATCCTTAATCATTCGTAAATGAAATGAGAGTTACATTAAATAGAAATTTCATTTTTCTGCTAGTCAATTTTTGTCGTTTGCTAATAATTTGATTTATTTAAAAAAACCTGTACTTAAAACGTGGAAACAGTGTACAGACATAACATTCAAAATAAAATTTCACATATAACCTGGATAAATGTTAAAACTTCACTTATACTCCTTTTGCAACAAATTTTGTTGCTATGCACTAAATGTGCCAAACATTGCTCTATATTACAAACTTTGCTTTAAAAAAAAGCATATTTGGAGATCCTTAATCATTCGTAAATGAGTTACATTTTAAATAAAAATTTCATTTATCTGCTAGTCATTTTTGTCGTTGGCTAATAATTTGATTAATTTAAAAAACCCATATTTTTAAAAAATGGAAACAGTGTATAGACATAACATTCAAAATCAGATTTCACTTATAACCTGGATGAATGTCAATACACTTCACTTTAATGAGAAATTTTGTTGTTATGTACTAAAAGTACCTAAAATTGCTTTACACTGCAAACTTTGTTTAGTATATTGAAGTTATTAAGGACAAAAAAAAAGCATACTTAGAGATCTTAAATCATTCATAAATAAAATAAGAGTGTTACATTAAATAAAAAATTCAATTTTTTGTAAGTCAACTTTGTCGTTTGTAATATATTTGTTGCATAGATGTTTTTTAGATGGTAATAGATGAAATTATTAGATTGAAAAAGATTAACTTTATTAACAAGAGAACAGCATGGTTGGGCGGGAGATGGCGAAAGAAATCAACAACAAATCAGTTAGGGGAACGGTTACAGTTAAAGCTACTAAAAACGATTACGATTATACTTACATACATAACATCTCCCTTTTTTTTTTTTTTTTAATGTATGAAATGACAATATAAGCAGGGATTAAACTTGATTAAAAATACACACTTAAAAACACTTAGAAAAAATAAAAAGTTATAGGTATGTCCACGTCAGTCAGTAAAACGTTTTGGTGGTCTAACCACACGACCAAGACGTGTGACACGGGTATCACTAGTCTGGGATGATGGATGCAATGGCATAGATGTGTTAGTAGAATGAGAAGTCTTAAATACACCTGGTTGAGTTGGTGACGCTGGATCAACTGAACTAGAAAATAAATCTTCAGCTGATGGTCTTGGTGTAGATGTTTGTGAAGCTTTAAAGGGTTTTATATGGAAGCGATTTCTACGGTATTGTCTACCATTCTCTGACACAATAGTATAAGACCTTGGTTGAGGTCCCACTATAGCTACCTTTCCTCTCTGCCATTTGTTCTGATTCCAAAATAGGATTTCTTGTCCCTGATGCAATGGCTTAAGTGGACGAGAATGTACATCGTATTTATGTTGGTGTTGCTGTCTGCGTTCTAAATTTTCTTTAATTGTTCTGCATTCATAGTGAGGAGCAAGACTTTTAGGGAGAGTGGGAACTAAAGTTCGAATACGTCGACCCATCAAGATTTCAGCTGGAGAAGGCAAACCATCCATTGGAGCATTCCTATATTCCATCAGAACAAGGTGTAAATCCCTGTGATCTTGTGCTGCTTTGGTGAGGCTAGATTTGATGGTTTGTATACATCTCTCGACCTGCCCATTTGAACGGGGGAAACCAGGACTTGAGGGATTGAAGAAAATGTCCCAACTCTTACAGAAATTAGAAAATTCTCTGGAATCAAGAGGTGGACCGTTATCAGCGACAATTTCTTTAGGAATTCCAAAGCGTGCAAAACAAGTTTTTAATGCATTTATGACTACAGGTGCTGTTGTATGATGCAAATGTTGCAATTCAATGTACTTTGAAAAATAATCAATTATTAGAAGGTATGTTATAGAATTCAAATGAAAAAAATCGATAGCAACTTTCTGCCACGGTCTATCAGGTAGTTTCCTATCAAGAAGAGGCTCTTTGATGTTCTGCCTTTGATTTTGTAAACAGATAGTGCAATTTGATATCAGTTGTTCAAACTCAGTAGTTAATCCTGGCCAGAAGAGAGACTGTCTGGCAAGATTTTTACATGTGACTATGCCTCTATGACCTACATGCAGACGCTGTAAAATATCCTTGCGACAGGACTTGGGAATTACTAATATCTGTCCACGGCAAATAAAACCATCTTCAATATGCAATTCTGACTGACAGTTCCAATATGACTTAGCTAGAACATTAACATCATGTTTTCTCTGCGGCCAGCCATTCAAAATGTAATGTTTGACAGATTGCAATTCTAAGTCGTCTAGTGTAGCTGTTTTAATTTCATCCAGCTTAGATTGTGAAGCATTGACAATTACAGAGACCATTAGCTGGACATTATCGATGTCAGTAGTAACAACAGGATCAATAGGCAGAGGAGCTCTAAATAATGCATCAGCTACACATAGCTGTTTGCCTGGAACATGTGTAAGAGTGAAGTTGTATCTTTGTAAACGAAGCAGTAATCTCTGGAGTCTGGGTGATATTCTATCAAAGGGCTTTTGCACTAAACCTAACAAGGGTTTATGATCAGTTTCAATAACAATATGTTGTCCATAGACATAATAATGGAAATGCTCACAGGCATGAACAATTGCAAGGAGCTCTTTTTCGATTTGGGAATATCTTGACTGAGCATCGGTTAATGTTGCAGATGTATATGCTACAGGCTTGCTTTCCTGCAGCAGTACACCACCGAGTCCAAAGGAGCTAGCATCGACAGAGAGCACAATTGGTTTATGTTTGTCAAAATACTGGAGAACTGAAGTTGATTGCAAAAGATCTTTAACCCTCAAGAAAGCATCATTATGATGAGAATCCCATTGCCAATTTATATCTTTTTTTAATAGATCTCTTAAAATGGAAGTTTCCTGTGAAAATTTTGGCACAAACTTCATAAGATATGTGGCCATACCCAAGAATCTCATCAATTCTTGCCTATTGGTTGGGACAGGAAAATCTGTAATAGCAGAGACTTTTTTGGGATCAGGAGAAAGACCATCAGGTGAAATTATGTGACCTATATACACCGATAAGAGTCTTATCTTTGTTGAGCTTCAGTCCACTTTCTCTAGCAATTTGAAAAACTTTCTTTAATTTCTCACAATGATCATCTAAATTTGCACTGTACACCAATATATCATCAAAATATGGGTCGATTTCTGGGCAGTTTTCAAATATATTAACCATACACATTTGATATACCTCAGGAGCACAATTTAATCCGAAAGGCATTACTAGGAAACGAAATCTGCCAAATGGTGTTATAAAAGTGCGAAGATCAGAACTTGCATCATCTAGCTGAATATGATAAAATGCATTTTTTGCATCAACGAGAGAAAAGATTTTGGAACCTTTCAACTTTGACAACAATTGGTCTTGTGAAGGAATTTGGAAATGTTGTCTTTTGACATATTTGTTAAGGGGACGAGGATCAAGACAAACTCTTATTGATCCATCTTTCTTAGGTACTATAACAATTGGATTTACCCAATCAGTAGGTTTAGTGACCCTTTCAATTATACCATCTTGTTCCATTCTTAAAAGTTTATTTTTGAGTTTACTTTCTAAAGCTAATGGTATTTTACGAGAAGCTGCTATAACAGGTGTTGCATTTTCATGCAAAATAATTTTGTGTTTACCAGGTAAACGACCTACACCTTCAAATATATCATTATATTCATTCAAAATTTGTAATTATTTAGATGGAGGAGAATTTACATTATTAGATGGGTTAGAATGAGCACTAGTAGATGAAAGAGAATGTGAAGTGACACTTGTTGAGTCATTATTTACATTAGATTTGGAATTCAAACAAAAATTTGTATTTACACAATTAACACTACTTTTTCCACTTACTTGTACAGAGGAATCCATTCGCTGTATGAGATTTAAAGCTGCGCATGCAGCTGCACTTAACACTGGTTGTACATTCAGATTTACTATAATAAATTTTAAATCATAGGACATATTATTCACAACACACTTGATAATACTTTCACCCACAACTGGTAAAGCATCACCAGTGTAAGTACACACTTTAAGGGTACTTGGATGAATTTCTGGACAATTATTTAATTTCTGAAACACAGATAAGGGAAGCACATTCACTTGGGCACCTGTATCGAGTTTGAACATGATGGGATGATTATCAATATGGATTAGCTGAACCCAATCACATTCCTCAAGTGTTGAAATAGCACCGATATAAGCTATGTCTGGACTGCAAACAATTGATGAAACTTGATGGTGTTGTTGCTTTGGTAATTGCCTTTTAGGTTGTCTGCAGACACTGGCAAAATGGTTTGACATATGGCAATTATGACATGTTTTCCCGTAAGCTGGACAATTTCTGGGCACATGATGCGATCCACATCTTGAGCATGGACGTTTATGATGAGCTGCCGGATGCTTGTTGTTATAAGTAGGCTTCGAATTACTGCTTTGATGTTTTGCTGAATTTCCTGGATTATATTTTTTGGTTTTCTGGCGATAGATCGCGTCGACGTGCGTAGATGATGTAGATGTAGGCTGCGACATGGCGAGAGAATGTAGTTTCGACAGTTCAGCAGACTTGCATATTTCCATGGTTTTCTTTAAGGAAAGTTCAGGCTCTCTCAAAAGCCGTTCACGTAAAACATCATCACGTAGGCCTTGCATGATACGGTCTTTGACGTTACGCTCATAAGCTGCACCAAATTCACATTGATCAGCTTGCAGTTTAATTTCTGTTACGAAAGAGTCAAAATTTTGTCCAGGTTTCTGGATCATATTATTAAACACAAAAGTTGCTAGAGTGATGTTACGATAAGGCTTGTAATGTTCATCAAATTTATCTAAAACGTCTTTTACCTTTCTAGTTTGACCATTGGTAAGAGCCGGAAACTCGAATGTTAGGTAATCTTTGTAGGAAGCCTTGCCGATAACGCTAAGTAATAAGGCGATTCGCGTATCATCTTCTTCCTTGTGATATTTAACTGCAGTTTCAAAAAGTTCATATTTTTGTCGCCAATCCATCCAGGCTTCTGCTGGATTATCACCAGGAACAAATTGTTCCATTTGCAAAAAGTTGTGAGCCATGCCGTCTCTGACAACGTATTTAGAATTTAGCAAAAAAATACTAATTAGACGATAGATGTACTAAATACTACTGTAATGGTAACTTCTGACACCATAATATATTTGTTGCATAGATGTTTTTTAGATGGTAATAGATGAAATTATTAGATTGAAAAAAATTAACTTTATTAACAAGAGAACAGCATGGTTGGGCGGGAAATGGCGAAAGAAATCAACAACAAATCAGTTAGGGGAACGGTTACAGTTGAAGCTACTAAAAACGATTACGATTATACTTAC
Source organism: Maratus speciosus (assembly GCA_963932465.1). Classification (NCBI taxonomy): domain Eukaryota; kingdom Metazoa; phylum Arthropoda; class Arachnida; order Araneae; family Salticidae; genus Maratus; species Maratus speciosus. The sequence goes on from OZ010794.1 coordinate 103,965,019, forward strand.
ATATATAACAGTTTGCTAATAATTTGTATCAGTGTTGAATTTAGGGGGTTGGCCGGGGGGGGGGGGACATTCTCCCCCCGACCCCGGAGCAGTGAGATGTCCCCCCCCCCCCCGAAAGATTTGAGATTGTGTTTTCAATGGTCAAAAAGTGCAATTTCACCCCCGGAACTCTATAATGTCTCCCCCCGGAGCTACAAAAATCCCTCCCGGAGAAAAGAGTCTGAATTTAACACTGATTTGTATAATTTAAAAACATGAACGGAACAAAAATACAACAATTACTAGCACAAAAAAATCTATAAACACTCAAATTAAAAGCGAAATAACACAATAAATAATTGAAAAACTTACATTTGAAGGGAACAAAAGATAAACTTTTGAGACGTAACTTGACTTTAAAAACATGAGCTTCTTTTCAAAATACGAACTGAAAAAAAAATACAACAATTGCTAGTACAAAAAAAAATCTATAAACATTCTAATTAAAAGTGAAATAATACAATAAATAATTGAAAAAACTTACATTTATAGGGATTTGATGGCATGAAAACACGTGCATGTCTTCCGTTGCGAATAGCCAGATTTCCTGCCTTGATGACGCCTCGCACTCGCCAAATCGTCCCAGGACGGAGTGTGTTTTACCGACCCTCAATAGACGGCGCTGCAATCTACAGCTCCGAGAGTTTCGTCTGGGAGCTTTTAATGTCTGTGGTCATAACCTTCCGGAAATTTTTTCGAAAATATGCGAACAGATCTGGAGGGCTTTCTTGATAATAATACCAAGATGTCCTTTGTATAGGTTATATATTTCCACAAAGACTTTTTCCCGAAACCCCATTGGGGACCGTCAACAAATTGAAAAAGAACGAATATCTTTTGGACAACCCTGTAAATCTAAGGTAGCAAAAGCGTTCTGACTCGAGATTATTAATAAGTAGCTTATTGTAATAAATTGTGTTCATTTTATGAGTATAGCATTTATATTCGTAGAGAAATTAAGGTTTTTATAAAAACAGTACCAAATTTGGCCAAGTTTTTTGCTTATAATTTGCAGAGTTCTCAATATAAAAAAAAGTTCTTTTCAGACAATATGACAAACAACATTATACACAATATTCTGCAATCAGAATTTAAAAAATAATGAAAATTGGATGAAAAATGAGCAGGTTTACTAACAAATGTTTCACTGCACATGCGCGAATGCAATCAAAATATAATAGAATGCAATCAATATATAATATGCATAATGTATTAGCTAAGTTTACTAACAAATGTTTCACTGCACATGCGCGAATGCAATCAAAATATAATAGAATGCAATCAAAATATAATATGCATAATGTATTAGCTAAGTATTTAGCAATTTTTGTGAAAGTCTCAACATCATAGCTTGAAAATTCTGAAAATTATCGTCGATAGAATAAGCTCGAAATCCGTTGTTCCCAAAAAAAAGCAAAAATATGAGGAGTTGCATCAAATATCTGTTGATTAGTGCCAAGATAGTACACAATATTGTACGTACTACTATATTTGGTTACAACCCTTCATCTTTTTGCTTCCTTTTGGGAACAACGGATTTCGAGCTTATTCTATCGACGATAATTTTCAGAATTTTCAAGCTATGATGTTGAGACTTTCACAAAAGTTGCTCTATATACTTAGAAAATACATTATGCACATTATGTTTTGATTGCATTCGCGCATGCGCAGTGAAACATTTTTTAGTAAACCTGCTCATTTTTCATTCAATTTTTGCTATCTTTTAATTTTGATTGCAGAGTATTGTGTACAATGTTGTTTGTCATATTTTCTGAAAAGAACTTTTTTTTATACTAAGAACTCTGCAAATTGTAAGCAAAAAACTTGGCGAAATTTGGGTCTGTTTTCATAAAAAAAAAACCTTAATTTCTCTACGAGTATACATGCTATCCTCATAAAAAGGAACACAGTATATTATAATAAGCCACTTATTAATAATCTCGAGTTTGAACGCTTTTGCTACCTTAGTTTTTACAAGGTTATCCAAAAGATATTCGTTTATTTTCAATTTGTTGACGGTCCCCAATGGGGTTTTGGGAAAAAAATCTTCACGGAAATATATGACCCATACTATACTGTTTACACAACTGCAGTTTTAGGTTAATCCCACTAGTATTTTTCTAGATATTTAACAAAATGTCTAAAATCGCGTGACCGATCACCTTTGGCCATATAATGTATATACAAGGTGCAAAGGAAAGTCCCTTTAACCTGCAATTATTTGCGAACGGAGAGAGCTACAGCTATGCAAGTGAGGTAACGGTATAGTAAAGCGACTACGTCCGAGCTAATGCAAACGACAGAAAAGCCCCTAGTGGCGAAATTTGGAAGATATCCATTGCAAATCAAAAACGAAAAGAGATAGAGCAAAATTTCCAATTAGAAAGCTTTAGAGCATCAATTAATTAGTTTGAAACGACATTTGGTTCACACGGATAAGATAAACCGTCGCCTGTATACCCAAAAATGTCCAAAATCAATGAGTGACGATTCTACTTTTCATAGTCACATTCCGTAAACGTAGCAGTGCACAATTGCTGATTGTGACGTTGTACTGTGCTGTAATGCCTGTAAAAATTTAATTTCCAATTCATTTAAAACTGTAGATTAATCCTTTCAGGGAAAGAAGAATTCTGTTTATAAACTGATGAAATAATTGATTTACACCAGAATATTCAAACGAATTTCTTAGAAAATAAAAACCCGCTAATTTGAACTTTCATTACAAAAGCAAAATTTTATTAAAATATTCTAGGTGCCATTTGTCAGCTTTGGATTTAAAAGTAGGTGGCCAGACCGTCTAGTTACCGCCCTTGAAAGGGTTAAATCTATGTCGTCGTAATGAAGAGGCTTACAATAGACTTTACATGTTGAGAAATATGCATGCAGAACTACCCTCACGAATAAAAACGTGTATTGTGAGCAATGGTGAACTTTTCGAACATACTGAATATTAACTTTTTATACAACTTTTTGGGGGGAACCTGTTTGTCTTTTTTGTTTTTTGTGTGATGTTATCAAAATGTATTGAGATAAACACGTATTTATACCATAAATTGTGCACATTTCTTCATACTTCTGGCTATTCCATTCAAACGTTTAGACAAAATGGAATGCATCGATTTCGGACATTTTTGGGTATACAGGCGAAGATTTATCTTATCCATGTAAACCAAATGTCGTTTCGTACTAATTAACTGATGCTCTGAAACTTTCTAATTGGAAATTTTGCTCTATCTCTTTTCGTTTTCGATTTGCAATGGCTATTTTCCAAATTTCGCCACTAGGGGCGCTGCTGCCGTTTGTATTAAATCGGGCGTAGTCGCTTTACTATACCGTTACCTCACTTGCATAGCTGTAGCTCTCTCCGTTCGCAAGTATTTTCAGGTTAAAGGGACTTTCCTGTGCACCCTGTATATATATACAAATAACACAGAGAAGTATGGAAAGATGTATGCTAGGTATAACTAGAAGAGACAGAAAAAGAATAACCTGGATAAGAAGTCAGACGAAAGTTTTTGACATCATTGAAAGAATTAAACGGCTAAAATGGAAATGGCCTGGGCACATTGCAAGAAGACAAGACAATAGATGGAGCACAAAAATCCTACAGTGGTTTCCCTGAGATGTAAAACGGCCAAGAAGACGACCTGAAGTAAGAAGGAGTGATGAAATCAGAAAGTTGCCGGTGGAAATTGGATGACTAAAGCACTAGACAGAAAACATTGGAAAAATCTGGGGGAGACCTACATCCAGCAGAGAATTGAAAACGGTTGTTGTTGATGATGATGATGATGATATATATATATATATACATATATGACCATTAAAAAAACATTACAAATTATCATCAAACATAAAAAGTAAATAAATAAATAAAATGAGCAGAAAAAGAATAATGGATATTTGTAAAATTTAGACAGAATCTTCAGGTCCCAAATGCCTAAAGCTCTACAAATAAAGTGTGTGGTTCCATCTTCTTATTAGCCATAAAAAAGCTAAAGAATATGAATTTGGGACTACCAACACACAAAAAATAGAGAGATAAATTGTGCAAAACAAATAAGTTAAAAATAAGACATGATTTAAAAGGATTAAGAAATAAAATACACATTACCATATTGAAAGCATTGCTGACTTCGAGAGAGGCAAGATTAAATACAAGTAAAGGAGATATATACGCATTTTGCCAAAAAACTTTTTAATAATGTTGATGGACTAAGGAGTAATAATGTACATTATGATCAAGCATATTCCTCAATATATGTGACCAGCGCCCTCTATAGATAATTTCAAAATCAATTTCACCATGTATTTCTAATGATTCTATAAAATATTCAAATTGAATTTCAGTAACTGAAAATTTTTACATAAACATACAAAAAAAGTAGGATACGTTGTGTATTTACAGTTGGTGATAATCATAATAAAATATTAAACATTTATGACAATTGGCCTATTTTAACAAAGAATAGGTAAACAGAGAAAAAGGTAAATTATTAATACATAAAACTTAATAAAAAATTATTACCGTGAAATTGAGCTATGTGAAAAAAAATAATTAAATAAAAATCAGTATTTCGAGCATGTAGATAAATTTGGAATATAGCTATATCTTATATTTATTGCCAAATGAATATATTATATATAAATATACTGTAGAATTGACAAATCACTTATTAACTATTTGGAAAAATGGTTATTGTCCTCGTCAGGGTAGAAATCAAAAACGTATCTGAAGCGTTTTATTGGTTGAATCCGCATTTTATTCGTTTTCTCATTGGTCTATACAGTAATCTGTATTTTCCCTTTACTTTCAACAGAGATGGATACTTCTGTTGCCACTATGACAAAAAAAATAATAAAACAACAAAAAATATTAATAACTCAGAAACAAATTGAGATACAGCTTTCAAACAAATTGCATTTGAAAGCACATTTTATTTCTCTATACGACGGTGTAAAAAGTAATATTGTGGAATGTTTAGAAGTTTAAGAATGAAATTTCATTTAAAATTGGACCAGGAATATTAATGTTTAATCCATGGCGTACGTAATGTATGACCAGCTCCGTAGAAGTTTAAAAATTTACAGTATCGAAAAATGTAATCCATGGCGTGGGTAATGTATGATCAACTCCGTGCGATTTTTTATGTCTTAAATTTTAGTCTTTAAAAAATCATTTTCCAAATGATCGTTGTAATTTGTTAAATTGCATTTTTTTCTTTCATTTTAAATCTGTTGTAAAATATTATAATATTAAAATATGAAGCTATAGAAATACTTTTTTGCAGGTTTATATAACAAAAGATGTTATATAAATAAAATCACTACAATTCTTCTCTTTTTTTCAATTTATTTTCTTTTGAAATTATATTATTTATTTATTTTCAAATTCAATGTTTTCTTTGATCAAATTATAAAATTCAACATTCTTCGTCGTTTATTTCTAATTTTGATGTTCCCATAAGCAAATAATAAAAGCAAGCGAAAAGGGAAAGCCACACCAGGAACGAACGTCTGAGGAGAGAACGACTTCTAACAGTAGAACTTAGAAAAAATTCTTCTTCCCTTTTAGCTGTGAAGGAAAGGGGGGGGAATAACTGCGTTCTTCCCTCAACCTTATATAGCTTTCCCTTTTCGCTTGCATTTGTTATTCGATTATGGACAGCGAGAATGTTGAATTTTAAAATTTGAACAAAGAAAACATTTTATTTGGAAAAAATGAAATGTTTTCAAAAGGAAAAAAAAATTAAAACAAGTATAGTAATGGCTGTTATTTATCTAAAAATCATTTGGTAAATAAATTTGAAAAAAAAAAAATGTAGCTTCATATTTTATTATTACAGTAGAACCTCTTTTATTAACCAAAATCCAATTTTAAAGTTTTTTTTTTTTTTTTTTTTTTTTTTTTTTTTTTTTTTTACTGTCGCATTCCTTGTGTACAAACTTCATTTTGAAAGCTTTTTTTTAAACTATCATATTCCTTCTCAGCAGAAAGACTGTGATACTGAAGAACTAATAATATTTAAAAAGCCCATGATAGAGCTTCAAAGCAAAGGCAACCGAAACTGCGACAAACAAAACATTGTGTCAAACCCTTGTGATATATGCAAAAGGTACTTAATTTCAAAATTATAATTCAAGTAATTTATTCTTGTTTCTATTTTGCTATTGCTTTATTTTTATTAAACACTTGTTACCATGATAAGAAATATTGCATATATTTCTCCTTAATCTTAAAATTGCGAAGCATTCTCGATTATCCAAAAATTTCGATTTTCCGAAATATGTTTGGTCCCAATTACTTCGGATAATCGAGGTTCTACTGTTATATATTTCAATATATTTTTGTAACAGACTTATAAAATAAGTAGATTTGGGAATTCTGCAATATTTTAATAGATAACATATTTATTCGACTATAAATTATATTTATTTATAATTATATTCGAAAGATATCTGTGTCTGTTCATGGAATACTGATTTTTCTCCTCTCAGAGGACTCATCTTTACAATTTCATTTTTAATTACGACTTATAATGTGAATGATTTACCACCTTTGTGTTTGTATATCCATCTCCTTTTGCCGTAAATTTTATCAAAACAGAAGAATTTTCGCAAATGCTTAATTTTTTGTTCAGATTGTCAACAGCCTTTAAAGGCTATTCTTAACTGCTCTGCTCAACAAGCGCAAAACGTTTTGACACATTTACAAATTCATTTTTTAACGGAAAGGTTTGGTAATTGGAAAGCCTGGCCATGGAAGCGATTTAGAATTGAACTGTTTTTTTACATTTTTTGATCAATCAATTACCTATTGAGTTATAAGCCATTTCGATCACGTGACAAACACGTTTTTCGCCGCTTTTGAGTGCTCTTTCTTCCTTCGAGTGGAAATTCGGTTCAAAACGCCCACTTTGACACTCTTTTCTGAAAGATCTATTGCGTTTACAAAAAAATGGAAAAAACAGCTCAATTACATAGTTTCTGAACAACAACACCAGCTAGTTTAATGTATTTTCGAATAAAAACAAATTAAAACTTATGTCAGAAAGTTGCCCTTTCGGATTTGAGAATGATAATTCCTGAGAATGATAATTCCCTGAAAAATAATCATCGAATCTTACTTTTTTGCGTGTGTGTCTGTGTGATAAGCTTATGCCAAGATTTCCAGTTAAGGTAATTCTGTAACTTTTTTATGTATATTTTATACCTTACTGACATATTATTAAATGGAATTATGAAGAAAAATGACTTAATAAAGCAAAAATTTAATTATTATAATTATATTTGAAGATTTTAAAACCTCACTTCTGTGGAATTTCTTGCAACATTATTTGTCTTTGATATCTTTAATGCCACGTGTGCTCTATAACTGCAAGGACCAGATCTCTGAATAATTAATTAGTTTTAAAAAATAAATAAATAAAATGTCATGTCATGTCATGTGTGAAAAAATGTACAAATGACATTTTGCTTAGTATTTTTTTTTTAATAGTAAGCAAATACTCATCAATAGTCAATTTATATTAAGGGAAAACCTGTCCTTAATTTTATGGAATAAATACTATGACTATTTAATGATACTGATATAATAAACATATAAAATAATAAAAACTCTAAAGATTGCAACTCTGGAAGGAAAATTTCATTTAATGTGAAATGTATGCAGTAAATTAAACGGGGAATTTGATAGTTTCATTCTTTTTTAGAAATTAAAAAATGTAGCCCGACATCCCTCCCCCCTCCTAACCTACTTAATCTGCCAAACGTATTCGTTAAAAAATATATTTTATATATCTCTTTCAGAAAGCCGTTTAATAATATTAAAAATAATATTAAATATTTTAAAAAAATAAGAATATTTAATAATATTAAACATTAAAATGGCATTATAAAATATTCATTTGGAATTCCCACAGGTAAATTTTGACTTTGACTTAAGCTTACGAAAAAAAAAAAGTAGAATACGATGATTATTTTAATGCTGGTGCTAATCTTAACAAAATATTAAACATGTACGACAATTGGCTTATTTTAACAAAGTATAACTAAACACACAGAAAGAAAAATCATTAAAATGTAATCAAAAAATGAAATTTCTGAGAGGAAAAAAGAAAAAAAAAAACTGTATTCCGTAGACAAAGATAAATTTCGAATATAGTTATATATAATGTTTATTGTCAACTAACTATATTATATATAAATATAATACACTTATTTTTTAATTTTAAATATGTTAATATAAATATATATATAGTTAAATATTATAATATTAAAATATGAAGCGAAAAAATTAATTTTTTACAGATTTATATATCAAAAAGATTTTTATATAAATAATCAGTATTATAATATCCTCCATCATTTTTTTTTATTTATTTCCTTTTGAAATTATATTATTATTATTATTTTAATCAATGTTTTCTAAGCAAGAAATTAGAAAATTAAATATTCTACATTGTTTATTTTAATGTTCTCATAACCGAATAATAAATGCAAGCAAAAAGGGAAAGCGACACAAGGTTGAGGGAAGAACGCACTTCTATTTTCTCCCTTTTTCCTCTGTTGAAACCCCAAAGTAAAGATAAGAAGTAGAGGCCGAATCCCATTGTTCCTTCGGTCAGAACATGATGCGGAAGCGACTCAAGAGTGAAAGGTTCCATTCTCTCATTGGTTGATCAGAAACCGGTCTTGGCTTGCTTCGCAGGGATGATTTGGCGATGAAATGCAAGCACTTTGAGAAATATCGTACCTAGTTAATTCATGCTATTTTGGTGAGAGTTTTGTGTGGACGATGTTGTCCAGTGGTTAACGCGCTTGTCTAGCAAACTTAAGTAGGTGAGTTCTATCCTCTCTGTTGCTTTTGTATTTTTTATTTGTGTTTTGTTTCGATTTTTATTAAGTTAGTTAATAAAGATTTGTAGACTTCTATTATCAGTTATTTCCAATTTTTTTAATTGTCAATTAGATAATTAAATAAAATTTGATTAAATTAAGTTTTAATTGTTATTAAATTAAATTAAATTGAAATTTAATTTTTATTAAATAAAATAAAATTTAGTTTTAAATAAATTTCGAAATTCATATAAGCAATTTTTTTATGAATTAAAGTGAGCATTTATTGTAATTCAATAATAATATCTCCTAAACTTACATTATTTTTTTCCCTTATAACTTTAGTATCAGATAAATATTAAATTAGCAAAATTAATTTATCAAAGTTTTCTTTTAAAATTAATTAGTATCTTTCATACAGAAAAACTTTATTACTTTATTATCAAATGCTTTGTAATTTTTTATTATGTATAAAATACTGTTAATGAAATTAATTTTTAAAACTCATATTACTTAAAAGCTATTTATTTCAATTCCTTAAAATGAATATTTTTGAAAATATAATGTTATTTCTTACACTTATATAAAATATTTTTATTTTTATGTTATATTATTTAACAATATATCTGAATACATAACTATGTTCAGATTATTTTATTTGAAAGTAAAATTTTATTAATTTATGAATTTATATTAATAATATTATTAACTTAATAAGTAATTAATTATTTAAATCAATTTGTAATAATTAAGTACTTTTTATTAAAATTTGCTAAAAAATTTTTAATTGTTTTTATTAAAAAATTCTAATAAACTACTTTTTAAAACAATATATATATTATATATATATATATATTATTTGAAAACTCAGTCAAGAACATAAATTATTTTTATTAAAAAAATTATCATAAATTATTCCTTCACTATTACCACCCTAAATATTTGAAAACTAAGTTAAAGGCATTAGTCCAAGTAATCATTAACTAGAAATATTTAATGCAACAAAATACATTATAAAAACTTCTTATAGTTTTTGGTAGTTATTGCTCAGATATTATTGTTTTTGGTTCCAACTTTTTTTTTTCTTTTGAGTGAGTAAAAAAAAAAAAAAAAAAAAAAAGTCATTATTATTTAATTTATTTTTTCATTATATTTCACTACAAGTGTGAACTATAATTTATTTTAGCTTGACCTTTTTCATTCACTATCTAACTATCTAAGAAATACTTTATTTTTTGATTTTTTGCCCTGTTTGTTATTTTGCAGTAATAATAAATAGATATTAATATTGCAAATTACTATACGGGCAAGGTAGAATTTAGATGATCTAAATTCCTTTCTGACAATTTTGATTATTTGAGTACTAGTTTGGCCATTTAATTATTTATATTTACGCACACAAAGTGCCATGAAAAAAAAAAAAAAAAAAAAAAAAAAAAAGGATAAAATTTGACTGAGTATTTTTATTTTTTATATAGTTTTTTATTTTTAAAAAACACATCAGCTATCAAGGAAGGGGAGGAGGGTGCTTGAGTTTACTGTTGCTTTGCACACATAACTACAGTCAAAACACATAGGTAATTAAATGCAGTTGCGTAGCCAGGATATTATTTCGGGGGGGGGGGGGGAAATCCCCTAAGCTTCTGTCCTCCTGATGCAAAGCTATAAATAAAAAATATTAAATTTTACTTTTCATATAAATATCAATTTTATACTTTTAAAATATGGGATGTTTTTTTTTTTGTTTTTTTTTTTTTTTTTTAGTTTAAATTTACATACACTTGTATATACAAAAGGAATATATGTAATGAGTAATTTAAAAGTAAGTTACAAAATAATAAGTCTAAAATATTTAAATTGGTTACTTTTTTTCAAGTCAGTTTTATCAATTTTTTGCAGGGAAAAAAGGATATTTTAAAAAATACCATATCATTGTTATCCGCGAATCACTTTATATGAGAAATAAATTAAAATTCCTTACATGTCGTAAAGAAAATTTAATATGATTGCAACTTAATACTTGAAATAATCTCAAGTGACACTTGGCGATTTGTTTTGGTGGTGAAATGCTATGTGCCTTCTGATTTGTTAGTTAGAATTGTCTACCACTGCTCAATTATCAGGACTTGTAACCTTGAGAATTAATCGCGGGATTCTTGTTTCTTCTCAACCAATGAGAGAATGGAACCTTTCACCCTTGAGTCTCTTCCCATGATGCTAACATGTTTCCGCTTTCATCGCCAAAAGATTGTCTTTTTTGGCGGTGATCCCCTTATTGGCAACTGTCGGATTTGGTTCATGCGAGAGAAACGCCGACGCAAGAAAATTTCAGCGGGAACCGGAGGAAAAAAACCGGTTTGGCGTGTTTTCTGTACTCACCATCACGTGACGGTGGCCAGTGATCCCGGCTTCAAGAAAGGGTTGCTATTTCTGTGTCCAGTTATATGAGAAGTCTATGGTTGAAACGGAAGGCGAATTTTTTCAAAGTTCCACTATTAGAAGTCGTTTCCTTCCCAGACGCTCGTACACCAGATTGCGAAAAGAACGCAGTACTTCCACTGTTGAGACGAAAGTGATGACGTGAATATTTTCCAAGTTCTACTCATAGAACTATACAACAACGAGAAGGAACACAAGGAACCGGATTAGCTCTGAAGCGCGCAGGCGCTGACGGGATTTAACGAAGACGAACTGCTTGCAACTCCCCTAACGCTAAGCGATAACTTCACCTTACTATCATAGGCGTAGCGTCGGGGGGGCACGTGCCCCCCCCAACCTTCTGTACCCCGGGCGCCAGAACAGAAAGCGTAGGGGGCGCCAAATGAAGATTTTTTTTGTCTTTACATACAAAAATGTATACGTATATATATCGAATTTGCATAAAAATGTCTCGCAGCCGGAAAATCCAAAAGGAAAACTGAACCAAATGCATTAAAATTTACAAATATATAAAAAGATTCATCTATAATAGAAGACTGCAAATAGGAGAACCACTAACATTTTCTAAGGCCAATAGGTCAGTCCCTACTCCTCTCTTTTGTGTAAAACTGTCCCTCGCCGATAACCGATTTCCTGGGGGAGGAGGGTGCAGAGTCATGTGCCCCGGACATCAGAAGGAAAGGCGAAAAGGGCGCCAAATGAAGATTTTCTTTGAATGTGACTTTTCTGTTGAAAAGATTCCATGAAGACTATTCTATTCTTTTTGGAGCTTTCTTTTTTCCCGTCTTGCTATGGGCGCGACGTCAAATGATTGTCCGGTGCAATAAAATCAAACGGGAGAAGGAGTCAGGGTTTGAAACTACGGGGGGGGGGGGGGCTGAGGGGGCATATGTTCTGGGCGCCTCGCGCAGGGAACGTCAGATGAAAATTTGGTTTGCCTTTTTATACAATATATATATATGCGTGCAAAATTTGTGTAAAAAATATTTTCTACCCGAAAAGTCAAAAAGAAAAGCTTAGTACATACAGTGCATTAAAAATGTCAAATAGATAAAAAGATTCGCGTACAAGACAGCAAATGAATAACCCCATTCTTTTTCTTATAATTACTTTTTTACATGCATATCACCATATCTGTCCTTAGAGGAGGCGAGGTAAGGTGACCGACTGGGACAATAAAAACCAAGCGGTCAAAAATTCACAAAATAAGAAGTAAAAACTTAATAATTTTGTTGTTGTTGTTTTGAGTCAGACATAAATTTGAAAATTAGCATTAAGTTCAGGAAAGTACCTAGACATATCAGCCTATAAATAAGAAAAGTGGTATAAGTGATAATTCTGAAAAACGGATAGTACAGGAAGATATTTTACAAAACTGGAATTCATTTTTATACCTACAGTAAATCCTGGTTTTTAGTTCCTAAAACAATGTGACTCATATTACTATGACATTAAAGTACCCAATTGTAATAATTTGTAATGCTACAACAACAGTAAAATCTCGAAAAATGAAATCCGTCTATAATGGAATCGTGTCTTAAATGAAAAAACTACATGGTTCCAACAGAAAGAATACCAACAGTTATACCTCCTAAGACGAAAGCCTGTATAAAGCGGAATTATTTCCGCTTCCTTTCAATTTTTTCCCCAGGTTTTAATGAATAAATATTTCATAAAGCTGGCTATATATTTCAATATGTATTTTATTGTTACACATTTTAAATTTTTTAATAAGTCCGCTACTAGAAACTTGCGTAAATTTCTCTTTGTAAATTTACTTTGCAGAGGAAGGGGGAGGGGGCGCCAAAATCGACGTTTTCACCTGGTGAAAATATAGCTAGTTTCGGCCCTGGAAGGAGTGCACAAAGTAAAATGTTTTAGTAAAGCCTTTTAAAAGAAAAAAAAAAGAGTATAGCATTTGCAGTGGTACAGTAAAAAAAATCTCTCACAGGGCGCCATCATGGCTAATAATGTCGCCCCTGCCTTTATCCCCCCCCCCAAATGATTTTTTCTCTTCTTTTTGCCATTTCTAGGCGTTTTGCCACCCTAGGCGGAAATTGTAAAATGCAGCTCTGTTCCTTTTGGTGCAATTATTTTTTGCATTACTTTTTGTGCATTACTTTTGGGGCAATTGTTTTTTTCAACCAACCAAATCCAGTCTTAGAGAGAGGAGGCGAGCTTGGGGGCGGCTGCCCGTAATTAAAAAAAAAAACTCACCCAGGGCGCCATCAGCCGCCCTTGTTTTTACCTTCCCAAATTTCATTTCTCGTCCTTTTGCCATTTCTAGGTAGGTGACAACTGAAAAATGTCGCCCATGCCTTTTACTAAAATTACTTTTTTTTGCATGCAGATCCGGTCTCAAAGGGCGCGAGGTCGAGCAACTGTCAACGAGTAAAAACTAAGGGTTGAAATATATGCAAGATAGAACAGTAACACCACTTTTTAATGTTTTTTAAAGAATATAGCCCGGGCCGAAACTAGGGGGGGGGGGGTGCAGAGGGGGCATATGCCCCAGGCGCCAGAACAAAGGTGAAGGGGGCGCCAAATGAATCCTTTGTCGATTCATACAAAAATGTGCATATATATATATATATGAAATGCAAAGAAACTCGCAAGCTAATGTTAAACTAAGGGAGCGTTCTTTTGAAATTTCTCGTTTGGATTTTAATATTTTAAAATTATTTTTTTTCTTAGGATAGTTTAGATTGATCTTTAGCGTTGCCATACTTTTAGGTTTTGAAACCGGTACTGGAAATGAAGGTAACTTTATAAAAATAATCTGCAACCAAAATCTAAAAAGTAAACACTAACCCAGTTAGAATTTAACCTCAGCTTTTCTAAGCAAAGAAAAAAATTATTTAAAACTATTAATATGCAAGCGAGAAAATTTAAAAAGATCGCTCCCATAGGTTTAGCATTAGCGTTCCAGTTTCTTCGCCTGACTTGTGTAGGCTCTTAACGCTCAAGCTAATGTTAATCCCATGGGAGCGTCGTTTACATATTTCTTGCTCTAATTTTAATTATTTAATTATTTTTTATGAATTTTATTTATTTATTTATTTATTTTGCACAGGGTACCGGAGGTCAATAATATTTATTGTGCGTGAGGAGATGAAGGAGGGGGTGGTCGCCAAAATCCATGTTTTCCCCTGGCGCAGAAAAAGGCTAGTTTCAGCCCTGAACGTACGATTGATATTAAGGTTGTACTTATTGTGCAAATTATTAAAAACCTTCATTTGCCACTGTTTTAAAAGTATATGTGATTGTGTATTATACATGGGATTTTCAGATAAATTAATGTGAAATTTATATTCATATATTTTAGGATTGTGATTTATTGAGACTTTTACAAAAACGATAAATGGCAGTGATTTTCAATTGCTTTTTTTTTTTTTTTTTTAAGATGCAATCAAATTTAAAACTTTTTAGTATGTAGCATTTCACCCACTCTCTCCTCCCCAAAAACGAAAACGCTTTAGTTCTCAACCATTAATACGGTGCTGGTCAATCATTGATATTTGGTCAGTAGTTGTAATTTGATCGATAGAAGGAAAAATTTTCCCAACTGCAGAGCTGGTGTCCAGTCACCCAAGTAGTTTAATTTCAGTGAGTAACACAAGGTGGTCACACAAAGAACTTCTTTGACCTCTGAACTTGTGTTTCCCTCTTGTGCAAAGTGAGATATTAGGAGCGTCTCTACCTAACCCCTCTCCACACTCCTACACACACTTGGCTTGGTATGATCTGGTCATTTGTGGGAATGTACTCGTAGTTAAATGTTTTTATTACTATTTTTTAAACAGATCAGGATTGAATGAGCCACACAAAAACAAACGCGATAAAAAACAGGAAATTTTTATGGAAAACTCAATAACAAGCGATGTCATGAAGCACACCATGATTCTAAATTCATTCAAGTCTGGCTTCAAAAGGACGGAAATGGAATAGAAGGTAAGAACATACAGAATTGTTTGTTTTATTAAATTAATAACGTTTTCGGAAAAAACAAAAATCTCCACTCAAAAAATGTGATTATTTTTGACACATTCATAAACTCATTTCTATTCCTATTTGCCTGAAAATTACAGAACAGCATTCAGGTGCTTAAGAATTGAGTAGCGTTCTCCCTTTTCTTAACGTTTTTTCCTAATTCGAAGCAGCTTGATTTAAAGCGGATTACTAAATGGATCCGTCTTGTAATTGTCAGCCTTTGAATTCGGAAATCAAAAGTCCAACTTTGATGTTATTTTACTTAAAAATATCGGAGTTTTTTAGAAAAAAAAAACCTTTATTCTACTTCATAAAAGCATCTCAAATGTAGGGCTGCCACTGCCAAATGACACTGAAAATAGTAGCTTTAGTAGCCTCCAACGAAAAAAAATATTAGTATTTCTTCGATAATAGTAGCCAAAATACTCGCATACCCACTTTAAAAAAAGGAAGAAAAATTCTATCCATAACAATAAAAGGACTTTACATGTCCACATTTTATGCTTCTGCTTAAATCAGTGAATAAAGAATAGAGTGATTTCTTCAAATGAGAATGCAAGTTATCCAGAAAATAAGGCCCTAATGTTTCAGTTACGAAGTAACTTGGTTCTTCCACAATAAAAATTATGTACAGCACCTGGAAACATAGCAGTAAAAACTTCTTGCAGATCATCCAGGTAACTACTTTCCATCAGGCCTTTCATTTCAAGAGTTTCTTGGAGAGAAGGAAGAAAAGTTTTATTTGAGGGGCAGGGTTAGAAATAACGTGTGGGATATCGCAAATCCCGCACAAAAAAGGAAAATCCCGCATAATAAAAATATTTGTTTGGATGGAATCTTCCAAATTTATTTCTTGAACAGACATATGATTCGTATGCGATTTTTTTTTTTAATTTCGTGAAAGACACGATTTTTTTTTCTTCGAGAAATCCACAAAATCAATTCATCAAACAGTCGCGAATTTTGCCATTCGGTAACGAAAAAAAAAAAAAAAATCGCCGATATCAACAATTGGCCTTAGAAAAAAAGAAGTTTTCCATCAGTCGCGAAAAAAAAACTTGTAAATTTCGCCAAAAGACTACGGAAAGAAAATCGAAAATTTTGTCAAACTGTCGCGAACAGAAAAAAAAATTACACCCGCAAATTTGATCAAATAGTCGCGCAAAAAATCAAGAATTTCCTCAGTCAGTCGACAAAAGAAAAGATCGTTTAAAAGAATCGCGAATTTCGTCAAAAATCCCTGAAACAAATACCGAATATCATTTTCGTCAACCGGTCATAGAAAAATTCACGAAATTTGGCAAGGGATCGTGTAAAGAAAATCGTGAATTCCACGAAACAATTGGCGGAAAAAAATACGAATTTTGGTAATTCGTCGGGGAAAAAAATCGCGAATCTCCTTAAACGCCCGTGGAAAAATATCTTGAATTTTATCAAAGGTTGTGGAAACAAATGGCGATTTTCGTCCTTCGGCCACGGACAAATCATCACAAATTTCGTCAAAAGAATATACAAAACATTACGAATTTCGTCAAACGATGAAGAGAAAAAAATTGCAAATTTCGTCAAATGGTCGCGAACAAAAAGACGGCAGGGGTAATTCTGGGTTAAAAAAAAAAAAAATCTGGAATTCACAGCAAATTTTCTAAAAAGTTACAGCAGAGGGAGGGAAAGGTGTGGAAATCGCCTCCCGGCGCCAATTATGTGTTTTTTCCGCAATCCTTTGACGAAATTCGTATTTCCCGCGATCTTTTGATAAAATTTGCGATCCCTTTGTGAAATTTGTATTTTTCTCGCGATTCCTAGACGAAGTTTGCGTTTTTTGAAAAAATTCGCTTTTTTCTGCGATCTTTTAAAGAAATTGGCGATTTTTTTCTGTGAACGTTTGTCGAAATTGATTTTTTCGGCGATCATTTGCCGAAATTACCGATATTTTATTTTCCCGAATTTTTTAAATTTTCGGAACCGGATGCCTTAAATTTTCGGAAAATTCAGAACAGAATCATCCCTGAAAAGACACGAATTTGATCAAATATTCGCGTAAATAATCGAGAATTTAAACAAATGATTGCACAAAAAAATCAAGGATTTCGTAAGTTGGTTTTGAAAAGAAAATCACGAATTTCGATAAACTATCGTGGGAAAGAATAGTCAATGATATTCGTCAAATGATATCTGAAACAAACAGCGAATACCATCAATCGATCACGGAAAAAATATATATCGCGAATTTCGACAAGTGGTGGCGGAAAAAAAATCAATTTCGTCAATCTGTAGTAGAAAAATCTGCAAAATTTGGCAAAGGATCGCGGAAAAAATCGCAAAATCTCCTTCAACGATAGTATAAAAAGATCTTGGAAATAAATAGTTATTTTCGTCAATGGTTTAGGGGGGGGGGGGGGGGAATCCCGAATTTTGGAATTCGTCGTGGAAAAAATCGCGAATCTCCTCAAACAACCATTGAAAAAGTGCGTTTGGGAAGATGACTTTACAGGCGCTTTGAAGAAAAAGACCGAATATTTTCAGTAAAAATAGTCGTTGAATCCGAAAAAAGTCACCTACTGCTTTCTTGAAATAGTCACTTTTTAAAAGTTTTCGCCCTAAAATAGTCGCCATAGCCGCCGGATGCTGAAAATAGTCGCTAGGTATAGCATTTTAGTAGCAAGTGGCAGCCCTGCAATTGCATGTTAAGAAAAATTGGAATTTTTGAGAAATTGAGTCGGGCCGGACCAGGCCTAAATTAATTGATTTTTTTTTATTGGCCGAGCTTGTTTTCACTGATTTTTTTACGAACCGGGCCTAACCATAAACTGTGAAAATATAAACGGGCCGGGCTCGGGTGGAACATTTAATTTTCACACCGGACTGGAAACTGTGGCCCGTGCAGACCTCTAGTCAGTGTTCCCCCAGGGCCGTGGAAAGAGGGGGCTAAAGGAGCGGTCGCCCCAGGCGCAAAATTTATGCTGCGAACCACGGTTTTATTTGTTTATTTATTCAGTTTTTGTCCGCCGATCATTTTCAGGGGAATTTCTTTTTTCTTTCTTGATCCCTTTTTTTTCCTGTCGCAAAACATCATGAACTCTAACAAATAATTGCAATTTTCTCTTATGTTATTTAGTTGGTCTGAATTTCTAAATTAAAATTAAACATTTTAAAGTTCCAAAATAAACGCGAAATATTTATTCATATTATAAATATTATAGAATTTATTTATGTTTCTGCACTTTATCAATTTTATTACACCCATTACAAAGAGAAAGATTTTTTTTATTGGGGGGGGGGGGGCGCAAAATTGAAAATTCGTTAAGGGCGCACTTCTCACGGCTTTGGTGCCCCCCCAAAATTTCTGGTTACGCTACGCCTATGCTTACTATCCAATGGGCTTTGTTATTCTCACCCCTTTTCTCGCAAGTGTTCATGTGGATTAACGAAAGAAAAAATATCCGGTGGCAAACAGCAGGCAGGGAAGATGCAGTGCAAAGATATGCTTTTTTTTCCTTCTCGTTCTGTGTTAATTCTATGGTTCTACTGTTAGAAGTTGTTCTCTCTCCTCCAGACGTTCATGTAATGGCGCACAAAGCGGTATAAATCTATTTTATTCACTGTCGTTTCTTTTTACACGACACTATTAAAGATATTTTTTTAATCCATGTTCGGATAGCATTTTTAATTTGCAGAAAATTTGCAGCAGTCTTGCTTTGAAAACCTGCAAAGTTGCAGCAAGCTCAGCATGACAAGACTGAAAGTTCATAACAAGATTGCAGCAAGATAACACAAACGCCGAAGTCACCATACTTTGAACTTGCAGCTAACTTGTCATGCAAGTTAAATTCATGCTGTATCAAATTTATTGCAAATTAACGGCAAACAGGTAATCAAAAATACTGCAAACTTACTGCAAAGTAGTAATCTTTCCATGCCCCACTATAAGTTTAACCCTTCGGAAAAGTCCATAGACCCGGAGAAGGTGCGTGCATCGTTTTCATCACCATAAACAAGTTAAGGTAATATTTGTGTTTTTTCAATGCGAGCCTTTTTTGGTATTTGATAAGTATAGCATTTAGAATTTAGAAAAAGCGGTGCCAACCGAATAAAATTTCTGCGTATGTGCTGATTGTCTATTCCCTCAACAGAGGGATTTTTTGCTTTCGTCACTTTCGTGAATTAAAGACAGTCTTGCCATCAGTTTCACAACAACAGTGGTGGAAAATTGGCGCAGAGGAGGAGCCCACTGACCCCACTAAATTTTAGTAGTATTTTTCGTCTTATCTAATGACAGAATTTCTGTGTTTTTATTAAGGTGAAGAATACCATAAAATATTAGTGGTTGTAATAGGCTCCTCCTTTGCGCCAATTTTCCATCAATGCAACAACCTACTCATGCAAGTGGGGGATGGTATACCTTGAGGGAAATTTGTTGCGAATTTCTCAATTCAAATTTGTCACGACCAGATAATGTCAGAAAAAAATCAAACTTGCTGCTAATGTTCATGCTATCTGGGTGATAGTTAAATTAAGATAATTTTCTTACAATGTATATACCAGCGGCGCCAACTCTTCAAAAATATTGTGTGGACTTACAAAATTTGAATAATAACACATATAATTTTTTTACCATAATGAATAATAACACATATAATTTTTTTAACACATCCCCTTAGTGTGTATGTGTGCGGAGAGGGAGAGGGGAGGAGCGAATGACTAAAGATAATTCGAAATTAAAAATTTTTTTCTAAGTAAATTTTTAAGTTATTATAATTTTTTAAATTATATTCTTATAAGTTCTTCCTAAAAAATACATTAATATTTATATTAAATAAGATTGAAATTGTTAACTATTGAAAGTGCAAAAAACTAAATGTAAAAAAAGGATACATTTTAGTCACCTAAGTTCCAAGACAATTCAAGTATCAATTCAAGACATCAAAAAGATGGCAAAATAGGCAAGAAATTTCTTTTCGTGAGAAATTTAACCATACATCCGGTCATCCGCTGAAGGGATTTCCAATGATCCTGTAATGGTGTTATTACACGAGAAGTCAAAGTCTCTTCAAATTCCAGGCGTCTCAATGTTATTCTATGGCTCCAGGAGAGACGCCCAGAAAGCAAGCGATTCTTTTGGGTCGGAGAGTTTTTGCCGCCTCAAACGAGGCGAGTCGCCAGTAACAGCCTATCAAATGCTTGGAAATCTGTCGATGGAAAAGCCTTTTCTTGAATAGCCAATGAAATGCTTAGAAAACGAAAAAATTGGTACGGTTGCTATGGCAAACCTGACGTGTCGCAAGCAATTTTTGTCGCTTCGAATTATATGTGTAATAACACTATAAGTCTAATTTATGCCCTTACTATTTTTCAAACAAAAGTATTTTGAGAAAGTTAATAAAACCAAATTTCATTTCAGCGATTAAATAATTAAAAAATGATGCCTTAAATAAATTGAAATTGGGTGGGCTCGTGCCCCATGGGTCGATATAATTTGGCGCCACTGTAATATACTATACCTGAAAGTTTGTACATGGCCTTTAAAGAATTAAAAAGGCCCATACATACAATAAATATAAACACAAAATCACAACAGAAAAAATCGTACATGCCAGTGATTTTTTGCATGCGTATTTGAAACCAGCAAAATAAAATGTTTAAAACATCTCCTCCTACTAATATTAGGCAAGGGATGGAGGCGGGGCTACTCTTTTTTTGACGAGTGTTGTTATAAGCAAATTAAAAAATATTATTGATTAGGGCCAGTTTCCATTTTAACAAAATATATTATTCAGTACTAAGGCGATCCTCAAGTGCACTGCTCAAAAAGAAGGTACTACTTGCGGATTCGCCCAGAGTCCGCCATCTTGTTTCTTTGTTGATCATTGCCGATTTTAAATTTCTTTATTTGGATTTCTTTATTTATTTTTGTTGTTGTTTATGTTGTTAAATTAAGCATAAAGTGGTTATATTATTTATGTTTGTTGTTGTTTATGTTGTTAAATTAAGCATAGGGTGGTTATAAATGACCAACAAAGAAACAAGATGGTGGACTCCGGGCGAATTCGCAAGTGGTCAAAAAGAGCGAAACTTTCTGACACAATGACGGACTGATTTTTAAATGTAAAGGTATAAAACTGATTCACTAACTATGGAAGCCACTTGAAGTCGGAATTATTTTTCCATTTTCTGATAAATAAATTACCTATCGAGATATAAGCGATTTTGATAACGTGACAAGACATTTTTCTCCCTTCTGGTTTCTCTGGACTAGTTTTTCTTCTTTAGTCTGGAAATTCCGTTCAAAAACCCACTTTTACTGTATTTTCTGAAAGATCTATTGCGTTTACAAAAAAAAAAAAAAAAAAAGAAAGAAAGAAAAAGAAGAGAAAACGGCCTTTGATGACATAGTTCCTGAAAAACAACACATGCCAGTTTCATTCGTTTCCGAACAAAAATGAATTAAACTTATGTGATAAAGTTGCCCCTTTGGATTAGCAGGGTGTCTACAGAATTTGGAAATCAGGGAATCATGGAAAAATCAGGGAAAAGTCAGGGAACTTTGTAAAAATTCTCGAAAATCAGGGAAATTTGTCTATATGCGAAAATATTTGCATTTTCACCTTGCCAACGAGACTGATTCGTCTGTTATATACCATATTTTTTCACATACTGAATAGTCTTTCCCAATATTTTTAAAAAGATGCACATGGTATGAGTTTTGATATTTAACGCAAATTAAGGGGGTCAGATGTCCTCATTTTCTGTAGATGGCAGCCTTATGTTGAAGGCAATTTACCCATTTTTAAAATTTTTAAATGATACATTAGCATAATCTGAGCAGGTAGCCAGTTGAATCCAATTAGCTATCTCGTCAGATGTAGATAAATCTTAGAATTGAATATTTTTCAGAAGATGAGGAAATTTTCTGGTCACCCTGTATCCATTGGCTACTATATGAAGTTCTTGGACAAAATTTTGAGTTTGGATTTATAAAACTGTCAACTAATAATTAATGAGTATTAGGCAATTTTTATGTTTTTCCCCCGAATGAGATATTAGCTAGCTGGATAAGTCGGAATCGGTATACATGAAAAAATACTGTTTGTGTATTGTTAATAATGGAAATCAGGGAAGTCTGATAAAAATAGTGAGGGAAATCATGGAAAAATCAGGGAACTTTTTTTTTACAATTTCTGTAGACACCCTGATTAGAGAACAGCCTTAAATAACATAAGAAAAATTTCCGTAGTAATTTATTTTATTTTGATCTTTTCATTACGGGCTTGGGACACAGTACGTCTCAGCAACTATTTTTTATTCTAATCGTATTTTTTGGAAAATAATCCCTGCCTTACATTTTTGCAAGGATATTTTCAAAAAATGTCTATCACAAAAAAAAAAAAAAAAAAAAAAAAAAAAAAAAAAATTGTAAATTGTGGCACGACTGAATATAATAATAGTCTTCAGTCCTGGCCCATATAAAAAGATTAAATGGCGGGACACACTGAATCCATCCTCACATATGATGCCCAGGTAGCATTTTTTAATTTGCAGAAAATTTGCAGCAGTCTTGCTTTGAAAACCTGCAAAAAGTTTCAGCAAGCTCAGCATAACAAGACTGAAAGTTCATAAGAAGACTGCAGAAAGATAACGGAAACGCCGAAGTCAGCACACTTTAAACTTTTAGCTAACTTGTCGTGCAAGTTAAATTCATGCTGTTTCAAATTTATTGCAAATTAAAGGCAAACAAGTAATCAAAAATACTGCAAAGTAGTAATCTTTCCATGCCCCACTATCTGTTTACGACTGTTACACTTAGAGCATCGGCCCCTGAACACTAGGCCTGAGCGCGAACACAAAAATGGCGGCTGCAGAAGGCGGATTTTTTTTTTTTTTTTAAACGTATGTACGGTCCCTTAAATGTATATACCAGTATTTTATATAAGATTTCTCTGACTTGTTTAATCTCAGAAAAATAAACGGGGGGGGGGGGACTAAAAAAAATTATTGGTACGAATATTTAAGGGACCGTACCTACGTTTAAAAAAATCTGCCTTCGGCAGCCGCGATTTTTGTGTCACCCTCAGGCCTAGTGTTCAGGGGGCGGTGCTTAGAGTTGCAAAGGGTGGAATAAACCGGGTTTATTCCCGGGAATAAACCAGGTTTTTTGGGAGGGAAATTTTTAAAATTCCCGGGAGTTTTAAAAAACTTTTAGATATGGAAATTTTTAATTAATTATTTTTAATGATTACAATTTTAATCAATGTAAACAAAATGTTTTTTTTTCTTTTTTTTTTAAATGTAAACAGATCAATAGCATAAATATAGAAAAATAGACACATTTTCATGAGAAATAACGGAATATACATTCTTAAGTTGCAGAAAAATTAAGTTCGTTTGATATTTTAATCGTCGATAAGTAAAAAATGAAAGAGGTAGATGAAAGATTCATCTTCTCTGACATGAATGTAAAATCTCTTCTGTTCTCCGAATCAGCTCATGTAAACAACAATAAAAAAATTAACATAAGTAAAAAAAAAAAAAAAAATTAATGGAAAAATACAATGCAACCTGCTACAAAATCAATAAAGAGTATGCCAGCTAATATAAATTAAAGAATTTTAGTTCTTAAGGAAACCTTCAAATCTTCACCAATTCAGTGGCCATTGTTGTATAGCTAATGGGTTTTAAATAATTAGAAAAACTTAAAGCGCAAAATCACAAGTTTTGTAAATTCATAATGAAAAATCTACCTGAAACTTTTCAGAATAGTGTATGAAATTTCTTTAAAATAAAAATTTCAAATTAAACAAGTAAAAATTAAATTTAAAAAATCAAAAAACCCGACTGCGTAAAAAGCGAACTAATCAATTATTTCTCATCAATGTTAAACTATTTTTTATATTACTTACCTTTTTTTTATTTACTTGTAATGACGACTTTTAAGTTGTGTTTAATTGGTAGTTCCTATCTAAAAACACAGTTTTTATGAGCTTATAGATGTCTATGAAGGTTAGAGTTGCAGTAAAGCTAGCGATTCTACCTACACAACTTCCGGGTTGTGTAATATTTAACGGAGCTTATGTCTGTAAATCTTATGTCAATGAAACATCGTCTTCATTTTGAAAGTCCTATCCAATGATATGCCACTTAATAGGGTGCGTAAAAAATAAAATTCGGCTCTACTGCCATTTTGAAATTATAAAAACTAAACCTAGCCCATAACCATCGGACGGTTAAGACGAATCGATAGAGACCTCATTCATTAAAATCCATCCAGCCGTTGGGATGTTTCAAGGGTATAAAGAAATACCGACCCAGATACGCGTGAAACAAATAACCCTTCTTGGCAGTCGGGTAAAAATGACTGGTTTTGTTTACCTTCAACATTTCCAATGTTTCCAAAAATCCCTGATTTATTTCAGTCCCTCAAAATCTGCAGGTTTTTTGCAACACTACTGCCAATGGCGGATCTAAGGGGGGGGGCGAAGGGGCGATCGCCCCCCCCCCTTGGGCTTATAAAGATTTGCAAAACGACATTATGCATCCTCACAGGAAAAGACTTGGGGCGAAGCTCGAGCTCGGCGCGACCCACCCCAGGTCGCGTCATTTTAAATCCACGAGGCTCAGGTTGGGTCAGTTCTTCTCTTTTTTTAGAGCCGGGCCATGCCCTGATCTTAAATTTTTCTGTTTATTCGGGTCGGGCCAGATTTCTTTTTCTTCCAGGTCGAGACTGGCCTGGACTTCATTCTTCCTAGAGGTCTGCACTGGTCAAAATTTCCTGGTCGGAGCTCGGCCCGGAATAAAAGCTAAACATTCAGTCAATGTCAGCCCTATATGATAAGCATTATTGCCCAGGCTGCGACCCATGTACTCCTCTAAATTCTCCCCCCCCCCCCCCCCGAGTCCAAGTTGGTCTGGCATCTTACTTATTTGTTATTCGTAAAAATTATATTTATATGCTGTACATTTGTTTAGCGAAATCTTTAGAAATTTGATTTGATAAGTTACAGAGATGCATTTTTTAAAATCTACTTTTTTTTTCGTTCTACAACTTTAAAACTATAATTTTCTTTTATTATCTGGTTTTTTCATTCTAAACTGATTTTCTTACTGGATTTTCATTTGAATGTAATTGTTTAAGCCATATCTTTACGTAATGTTTATGTACATAACTGCCTAAATAGTCATTAATATTATTGTTTCTCTGTATTCATGAATTTCAAACATAATCTGAAAATAAAATATGAACATAAGTAAGTGTGCTTTATAAATAATTTTAATTGCAAAATGCAGGCAGTGCTAGAGTCGATATTTTAGCTTTTATACCGGGCCGGGCCAATAATTATTTTTGTGTGTGTTGGACGAGGGCTAGCGCCTGGAAATTTCAGCTCGGTAAACCTCTAACTGACATCTCGAAGCCAGGTTTTTTTTTCTTTTTTCTTTTTTAGATGCTTCTTTCAGCCATCATCCCGTAGCTGCTGAATATATCAGGTGTCCTAAAGTGGACTGACTGATTTTAAAATTCAGTAAATTGCAAATGGTGACAGCTATTAAAAAACACTTGCAGCAAGGTTATGTAAGATGTCAGGAACAGGAGTGATTCGGTTCCGAATTTTTTCGAAAATTTAAAGTTTTGTCAAAGGATCGCGGAGAAAACGCGATTTTTGTCATATAGCCCCGAAAAAACGCGAATTTCGTCAAAGGATCACGAAAAAAAAGCAAATTTTATCAAAGAATCACGAAAGAAATGCGAATTTCATCAAACGACAGCGGAGAACTCGAATTTCGTCAAACGATCGCGAAGTAAACGCGAATTTCGTCGAACGATCGTGGAAAAAACGCGAATTTCTTCAAAGAATAGCGGAAAAAAGCGAATTTCATCGAAATGATCGCTAAAAGGCGCGCATTTTGTCGAAGTGTCGCAGGAAAAAAACACGAATTTCATTAAAGGGCTTCAAAATTACACTAATTTCGTCAAAGGGTTGCAGACAAACTCAAATTTCTTCAAAGGGTTGAAGAAGTGCGAATTTCATCAAAGAGTCGCGGAAAAAATTCAGTAGTCTCTTTAGAAAACAGCACACGTGCATACATATATGTTTGTTATTATAGGTATAGTTTTTAATCTGAAATAATATACTGAACTAACTTTTGAAAAAAACAGGTTAACCCAAACTCAGCTTGCAGGAATCTACACTCAGCCTGAAATCGACTCGAATCGAAAACAGTTAACCCGACCTGAAACAAAAATAATTAGTGACAGGATGGAATCCCCCTACCTGCTGTAACCTTTCATAAAAATTTGCTTTGAATTTCAGAATTCTTTATTTTTACTCAGAATCACCCCTGATCAGGAGGGTTTTTTTACTACAATTCTCTATTTTAGTTTAAAATAGCAACGATAGATGGCGCTGGAACCAATAATGCGCTAAATGGGTGCCCAGAAGAGGTAGGCGAGAAATCGGCCCCGACTTAACGACCATTGTTTGCTGTGCCATCTATCGCTGCTATTGTAAAGTAAAAGCAGGAATCGCAGTACAAAATCTCCTGACATCTTACCTAACATGTTTTTTAAGATGTTTCAAAGCATTCTTTACTGAATTACAATTGATCTTATATATAAAGTGGCAAGCAGTCTTCTACCAAATTAGTATTTTTTACGTAATCCTGAAGATTAAAAAGTGTTCCTAAATAATAATTTGGGCGTGTCCGTTATGGAACTTTTACTGTATATAGTTTTAATCTTCAAAAATATTTAGAATTTCTTTTCAAAAATCGGGTCAACCCGAACCCTTCTCGCAAGAGGGAAAACCTAATCCAAAACTGACCCAAACCCGAAACAATGTGTGTCAATCTGCCCAAAGACGCAGCTAAAAAGTTGCAGTCAACTCGACCCGTAGTAGAAAAGTAGAAGTCGACCGGATCCAAACCCGACCCGCAGCAAAAAGTAGAGATCAACCAGACCCAAACGCGACTCACAGCAAAAAAGTGTAACTTGACCCGACCAGCAGCAAAAAATAGAAGTCAACCGGACCCGAACCCAACCCGCAGCAAGAAGTAGAAGTAACACGACCCGACCCGCAGTGAAAAAATTGGCTCCGACCCACGCATCAGATTGAAGTCTCCAAATTCCTAAAATCGCCCCCCCCTCCACCCCCTTAAGACTCTCCAGATCCGCCCTTGTCTACTGCTTGGGAATAACATTCATAAGATCGCCATTGAAAAGCATTGTGTTTAGGAAATTTATGCTTATATTTTATTTTTATTAGGAGTTTGCAACCTTTTCAGTGACAGATATAGGTCTCTATATTCTCTTTTCTCTATTTTAATGCAGTTGCGAGCATATTTTTCATTTCATTTATAAAGTAAAAACAATTGATTTTTATTAATATTTTAATTAATATGGCTGAATCCATATCAACTCAGGCAGGGGGGGTTACCTTCATAGTCTCAGAAGTTTTTGAATTTAACATATGTTAAAATTTAAGAAAAAGTAAGATACTTGTATATTTTCCTTTTGCCCAAAAAAATTCCTGGCCCGAGATACAGGCCGCCAAAGATGACATCCCCAGCATCCTTTCTCATTCGCGATTTTCGATAAAAATTTTAAAGTGCTCTATCGCTAGAACGGTGCAAGATATTTTGTTGCGGTTTATTTTATTTTAAAGATAATATTCTTCTGTTTAAAATGATATACCCAATTTTGAAAAATGTATTCAACTTTTCTTGTGGCAATCTTTTGAAAAAAATTTTTTTTTTTTCAAAAAAATTTTTTTTTCGAAAATGCCAATCCTAAAAATTTTGATTTTTTTGCTGTTGATCAATACCATGGGGAACTATCTTCACTGTAAAGGAGAACTTCCACTTTTGAGTTTAACAAATTTTAGAAACATTTGAAAAATTCAGAGAATTTTACAGGAATTGTATACATACAGTTCCAGTAAAAGTCACTGAATTTTTGCTTATTTGTATCATATTTGTAAGGATAAGCCTACTATATATCCTAAACAAGTTAGAAATTGCAAAATCAAATGTGGCAAATGAGGTGCGTGCATAGTATTAACTAGTTTTATAAATATTCAGATCTTGGTGCAATAAGTGTTACACTCTTGGGCAAAAAGGCATGAATACAAAATTTACTATAATACCATATATTAAATTCAGTAATACGGAAGTAATATGAATCTATCTTAAAAGGACTTAATCGCCATGGCAACCTAGAATCATTGCCTATCATGGTATATCATTGAATCAATTATGTATTATAGGATTTTTAAATAGAATAATGAAAATGCTTATTAATGTTTTTTATGTTTTAATTTGATTTTCATAGCATTTGAAGTGATACATACTTTATTTTCAATACCGAACATAGTAAAACAATCTCAATAACATATATCAATTACACAGCAATACAAATTATATTAATACAAGTTAGAGTTCAGACAGATCAAATCCATAAAGACTTTCAACTATGTTGGAAATTGTTAAAAACACATAAATAGGTCGGAATTTGACTTTTAGAAATTTATGTCAATAGACAGAAGCATACTTGAATACTTTCATACAACCCTGTATTTTACCTACTATCTTTATATACATGCCACTATTTAGCTAATATTTAATTAAGATTAAAACATCCTTAAAACCATTGAAATCACACTTCCAGAGATTATCATCCATAGACGGCCATGTATCTAATTCTTTGCGTGGACCTGTATATCATTTTATCTATATTCTCCAAACATATCTTAGTATACTAAATGTAGTTCAGCGTAAAAATGCATAACTCATTTAAAAATCACCTTTAAGCTACTTTCATTCATACTCAGTAAACCCTTAAGATTTCTTTTGTGTAGCCCTGTATATGATCTACAGCCTTTATACACACAACATAATATGGAAATATTTAATTAAACTTAAAAACTCATATCGCAACTAAAAATGCACCTCTAGCAATCATCGCTAATGTACAGTATTTCCAATAAGGTAAAGTATCCGAAATCTTTTGTGTGCCCCTGTAAACACTATGCACTTTCTATGACACAGGAAGTAATTTTTTGTAAACCTCTGCAATAAAGTATGTATCACTTTAAATGCTATGAAAATCAAATTAAAACATAAAAGACATTAATAAAAGTTTTCTTCATTCTATTTAAAAATCCTATAATACATAATTGATTCAATGATATACCATGATAGGCAATGATTCTAGGTTGCCATGGCGATTAAGTCCTTTTAAGATAGATTCATATTACTTCCGTATTACTGAATTTAATATATGGTATTATAGTAAATTTTGTATTCATGCCTTTTTGCCCAAGAGTGTAACACTTATTGCACCAAGATCTGAATATTTATAAAACTAGTTAATACTATGCACGCACCTCATTTGCCACATTTGATATTGCAATTTCTAACTTGTTTAGGATATATAGTAGGCTTATCCTTACAAATATGATACAAATAAGCAAAAATTCAGTGACTTTTACTGGAACTGTATGTATACAGTTCCTGTAAAATTCTCTGAATTTTTTAAATGTTTCTAAAATTTGTTAAACTCAAAAGTGGAAGTTCTCCTTTACAGTGAAGATAGTTCCCAACGGTATTGATCAAATGCAAAAAAATCAAAATTTTTAGGATTGGCATTTTCGAAAAAAAAAATTTCTTTGAAAAAAAATTTTTTTTTTCAAAAAGTTGCCACAAGAAAAGTTGAATACATTTTTCAAAATTGGGTATATCATTTTAAACAGAAGAATATTATCTTTAAAATAAAAAAAACCGCAACAAAATATCTTGCACCGTTCTAGAGATAGAGCACTTTAAAATTTTTATCGAAAATGGCGAATTGGAAATGGTGCCCAGGATGCCATCTTTGGTGGCCTGTATCTCGGGCCTAGAATTTTTTTGGGCAAAACCAAAATATACAAGTATCTTATTTTTTATTGAATTTTAACATATGTTCAATTCAAAAACTTCTGAGACTATGAAGGTAAGATTTTTTCTTTGGCTGCCTGAATTGACATGGATCATACCGTATATAACTGTTCATTGAAAATAATTCTGCAATATTTTACGCATGTATTCACCTGTATTTAGGTAAACAAACGCGCTATCCGCTATTTTTACACCTCTAGAATCGAGTCACGAGAATACTGTCCATAGATGTAACATTTATCTGTGGTTATATTTATTATCAATTCCGGTTTTCCATTTTAGCCTCCACTTTTATTTAAAGAATCTAAATTCGTGCCAAACATCAAAGTAGTTTTTTTTTTTTTTTTTTTTTTTTTTTTGCTTTAGGTAATGACCGAAATTTTTTTGATTATATAAAGTACAGATTCTTCTTTCAAAATTTTCGGTGTGACTGTGAAATTTCGAAATAAACTTAGTGGCCAAACTGTGTATCAGTTACCAGAGGCTTCAATTTTTTTTTAAACCCCCGGTACGGTATGCTATTTCTTTCTCCCAGCTTATTTTGTGTCGCCTCCAAAAAATAAAGTTACCTTACAGAAGCCGGCCGTAAAACATAGCAATACGATTAAATATTCTATAGCAATTTTTTTAACTTCTAAGCATCGCACATTTTCAATTTTTATACAGTCGTATTGGGGGAAAAAGGTACTTTTAAATGCAATTTGTTTGAAAACTGCATCTCCCATTTATTTTTTAAATATTAATTTTTTTGTAGTTTTTGGAGCCATTTGATTAATATTGGCAACGGAAGTGCTCCATTTCTGTAGAAAGTAAAGGAAAAATAGTTGTAAAATATTAATTATATATTTTTGTTACCTTCTTTTCATAACAACCGAAAGAAAATGTAATTAAAATACGTGCTATTTTTAAAAAATATAAACGAATGATTTATGTTAAAACATGGAGCTATTATAAACTATATTTAATTTTAAGTATCTATATTAATGTTAAAAAAAATGAAGGCCTATGAATGATTAGACAGCCTTTTTTTGTCGAGTTTCTTTAATGACGGCATCTTTTTGCTGCATTTGTGTATTATTTCGCGATAGTGACGTCCTATGCATACTTTACTGTAGATGCTTAAGAGTGGATCGGAAATGTGGAATTCTTAAGCGGATGCGAATATGACGTCATTTTACATAAAATAAAAGCGTGTGCTGTAAGAAATTGTGTTAAAATTGAAATATGTTTTGTACTATTTATATATACATATATATATTTTTTTTTCCTCGGGGGGGGGGGGGGGGCAACACTAAATTCTGAAAAAGCAGAATTCCTGTTTTCTAGTTTTATATATTATATTTACTAGTTTATAAACAGGGGCAAAATATTTGAGGGGGGCTGGTGGGGGCAATAGCTCCCCCCCACAAGGAATTTGATTTTTCAGAAAATTTATAAAACCATCAATTGTCAGACTAAAACAAAAATTTAAAAATTGCTCAAACGCTAAAATAATTTATCAGTTTTGATTGCAATAAAAACATATGCATTAAATAAATGCCTTCTGCATAAAAATGAATAATTCTTAAAAAAAATTGCCTTTTCGAACTTTCTTAAGGGGAGACATATATCGCACTAGAGTCCTGCATCGGGTCGGGTTGGCGCTATATTTTCCCGTTGCGGGTCGGGTCGGGTTGACTTTAAATTTTTTTGGCGCGGGTCGGGTTCGGGTCGGTTTCGGGTTGGCTTTTTTACTCTTGCGGGTCGTGTTCGGGTTGACCCGCTTTTTTAAAAGAATGTGGAAAATATTTTTTCCCGTTAAAAACCTATACAAACCGCAGATCAAAGTTTCACAAAAGCAAAATGTGTGCCTGTCTGCTTTGTCTTTAGTGATCCTTTCACCAGTCTTCGAAATAACAAACTGCATTATGTTTTTACCGTATTTTAAAAATACAATACGCAGCAAAACGCTAAATGGTCCTTCCTGTCTAATGTATCAAGTGAATAATTTGATTGTGGTGATACGCGATGCACTATGTTATACGGGAAAATTTTCAAAATAACAACTGCTGATAAACTAAAGGCAGATGCCCACTTGTGTAAAACAAGGTGTATCGTTATAAGTGGAACTTTTGAAACCGCAACTAATTTTAAAGCATATTTAAAGATTAGAGTTTTAGTTTTATACCATTTAGAGTCCTGCATCGGGTAGGGTTTTAATATTGTTGAATATTAAAGAATATAGATTTGTTCATTCTTCTATGTACAATATAAAAATGGTATTCGAGAATTAAAGGTCTGCACGGGCTGGAATTTCCAGGCCCGGGAACGGCCTACCCCGCCCCGTCCCGTCCCGTGTAAAACTTAAAAGTTCGGCCCTAGCGCGGCAGGGCCCGTTTATAGTTTTATCGGCTTCGTCTAAATATTTATATCGGGCCGGTAGACACACTTAATTGTAGTTATCGGCGCGGCCTGGCAGGGCCGTTCACTTTTTTTGCCGCCTCGGCCCGTTGAAAAAACTGTCCTAATAAAGCGGCTTGGCCAGTTTGAAACTTTGTCGCCCTGCCGCGGCCCTCGGGCCGGACCGGTGCAGAACTTTATTAGATATACAATTGTAGATTATTTTCATAATGTTATTAAAATATGATTTGCTTTCCTTACATTGCGGGTTCGGGTCGGGTTGCGGGTTGCCTGAAATTATTTTTGCGGGTTCGGGTCGGGTTGCGGGTTGCCGAAAATTATTTTCGCGTATTCGGGTCGGGTTGCGGGTTGACTTAAAATGGAATTTGCGGGTTTGGGTCGGGTAGAACCCGACCCGCGCAGGTTCGCCCGATATCGCACTTTGGCTAATTTTAAAAATACATGAGAGACATTTTCTTTTATCAATTGCTTCTCAGCTGCGTACAACTTGATGATAGGAAAAGTAGTCCCGTAATGGGTAGAAATTCAGGGGTAGAGTTTTTTCAGATAGATTTTTTGGTGTTATAGGGGTGAGTATAATTCAGTTTCTTAATTATACGACTTTTTTACTTTTTTTATTATTAGTGTCACATTACATTTACTGCAATCATTGCAATGTTATCAAATTATTTGTTTTATTAAATCATATTATACATGGTATACTCTCAAAATTCTCCAACGCCTTGGAATAGAATCTGCGCGCACCCGACAAAATAATTTCTTTAACCCAAAAACCGACAGTCTTCTACCAAATCCCAAAGTAAAAGAAAATTACTCCGTATTTTAACACGTTTATAATAGTCTATAATTTTATCCCTTATGTTACAGAAATGAACATGTAAGTTATTACTACACTGGTGTCCAAAAATAAGGACCAGTCACAAAATGCTAATTTTTATGTAAGCGAATACTCAAAAGGAAATAATATAATTCAAATAATTGCTATCTCTACAGTCCAGCTAGTCCATATAGCATATCATACATGTTACACATAGTCACAAGTGTCACAGTCACTACGGTGAAACAAAAAATAGGAAATTTCACACGTCTCATTATGTGTCTCAAATGATCACTATATGCGACTCCACTGAGACGTCAATGTGACTGCTGCTTTGTGACGAGTCACCAAGTGACTTTACAATGTAGTTACATTGTGACTCTCATATGACTGTCATTTTTAGAATAAATTTCAAAGTCATCATGAACGTAGCATTATGATAAGTCACCAAATAATATCATATTATAGTCACATGGTGACTTTTCACAAAAAAGCACAATGGTGACTTCACAGTAGTCTCTCTGTCACCTGAAAGTCATCATGTGACTTTAATGTGACATTATTTGGTAACTTATCACAATGCAGCTTTCACGATGACTTTGAAATTGAATCTACAGATAACAGTCACATGAGAGTCACAATGTAACTACATTGTCAAGTCACATGGTGACTCGTCACAAAGCAGCAGTCACAGTGATGTCTCAGTGGAGTCATATATAGTGATCATTTGAGACTCATAATGAGAAGTATAGAATTTCCTATTTTTTTGCTTCACCGTAGTGACTGTAACACTTGTGACCATGTGTGACATGAATGAGATATTATATGGACTAGCTGTGCTGTAGAGATAGCAATTATTCGAATTATATTATTTCCTTTTGAGTATTCGCGCACTTGAAAATTAGCATTTTGTGATTAGTCTTTAATTTTGGACACCAGTGTATGTGCTACTCTAAATTGTCAAACCTAATAGTTTTTCATTTGAAAAATATTCAGGACTTCCTTGTTAAAAACGAGGTCATCCCGAATCCGACCGAAAGAGATTACAGTACAATCTGAAAAATTGAATGTGTACCTCTCTCGCAATGAAGAAAATACGTCAACCTATCCTGACGCAGGACTGTAATATCATCTAAATATGAAAACCGTTAAAAAGATTTCCATTGAAAGGCAACTCGACCCGAAATGAAAGAAAATGAATCCATATTTTAATACGATTATTGTAAAAGAAGTCTACAACAATTACATCTTTAATATAAACTTTACCTTTTATGTAGAAAAATGAAGATATATATATAGTATTCATTAATGTTCAAATATGTAGCTTTTTTATCTGAAAAGTATTCAGGACTTCTTTGAAAAACAGTATTAACACGAACCCACCTCAAAATAGTGAAAACGCAATCCAAAACTAACGGTTTACCTCCAACTTTACTTGTAGAAAATCATTAATGAAAATTTTCTTATCGCTATAGATCACAAAAGTTGCAACTTTCGTGACCTATTCATGACGTTTGTGGGCTGATTATCTCATGACTCATTGAATTTCATGATTCTTTTTTCGCGATCATCTGACGAAATTTGCGATTTTTTCCGAGAGTGTTTCACGGAATTTACGATTTTTTTTCTGAAACCGTTATCGAAATTGGTTTTTTTCTCGCGACTATTTTTCGAAATTCACAATATTTTTTGCGACCAACTGACGAAATTCCATATTTGATTCTGCGATCTTCTGACAAAATTCGCGATTCTTTTCACGATCATTTGTTGAAATTCATGATTAATTTTCTTTCTGCCTACGACTAATACGACTAATAATATTTGTAATTTTTTGCGCGATAGTTACACGAAATTTTGTATCTCATTTCACGATCGCTTGACGAAATTCCCCTCGATTGTCTGACTAAATTTTCGTGATTTTTTTGACGAAATTCGCGATTTTTTTCGCAATCCTTTTACAAAATTCGAGATTTTAGTTCGTAAAATCATTTGACGAAATCTGCATTTCTCTTCACGATCTCTGATTAAATTATCAATATTTTCCACGGTGGAGAAATTATCGATTTTTTCCGCGATTTTTTTTCTGTGACGTATTGACGAATTGATTCGAAAGAAAAAAATATCGTGGACTTTCACGGAAATTAAAAAAAAAAATCGCAGAATAATCACATGTCCGTGAAAAAAGTTAAGGAGATAAAATCACGCAGAGCTTTTTTCTATTGTGCGGGATTTTCCCACTTTCTGTGAGATTTGTGCGGTTCTGCACGTTTTCCTTTTCTTCAAAGAAAATGTTTCCTTGTTTTTCGCCAAGAAACTATTGAAATGGCGCCCCTGTAGTAAAATCTGAAAAAAAGAAGTCGAAAGGGACTAGAAAAAATTCCATTTTAGGCAGGTGTCTGTCTTAGCAAGTACAATTGTATGATGTTTTTTCATCGAAATTTGATTTCTTTTCCCCTTTGAGAAAGAATTATGTTATAGACAGGCTTCGTTTTCACAAGTTTTACTGTAATACATCTCTTTTCAGAGTTACAGGGTGGGATTCAATAGTAATGAGCCTTTGTTCAAAAGGACAGATTTATTGAGCAAATCGGTACAACTGACTAATAGACTTCAAAATAGGCACCGCCTGCATCAATACATTTTTGTAGGCGGCATTTCCATGACTCGAAGGCATCCACGTAGGCCTGTTCCGGGATAGCTGCAAGGGCTGCCTTGACATTTGCTTGGATGTCATCGACTGAGCATAGGTGTTTTCCTTTCAGCGCGGATTTTAAGCGCGGAAACAAGAAGAAGTCAGGAGGTGACAAGTCCGGACTATAGGAAAGATAAAAGATCACCGGAATGTTCATCCGGGCTAGGTAGGCGCTCACGATGAAGGCAGTGTGGCTGGGCGCGTTATCCTGGTGAAGCTTCCAGCTGTCCTTGATATTCCTTCGCTTGCGCGTGACACCTTTTTTTCAGCCTTTTCAGGACTTCCAAATAGTAAGCAGCATTCACAGTCACTCCGAAGAAGGCGTTGAGCATGGTCTTCGTCTTGGATTTGAATGGGTCTCAAGAACAACAGGAAGCTTCACCACGATAACGCGCCCAGAAATTCCATCTTCATCGTGAACGCCTACCTGGCCCGGGTGAACGTTCCGATATGGTCCCCCAAACTCCCTATAGTCCGGACTTGTCACCTCCTGACTTCTTCTTGTTTCCGTGCTGAAAGGAAAACGCTTCCACTCGATCGAGGACATCCAAGCAAATGTCAAGGGAGCCCTTGCAGCCATCCCGGAACAGGGGTAGGTGGACGCCCTCGAGTCATGGAAATGCCACCTACAAAAGTGTATTCATACAGGAGGTGCCTATTTTGAAGTATATTTGTCAATTGTACTGATTTGCTCAATAAATATGTCCTTTTGAGCAAAGGCTCATTAGTCTTGAATCCCACCCTGTATACTGTAGAGTGGATGGTTTAACAGTCTTTGAGGATACCTGTAAAAATGGAACCTATAACAGAATACTGTCTAAAAAGAAAAATTTTCATATTCAATATATTGAAATTTTACCTGCTAAGTCGGAAACCTGTTTAAAACGAAATATTTCATTGATTCTTGAGTTTCCGTATTCAATGTTTTTGTAAGCATGATTCAGTTTACGTTTCTCGTTTGGGAGGGGGGGGGAGTAGATGACCAGATCCTACCCTTAGCTGTATAACTTCCCTCAAAAAATCTTTGCCCCCCCCCCCCCCAAGAAAATTCTGAAATGGCGCCCCTGTTTATAAAACATCAGATGGATGACTTCCAATAAGACAAAGTCCAGTTTATAGCTATTGATCCTACCACTCACCCGCAAGATAAGTGACACATCTCGACAAAGGTAAATTTCACAGGAGATGCAACAGAAAATTTGCATGATTTTACTGTAATATGAAATTATAGCTCTTAGCTCTGCATGCAAGGAGTAAAACATGCATAAAAGCATAAAACCCTTAAGAATGAAGACATAGGATGAGGTTTGGAGGGTTGAGTAATTTTACCTCCCCACACAATCGACCTCTTTTCTGTGGTGGCAAATGGACATATAGCATAATACTATGTTTGCACTGTGATAGTTGAGTCATTTCACTTTTTTGAAACGGGATACCCGGAATTAGGCTTCACCTGTTCACATTGCAAAAAGTTTTAAGAGACTTATGTTAAATTTGTAACTACGACTTCTAACAATACACATAGTTTATTACTGTTTTTATTCTTTGCGGCGTGTTAATTAAGTAAACGATTCAAAAGTTCATTCAAAAAATCTG
This sequence comes from Maratus speciosus, assembly GCA_963932465.1. Classification (NCBI taxonomy): domain Eukaryota; kingdom Metazoa; phylum Arthropoda; class Arachnida; order Araneae; family Salticidae; genus Maratus; species Maratus speciosus. Next base: position 104,002,755 of record OZ010794.1, read on the forward strand.
AATAATATAAGAAAAAGAGCTCAGCAGGTAGATTTCCACTCAACTCATAGTTAAGAGAATATCAAAAGGTAAGTGAGTTTTTGCTCAATCTTGATTCCGGGTATGTCTGCTTCAGTAAACTTCAAGTTAAGTGACTCAACATAGTGCGAACATAGTATAAGCATCTGTCGATATATGAAATAGGAACAGGGCATTACCACTGTTAAACATACTTTTAAAACTTTTTTTTTCTATTTTAAAAATCGTATTAAAGAAATAAATAAGAATTTGCATTTTATCCTTTAATATTTAATTTACTCATATCAAAATGATTTTCTGGAAGACAGAATGATAATTTACTTCCATTAAATTATGAAGAATATTTTTCACTCGTACTACACAACTCAGGCGTGGGGAATTTTCACAAAAATCTAGCCAGCCAAGGATTTATTTTGACAGACAGCCAAATGCAACATACAGTTGAAAATTGTTACGATAAAATTTACACAATTGCAAAAATACTCAATTACTGTCGCAATGTATAATTTGGAAAAAAATATCTAACTAGTATAAAAAAAAAAAATAAAGTTTTTGGCATATCTCTATAGTTTCCAGTTTTCAAAGACTACCTAAAAGAAATCCCTGCCGGCTTGTGCCTACAGGAGCAGGTAGATTTCGAAGTTAAGTACTAAATTCACCGACAAAACTTAAATCAAGATTAGAAATAAAACCAGTTCCTTCACTAAGAATGAGCTATAGCTAAACATTTTGTGAAAATTATAATATACATGAATACACACACGCATGTATATGGGATAGGTTTAAAAATGGCTAAAACAAATTCAGAGAACCTCAAAGTGTTAAAATATGTTAATATTTCCATAGTCGGGTTTTTATCATGTTTTAATGAGTTTCTTCAAACTCACATGACGTTAACATATTCACCTGCTGAGATATATTATACTATTTCCAATATGACGAAATATTTTTTTTTAATTCGGCAAACTATTTATTTCATTTTGAGTTTTCATGCTGAAATCTTGCTCTAGAAAACTTATGACGTAATATTCAATTTATTTTCAATTCGTTAAACTATTTATTTAATTCATTTTTTCACGTGAAAATCTTGCAATAGAAAAGCAATTGTTGTGGTGAGAATTTTATTTATTTTTTTTTATTGTTGGCAACTGCTATAACGAAAAATATTTATTTTTTACTGTCATTGTTGTGTAAGAGCTGGTTTTATCAGAATCTTGTTAGAACGATATTCAAAATTTTTAACCCTCCCCATTTCCATACCCTTGGGCCGATTTTGCTCATTTTCAATCCTTGCCGAGATATTAGCCATCTCAAAGTTGTTGGCGAGTTTGAAGACGATCCGTGCATAATTGCGACTTTTATCGTGCGGACAAAATTTAGTACATATATATATATATATATATATATATATAAACTTTTTAGGTGGGGGGTGGTTTTGAGTTCCTGGGGTCATATAATGAAAAGTTATGAAAGAATTTTTCAAAAGTCGCACCATGGTAACGACTGCAATAGGTAGTATTTCTTACGAAATCTACCTAAAAATTCACTCGCTCTGTCAGAAAATTCCCTCGACAGTGGCAAGTAAAATTATGTATTTCCCCACCCCTAATTCCATCTTCATTTCATTCTTTTTAACATTCAGAATTAATGTGCCCCTCACAAAACTTAGCACTCTTTCACATAATCAATGAAATCACTGCTAAAACATATTTCGATCAAGAAAATTTTGTTGTGAGGAGTTTTTGTGTTAAGTTCTCTAGTAAAAAAAAAAAAAAAAAAAAAAAAAAAAAAAAAAACATTATTTTGCATTTTATGAAAATTAAATGCACAAAAATACAAAAACTTAGTTGTTCTTATTTGGAGCTAATTCAACTTAAATACTTCCTTAAATATTGTTTCCACTTATCCACTCTTGTGGTAAGGACATTAATAAATAAACGATAAATTAATCTAATAAATATTTTAGGAACAGACTACAGACAGCATAATAAAGTGATTTCCCGTTAACTACACTTATGAAAATTTTTGTGCAGCAAGACGCACCTATGACAGACCTATTAGTGAAATAAAACGCAAAATGAATTTTTGAGAGATGTGTCACTTTTCTTGCGGGTGAGCGATATGTGATGACGGATTCAGTGTGTCCCGCCATTTAATATTTTTCTACGGGCCAGGGCTGGAGACTATTTTCATAATCAGTCGTGCCACAATTCACAAACAAATTTCTTTGTGATAGCTATTTTTAACCAATTGGAAAAATGGTTATTGTCCTCGTCAGGGTAGGAAATCAAAAGCAGATATGAAGGTTTTTATCGGTTTAACCATCCTTTTATTCGTTTTCTGATTGGTCTATACAGTAATCTGTATTTCACTTTACTTTCAACAGAGATGGACAACAGAGTGTTGCCACTATGACAATAAAGTAATAAAAACTACAAAAAAAATTAATAACTCAGACACAAATTGAGATACAGCTTTCAAACAAGTTGCATTTAAAAGTACATTTTTTTCTCTATACGACGATTACGATATAAAAAATAATATTGTGGGATGTTTAGAAGTTTAAGAAATAAATTTTACTTAAAATTGGCCGTCAGATTTCTTGGAAATGGAAAAGCCTTTTCCGGAACAGCCAATGAAATGGTTGGATAATACGTAAGTTTCAGGTGAATAATACGTACGAGTCGCAGGCGATTTCTGTGCAATTTTTACGTGTAATAACATTATTAATGTTTAATTCATGGCGTACGTAATGTATGATCAACTCCGTGCTATTTTTTATGTCTTAAATTTTAGTCTTTGAAAAAATCATTTTCCAAATGGTCGTTGTAATTTGTTAAATTGCATTTTTTTTTTTTTTTTTTTTTTTTTTTTTTTTTTTTTAATGTCTTGGTACAAATGTATGACAGAGAATTTTTTCCAAAAACTACGAATAGAATAAAAACAGTCACTGAGACGTACTGTGTCCCAAGTAAGTCCGTAATCAAAAAGTTAAAATAAAATAAATTATGACGGAATTTCTTCTTACGTTATTTAACACAGAATAATATATTTTGCTTGAATAGAAAATGACTTAATATTTTTAAATTTGCTTATAACATTTGTCAAAATATAATAGACCCCGCCCCCATCACTTGTCTAATATTAATAGGAGAAGATGCTTTAATCATTTTGTTTTGCCGATTTCAAGTAGGCATGTAAAAAATCGCTGGCATGTACCAAATTTTATGTTGTGATTTTGTGTTTATATTTATTGTATTTCTTATTTTTTTTAAAGGCCGTGTACAAACTTTCATGTACAGTAAAGCACGCTGTAACCAAATTACGTTAATTTAACTCTCTCGGATTAAAAAAAAAATCTCTTTAGCCCTTTATGTATCGAATTATGAATTCGTGAAAATTTTATCTTCTAAAGCATTTTTCAAAATTATTTAAATTACATTAGAAGATTTACATAATAATTTAATACATTTTAGGAGGATGAATTAAATTTGAATTATAGGGATTTTGCGCAATATTTAAAACTCCACTCAAATCTTTTATTTTAAATATTTTTCTTAGTATTTTGTAGAATTAGAAATTCACAAATATAACGTTCTTACAATGGAAATATTTCCGAATTGAAAAATCCTCCCCCCTCCCCACTTCATACCCAACACCAAGAAAGCTGAAAAGATGGAAAGGCTAAAGAAATCCTCCTTTTAAAAATATTTTTGTTTTGTGTAACCCAGAATGCTTTTGGAACAAGATAAAGTAATGTATCTATAACTCATTCTAAATTTTATTACAACTAATCGATGTATTAAATGAATTTTATAACAAGTTATTTAATGGTACTTATAAGTACCGTCAGTAGATAAAAGGTTAATAGTATTGTGTAAAAATTAACGACAGTGAATGCAACAGATTTTTATTGTGCGTTATTATTCCTGTTAAAATAAAGCAATCATATTAAAAATTGCTTAGAAGAATTAAATACTTTGTTCTTGTACGTTATTATGTTTAAGCTAAAACCAACCAACTAAAACTTTATTTTACTCACTCCAGTAAAATAATTTTATTAAGTTATATGCTATTTAAATGTTGTTCCACTGCGTTTGAAAAGTTCTACTTAGTTTATTTTATAAACGAGTGAGCACCTTTTAAGGGTATTCTTCACGGGCAGCCGCCATTACAAAGCATCCCATGTTAACCTATTAGGGATGGGCATTTCCACTCATTTTAATGAGTCGACACTGTGTCGACTCACTTGATTGATGAGTCGACATACTGACTCGACTCACTTGCGGAAGTAAGATTGGTTGGTTGGCTGGTAGTAAAGATGACGCAATCCTACTTTTCGTATCAAATTTATCGCGCAGGAGAAAATATTTGAGCATAAGCTTGAATTATTTTGGTTTTGATTTTATATCGAAGAAGTCTTTTATTGTCGTTTATACTTTGTTGCAACTGGAAACAGTCAAACTAGATGTCTCTACGGTCCAAAATTTCCAGGTCCCGTCCACAGAAAAAAAAGTTTGGCCCGGCCCGTAGAAAAATAATCAACTACCCGCCCCGGTATAAAATCTAAAAGCTCATCCCGTACAAAAAAATTACTGGTCCGGGCCGGTAGAAAAACTTTAAAATTCAGGCCGATCCCGTCTTGGCCTGACCCCCCCCCCCCCCCCAAAAAAAAAAAGTTAAAATCTAGGTATTGAAAACTAGAAAACATGTTTTTTACGTCGATAGGATTAAAAATTGTTTCGTACGAGGAGTTCTGACTAAAAATACTTATTTTATCATTTTTTCTTTTCATTTTTTATAATCTTTATTTTTTAAAAAACATCGTGTGCTGCGATATTTATTTTTTTAATTAATCACTATCTGTATGTAAATGATTCAGTTAACATTAATATCGTTAATCCATATTCTATGTATTTGAGGCTTAAGAATCTAATAACTACTATACAGTAAAATCACCTAAGACGAAATTGCTTAGGAAATAAAAAATATACGTTATAGACAAGTTCCCTTCTTAGCAGTTTTAAATGTATTATATACTTTTCTTCACATATTATTATATTCATTTTTCATGTATCAACACATTTTTAGTTTAAGACAGGATTCCGTCATATACGGGTTCTTTTTCACAAGTTTTATTGTATTTAAATTTTATTGCCTAGAAATTGCTATTCTTTAAAAAGAATAAATTCTAAATTTTAGTTGTACAATAATGGCAATTAAAAAATATATGTATTATTTGCAAAAAGTTTTGGGCCGGGACAAATTTTACTGATTTTTGCACGGATCAGACCAGGCCAAGACAATAATTTTCATACGGGGTGGGTCGAGACCGGTACTTAAAATGTCGGCCCTTGCAAATCTTGGAAGAATGAAGCCAGTCACGGATCAGAACTGAAAAATTAAGTTGAGCTCGGCGCAATCTTTTAGAAAAAAGATAGGCCCTAGCCCGGTCTGCAAAGAGCAATGCCTAGGCCCGGCCCAAAGCCTTAAAAAAAAGTAAGGCCCGATTCAACCCCCAGCGTTGCGAAAAATTGGTTTTAGCCCTGCCCTCGGGTTGGGCCAGTGCACACCTCTAAGCCAAACTGTAAAATTTAGAAATATTCTTGTTTAATACCGTAACATGTCTATTTTTTTTTAATTGGGAGTGGAAGGTTTTGAGGTGTTATTTTTTAAATATATATCAAGTTTTAAAGGTTTAAATTTTCTGTGCTGAAAACAAAACGGGAAACGGTTTTTTTTTTTTTTCGTGTGTGTGTGTGCGCGATCGTGCGCGCGGAGTGTGGGTAAGTGAATTTTACTGCTGACAAGGACAAGAATCCATCAAAATATCCGAAATCCTCCCCAATCACAACATTTTTAATTCTTAGATCTCTTCTTCATTGATTCTTTTAGGATTCCGTACTTAAAAAGTGAAAACGGAGCTATTATAAGTTCATAGTGTTAAAAAATTTATAGATTAAAAGCTATTCACAAATATCTTTCGAAAAAAAAAGGACTAATTTAGTTATTTGATTTTTTTTTCTTTTATGCGTGTGTGTATGTGTATCGTTTGGATATTGTTGGAAAGACCTCGTAACACCGAAATCAAAAATATATTTGTTCTAATTTTAGATACTGTCAAAAATATGATACAAAAATAAGTACCCCCCCCCCCCCCCAGCCTATTTCCGAATCCACTATAACTAAAATTATGAAAAAAAAAATAATCTAGGGGCAATAGTAGTTTATTCAAACTTTGCTGGAAAATTATAGCGATTATCCTCGGTCACATAGTTTAGGCGGAAACCGCATTTTTCCTTACACACAAACTTTAATTTGCGGGGCTCAGCGGCAGTATTTTTAACTACAAAGTTATAAAACTGACAGGCCTAACTGTTGTGGCGATTTGGAATCAAATAGCGTTTTCCATTTTTTTACATAAATAAATTGCTTATCAAGAAAAATACGATTTTTGTCACGTAACGACAAGTTTTTCTCTTTTCCCCGTGCTATCGTGTACCGAACTTCGTTTAAAACTTCAACTTAGACAGCAGTTTTTGCAGGATATTTTGGCAAAATAAAAAAAAAGGAAAATGCCATTCGATTACTTAGTTCCTGAATAAGAACACCTGTAAATTTTACGCTTTTCCGAACAAAAAATAATTCAATAATCAGTCGCCCGTCCACCCGGAGGGGGGGGGGGGCAGTAAGTTTTAAAAAGTTCTTTTTTTCTCATGTTTATAGTTTTTGATTTACCCCCTTTTAAAATTTTATTTTTAAAACCATGATAATATATTGAGATATGTCCATAGAGAGACACACACAGCCTAGTTGTTTACGAAAAAGAAGGGGGGGGAGGGAGCGACAGGATTCCGAAAATATCTTCCATATCTGGGTTTAAATAAGGAACGTTAAAAAAATCGATTGGCTAAACTTTAAAAAATATATATGTAAATTATATGCATTTAATATTACCTGCGAACATTTTTATTTATAAAACGGAATTAAAATAACATTATATACGCAAACAAATAAATAATAATTCACTTTTATCTAAAATACATCTAAAATAAATTCAGTAACTTAGAATACTTTAAACAACCTGCTACTATAGTAGAATTTTATTTCTCTTTCTTCTAAGTTTTTTTTTTTAATATTGCATGATATGAAAACAGATGAAAATATTCCCCTAACTAGTCCTACTTCTTTTTTTGCCAAAAAATACAAAGGTAACATCTGCTTTTTTTTTTTAAATCTTCTTTCCCCTAAGCATATCGTAAATTCAACTAATCTTTAACAAAATATCCTACTGCCCGCCCCCTTGTCTCTGTCCCTCCCTCTCCTTTCATTCATACCGTCATCTTCCTAAACATACATCTACACTGTTTTCTCTTTTCCTAAAATCACCAATACATAATCAAACCGAGATTTCCGTTCTCTGCTAAACAACCCAGCCCTGATTCGAAGAGTTGAAATCTGATACTGAGTGGAAAGAGTGGATTTCGAAGAGTCGAAGAATCGAAAATCCCCTCCTCGACTCTCGACTCTAAGTCCGACACTGTGTTAAACTCGTCCAACCACTCTTTGAGTGAGCCGACTTCGACTCTTCGACTCCGAATCCCAAACTGAGTGGAAATTAAAGTTCGACTCTTTTGAGTCGAGGCAATTCACTATCCAGGAGTCGAGAGTTCGACTCACTTGGAAGGAGTCGAGATTTTGAGTCGACTCTTCGACTCTTCGGCCAACTCTATAACCTATGGAGAAATTTACTTTGCTCTTTGTGAGCTTAATATTTTAAATAAAGGGATGGGAATTGCTGCAATCGATAAAATAGAAGGTTCCTCACTAAGAGTATTTGCCATAATATTTTTAAAACGTTTAAAAGTATTTTTAAAGTTGGCTTAAAGTTGGCGAAATTTGCAAAATCAAGAAGTTTATACTTTAAAAAAATTATAAAAAATCATTGGAGCATCGTAGAAAAAAAAGAGAAAATAGCCATAGAAGCTGCAAGTTTCTTCTTTTCAATGATGAAAATTAACAATTATTTTTTTAAGAAATAGCAGAGTTATAAGGAATTTTTCCTCACAAGTAAGCTGATTTCTAAACGTGCGGAAGGATACATTTATCTAGAATTGCAGCGGATGGTAGGTAGAATGGGGAAAGGGAGAAATTATCGCGATACGTATCAAATTACAAAATAAAGGGAGAAAAAAGAGGGTTGACCGAGCCCAATTTATTGCTTTTTTTTCCTCCCCTGGTCAGTTTAGAATCTTTCAGAAAGGGAATTGCTTTTTAGTTCAAGATTTTTTTTCTGTACTGTTGTGACCAGATCACTATTACATTTTATTTTTAGACTTCGTTTCTAACATTCGTAACAAATTATTCGTGCAATGAGTTCCCGACACTCTAGAAGCGGACATTTTAGAGCAAAAACGAAAATGTCCAAAAGAAATTTTTTTAAAGTAATTAATACATACATAAATATACATAATAGTTAATTAATTATAGGTGTTTATTAAATATACCTAATTATTAATTAATTATACGTGTGGCCCAAGTTGGCTCTCTGTGCCTCTGCCCAACACTTGTTATTGTCATATAAAATAATATGTAACTAATTTATTAACGACACAGAATGATTTTCTAAAGATACGAATTTCACATATTAAAAAATGTTTTAGGTATACATATCTGGATTATCTTTTATGATGATTTTTGTAAATGATCAACTGTTATACTAAATCTTTCTCAAAGAGTATTCGAAAGTCTTCTGCGGTTTTAAACTAAAAAATTCTAATACTGTTAAGCATGCAGCTTTTAATGAGCACGTGAAAAGCATATTCAAAGTTTTGTCCTACGTGCATTCCTTGCTTTATAATTTTTATTTCAGTCATGGCTGATAATTATGAACAGTGAAGTTCTTAGCAATCAAAAAACAGTTTCTCATTTGAGCCTATACAGCTAAAATCAATGAGTAACGTTAAAATTTTCTGAACGAAGAAACGAGATTTCTCAAATACTGATAATTTCGGCCGAATTTCCGACAGCATTTTCTCCAAAAATGAATTTTCGGTGAAACTCAGATTTTGAGCCAAAAACGTATTTTCGGTCGATCTCTAATTTTATTTACATTTGCGTTTTCAAATAATAATATTACTCCGGAAATGTATTGACGAATCTGAATATCAATTGTTATACTCGTATTTACTCTCGATTTCATATAACTTTTTATAATTTTACTATGTGTACGTATATGAATATATATACATTTTATGCGTTATAGTAAGTTTTTTTTAATGCTATGATTTTTTTTTCCTTTTTCCATTTATTAATTTGAATATCAACTGATATATTTATTCTCGATTTCGAAGAACTTCTTTTAATTTTATTATGTGTACGTATGTGCCTAGGTGTATTTCTTATATGTCATCCCAATTTCACCCAAATTTTGAGTTTAAAATCCAATAATATTACTCAGTATATGTATTGATACCACCATCACTTTTTAGATAAAGTATAAAGTAACGAGTCTATAAGTTATAAAACAGAAACTCTTTAAATTAAACTTTTTGAGTAAATATTTTATTTTTACTGGGGTAGCGATGGGTATTTTAATTTCACTGGCTCATTGCAGGCAATAAAGAAGTAGAAAACACTTCTAGAACACTAAAAAACTTGGTACGATAAAGACATAAGTGTAAAAAGCAACGTAAAGAAAAACAAACAAAAGTTAGAAATGAGAATCAGCCACCTAAAGTACCTATCAAAAGTCAGAATAAATTTAGTGCACCCCGTTTCTGAAGGCTTCATAAGAGGAGCACCTTTACAGTGAAAAAAAAAAAAATGAGAAGCAGCCTGTCGCTATCTTTCTTGTTTGCATGCCTAAAATATACAATATAGAATATTGTGGCACAACGTTTACCTACAATTGCATTATTTAAATAATAATATATTAGTCTATTTTTTTCAACGAGAAAAAGAGTCCTTAGAAATAAAATATTTTTTAATAAATATATGTTTGTCTAATTTTGGGAGGGGTTGAATCGCATAAATCTCTTTTTGGATACGACCACTTTCAAATTTAAAATATTACGAAAAATCTTATTACAAAAATATAATAAGAATTATAATCTCCTGTAATTCGATTCATAACCAGGCTTAGCATGAAATATGGGCAATGCTGGTAGTAATGTTGTTTCAAATAAATGAGAATTACAACACAAGTTATAGAATTGAAACTGATGATTGAAATCCATGATGCAAAGGAAACATTTTACTTTATAAAGGTGTGCCATATACCCATATGATATATGTTGCATTTAATTTAACGTTTTAAGTTAAGTTAAAGGGAAAATATATATATATATATTTTTTAAACACTCTTATTACTCTTTAAAACTTTCTTTTTTATTTAAAATCTTAAATTATGCTTTGTTAAAAATCGCAAAAGCATAAGGCGCTGATAGAAATACTTTAAGAAAATTAAAATTTTAATCTCATTCATAATATATTTAAATTTTTAGAGAATCTTTTGTTCTATAGCTTTTCATTATGACTTTACTTATTTATCGTACTATTTTCAGCGCTTCGCACATCGAAGATTTTTTATTTTGTCTCCCAATTTTTAAGTAAAATAATTATTTTCTACTTTTAACTTCACAAAAAGTGTATTTAAAAAGGTATTTTTTTTTTAATTTAATTTGCTACATTTTAGTATTTATTATATTTCGGATTGCGTCAGAATAATTATTATTGTATTAATTTTTCATTGAACACTTTCCTCATTTAATTTTTCGATTACTTTATTTAACTTGTACTTTACTGTAATTTAACATTACTTGTATTGATTTAATTTAATTTTATTTTATTTTATTTTGAAATAAACACATTTATGGTCAGGGTTCGTTGATATATATCAATGGATATATATCATGATATATATCTTGATATATAGCCGATATTTATTTTTAAAATATCAAGATTTTTGATATTTTCGATATTTTCAAATTCTTGATATTTATTTTCAAATATCAAGATGTTTGATATTTTGTATATTTGATATTTATTTTCAAAATATCACCATTGTAGGTAATTTTGATATTTTCTACAGTCAAAGCAAATGTAAATGAAATTTCCACCTGTTATTGACTGTGTCATTCTGTAGATAATGAACTTTTGCCTCTGGCAGTGACTTTTTAGGAAAAGAAGAAAACAAATCTTTTCCAAGCTTTATATTTGAAACTCTTATTTTTAAATGTAGAACTAATAATTATGTGAGACAGTTAATTCAGAATAGCCATTGAAAGATAAAATGTAATTTAGATAATCATTTATATACAACCCCGGGTTCGGTGATATATATCAATTTATATCTATCCAGTATTTATTTTCAAATTATCAAGATTTTTGATGTTTTCATATAGTTGATATTTATTTTCAATATATCAATATGTTTCGTATTTTCTGCATTCGTATTTTCTGCGCAAGATATTTTTGATATTTTCAGTTGTACTTCGTAATATTTCAGTGTAAATGAAATAAATTTTCAACTGTTTTTGAGTGTGTGAATCTGTAGATAAAGGACTTTTGTCTCTTCTAGATGTGACTTATTTAGTCAAAAAAGAAAACAAGTATATTTTTCAAGCTTTATATTTGAAACTTTTATTTTTAAATGTTAAACTAATAATTATGTGGGACATAATTCAGAACAACTATTGAAAGATAAACTGACAAATTTAAATAACCAATTATATACAACTTCATTAGAAAAGAATCTTTTCTCAAGCTTTGGTTCAGTTGAGTTTATACTATACAACATGTTATAAGACATTTTATACTTACATTTATGTTAAAATTTTTCAATTAAAAAATTTTTTTGTATTTACAATTTTGTTTTAAAAAGTCTGATTTTTTTTTTTTTTAATACTTGATCTTGATACTGAATGCTATCGTTAGTTTTTCTTTATAAGTGTATACAGCAAATTGTTATTGTTTTTGATTTTTTCATCTTCAATTTTGTTCTAAGTGGAAAAAAAAAGAAAAAGAAAAATGCATTTTTAGAATATTGTTTGATTATGTTTTCATGTTAAGTGCAATATATTTTAGTTTCTAATCTATATTATGCTCAAAAACATTCATTATTATCAGTAAGTTGGCTGCTTTGAAAATATCGGATATATATCGAAAATATCGGATATTTTCGAAAATATCATGATATTTACGAACCCTGTTTATGGTACATTATTGACTTTTCTTTCTTTTATTATTTTGCAATGTTGAATGGAAACTGATGGATGTATTGTGGAAATAAATTCATCGCTTGCGTCATCGCTTTTCCTTTGCTTTATTCTTTGCCATTGTTAAATCGAATTGGTCTCAAATCAATTAATTTAAATTAATTGGCAATGACGTACTGGAAATTTTAAAATATTATATTGCCGTCACAAGCATATAACTGTATATAATGTCAGAATTCTAGCATATCAAGAAATGAGTAAAATATCGATTACAAAATTCAATTTTTACATCTATAAACCAAGTAAAGTTAAATTAAAAGAAAAAAAGCTAAATTGCATTTTCGTCAGTTAATGCAATTTAAGAAATCAGAATAAAATAATTTAGAGTTATAATATCAGCTACGAATAGTAATTTGTTCCTGGACGTTGCTAGGTATTTTCTCGCATCTAGGCAAAAATTAAAAATCTGCCCCTCACTATTGCTACCACTGATGTTTGATTTAAACTTACTTTTTATAAAAAAATTTGCCTTTTAACCGTCTATACAATATTGCCTTCCTAGGTGACTTCCTAGTCATGCATATTGGTAGAAACGGCACTTCTTATTCACAATATCATAGCATGAGAAATATTAAAAATATATAATTATATAGATATACGGTGTGCGTACAAAGGTAGAAAAAAAGTATGCCACCTATAATTATGCTTTATGATTATATCCTATCCTATAATTATGTTAAAAAAGTATGCCCCAAATCATCATATGAAAATGACACTGATACCAACTGATTTTTAATAACACCTGTAATTAAATGTTATTCAATAATTAGAATTTGGAGCTCTTTACATAATAAAAATTGTACTAATTTTTTTTTTCTTTTCAAATGGTACTTTTGACTCTATGTTTGAGTTCCTTCGATCAAATGAGCTCGAAAAAGTACATAATCTATACACTTTTTTAAAGATTTTGATAGAATTGGAAGGGATCAAAGTTTGATGATGCTATTGTTAAATCCATGTGATAAAATTTAATTTGTATTTTCCAATAATAATAAAAATAACCCGATTTTGTTTTATTTTGTTTTTTATTAAGATGCAATGAATGGACCCAAACATAATCTGAATACGTTTGTAATTTCAGAGACATATTTATAAGATTCCGCTGGGTGTACTAATTTAAAAGGTACAATATTCGAATTCATTTTGTTTTAACTGAAAATTGGTGTGTCTGGATTAATTCTTAGTTATTAACGAAAACAAATCTCAAAACTACTACCTACGCATTTTTTTCTTAAAAGAATCAACGTACTCTAAAATATGGTTGTGTAAATTTATATCTCATTCTTATCATTAGTTTTAAAAACATTTACTCATCAACAGTTATCGTTTGTATCCACAAGAATAAAGAAAGAAGGAAAGAAAGAATTTCATTAGTGGAAAATTTTATAACGTTTTATCTTATAAAATGCTAGTTTATTTTAGTTTTAACTTTTTATACAATTTTAGAGTTTGTTCTAGAAAAACAGTGCAATGCAGAAGTGGGAAAATGTCAAAGAGGTAAAAAAAGAAAAAAAAAAAAAAGACACGAAGGAGAAGTAAAGGGCATTATGCAATCCCTAAACAGGGCATTGAAGAAAATGCAGCAGAAATAATGCTAAAAATTAAGTTTGGTAAACAAATTCATCTGAACAATATTGAAAACCCCCTTACAATTGTTATAAAATGTACTACCTATCCCAGTGGTTCCCAACGTGGGGCGTATACACATATTACTTTCCACGTCACATGTGTTTTCACGTGACTTTAGACATATGATTTTTCACATAGGCACATATGACTTTTCAAGGGGGGGCCATATCAAATTTCTTATTAACAAATTTTCTGTCATTTTTTTCTACTGAAAGGTGTCACAGTCTAAAAATAGAAATAATAAATGAAAATTTTTTAAAATAACTGAATAAAAATTAATTTTCGAAACGATCCCATTTAAAAGTTCAATAATACACTGACACCGAAATAATTATGTGAATTTTTTGGATAATTTGACATCTTATATATATAAAAAGATCATTTTAAATTTTCTGGTTTTAATATTATTTTAAAAAATTGCACCTCTTTTTTTTACTATTTATTTAAAAAAAAAACTTTTAAATCTATTCATAGTGTAATATGCCCTATGAGGGAAATTTTACATATGAAATTTTCTAGGGTATATCTAAAATTGACTATTTGGACATTGTTTAATCTAAAAAATGTTTTGAATGATCTAAATGAGGTGCTACATTTATGAAATTAATAAAACCCCGTGCGCATCACAGAAGGGAAGGGTTGAAAGTAAACTTCTTACGGTTCTTCTGCAGTTCACATACAGAATATGACATTCATGACATATGCATTTTAAAATTTAAAATTGAGGGAAACATAAATGGTGGCCAAATAATAGCAAAGGGGGGAAAGCCCGCTATCAAAGAAGTATGTTATGAGAGGAAAGAAATATAGTAACTTAAAATGGATAAAAGCGCGAATTCGAAAATGTTACTTGTGAATTATGTTATCCATTCACATTCAGTGTTGGCGATTAACAAATATCACTTATTCTTAATGAAGTGCTAAAACCCATTATAAAATGTATCAATTCTATCAGATGTAATACAAAATATGAGAGAGAATTCAATAAATTTTACGAAAATGAAAATGTAGACTATTTATCACTTTTAAATTTGAGGTAAGTTGCCAAAAAACAATAAAACTGTTGTAGATGTAAATGCGAAGATCAATGGCGTAACTGCATTCATGGAGTTAGGTTAAAAGCATACTTGTAATTAAAAAAAATATATGATTTTGATAAATTAAAGAATGTGAAATCACTTATCTATTCAGTTATCTTATCACTTATCACTTAATGCTATTTTAGGATCCATCCGGGAAAATGGAAATTTATTTTTTATGCGACAATTTTTATATGATATAGAAGGGGGGGGGGGGGAGATCATGATTTTAGCGATGCTTAGGTGGGGCACGGGAAAAATGGTTGGGAACCACTCATCTATCCCCTCCTCTAAAAAAAAGGTAATATTTGGCTTTTAAGTATTTTAATTCAATTCAAGGATAATTATAAATGAAGATGATCAGAAATGTAATTATGGAAAAGAAAGAAACCCGACATGTGGAAAAATCGGCTTATCCGACCTGATGCGTGAAATTACTGTGAAGTATTTTGATTAATCGAAGAATAATTATAAATTAAAACTCTGATGATTACAAACGTACTTAATAAATAAAGGAAACCTGACCCACAGTAAAATGGGATTACCCGATCTGAATTCCTGCATCGGGTCGGGCAACCTGATTTTAGCCGAACCCAACTCGATCAGCGATTTGTGTCGGTTCGGTTCTATCCGATTTTTCAATAAAAAAAAAAAAAAATTTATATTATTTCAGATCAAAAAATATATACAGGCATTCCCCGACTTAGGTAAGTAATGCGTTCCATAAAGCTTTACGTAACTTGAATTTTACGTAAGTCGAATTTTTAAGTTGCATAGGTAATATTTTGGTATGAAACTGCAATATTTTTTATATATATATATATATATATATATAGGGTCTTTTTTCCTTCACGGCACTCGGGCCGGGCCATACTTTCCTCTGAAGGCTTGGGCCGGGCCTAATTTTTTTTCTGTACAGAGCCGGGACTGGTTTCATTCCTAATCAGTCCTAGTTTTGACCCATCTCCTATGAAAAATCATTGTCTCAGCGTGGCCTGGTCCATTCAAAGGTCAGTAAAATTAGCCCTGGCCCAAAAAGTTTTGCAAAAAAATCCACACATTTTTAAATCTTTATTATTCTACACTTATAAACATTAAAATTTATTCTTTTTAAAGAATAGTAGATTTATACGCTTATTTAAATATGGTTAAACGTGTGAATAAGAACCTGCCTATGACGGAACCCTGTTTTAAACAGAAAAACGTGTTGATCCATTCAAAATTAATATAATAATGTATAAGATAAGAATATATAATATATTTACACTTGCTAAGCAGGGAACTTGTGTATAACGCATTCTTTTTTTCCATGTAATTGAGTCTTAGAAGATTTTACTGTATAGCATTTTTCAGATTTTTATCACTTCAATACATGGAATAGAGATTAACAATGTTAATGATAACGGAAACATTTACATACAAGAAATAGAGATTCATTAAAAAAAATAAATATCGCAGTTCTATAAAGATGAAGATTATAAACATGAAAAAAAGGCTAAGATAAATATTTTTGGTCAGAACTCCTCGTACGAGACAAATTTTTAACTAAATCGACGTAAAAATCAATGTTTTGTAGAAATTCACTCGGGCTGAACTTTTACGCTTTTTACCGGGCCGGGCTCGGGCCGAACTTTTAATTTTTATATCGGGCCGGGCCGAAATTTTTTTTCTATGAATCGGGACGGGCCCGGGCCTGGAAATTTCGGCCCGTGCAGACCTCTAATTTTCATTGTGGTTTAATTTTTTTTATCATATTACTTTCAGCGCCTCACAGTTTTACGATTTTTGTTTTGATAAAATATTTTTGATTGACAAAAAACTAAGTATATTATAAAAACTTGCTTTTTTTTTTTTTTTACTTTATTTCATATCTCATAATTATAATCGTAATCAGATTTTTTGTTGAACACTTCCACTATTTATTTATTTAAAAAATGAAACTCTTGGATTCATTATGTTGCTGAAATAAACGCATAGAACGCTACGTTATCGACTTTTCGTTTTTATTCTTTTTCATTGTTAAAGTGAGTTATTATTTGTTAATTTAATTGCAATGGATCTATTACTCGATAATTAGGATTAAAATACTATATTGCCACAATGGAATGTACAGTGTTACTGCTAGTAAAATATAAAAAAAATCCTAACAGTGTCTTCCCTAAAAAGAGATGTGGTCATGAAAATTTCCTTCCGTTTTCCTTATTTCTAAACCGATATATTTTTCTTTCTGGCGTGGCTCTAATCGACTCTCATCCTATTCTATTAGGTCCATTGCGGGTGACAGTGAGACCATATGTGAGAGGAGGACCCATATCCTCCTCCCCCCCACCCCCACCCCACCCCCTGCCCTGGTAAAAATACAAGAGAAAAGAAAGTTGACCAATGTTTATTTTTACCTTTTCGTAATCTTGGGGAGAGGAGAGAGGGAACTATTTTTTTTCTGCTCTGCCTTGAGCGCATGCAAAAAGTGTAAAAAGTCTTTATGTGGGGATCTTATGCCTTTTAGCACCAGAGGTCGCGCTACTCGCACGCGATCGGAGATCTAGACGAAGAATCCCCTTAAAGGCACTAAGTTCTCCTCGTTGTATCTATGACACAGAATCGACCGAAACCGAATCTTGACAATCCTCCTCACAGAAAGAAGTAGCCGGACGGACTTCCGGATAGGACAGAGCAGAACGACCTCTGACTGACAGGGTTATGCAAATTTATTAAAACACTGAAATGCGTTCATTGAAATTAATTTATTTTGAGCTAATTGTGCTGATTCCTTTGACATATTTCAATTTGGTAATTATTTGAGAAAAAATTCCAGCCCTTTTCAGCTAAACATTAAAAGTCTATTTTACTAAATAAAGACACGAACTTTAATAAGCTAAAAGTTAACTTCTACGTTTCGAGCTGTTTCTATAGCCGTCTTCATGAAAATATGATGGTAAAAAAGCTCAAAGTTCAGAGACGAAAGCTTCCTGTGCAAGATAATTAGTCGAAACTTGACCAATGATTTGAATACAAAAATGTAGTGTTGCCATCTAGTGAAAATATCTATTTTACTATTTAAAAACATTGAAATGAATAAATTTGTAGTCCTTAAATGAATTTTAAATTATAAAATATTACATTTTATTGTTTTAAATTGAAATCCCCCCCCCCCCCCAGTCTCAATAAAAGATATTTCAGGACACATATGCTCCTTGTTATTTAATACCAATCATTCTCAATAGTAATGTTCGATGTGTTACAGTATTGTTGGAAGATGTGTTACAATATTGTTGACAAATTATTTTCTTCACGCCGATGATTCTGGTTCTAAATCAAAATGCACGAATTTAGACTAGCTGAGTATATTTATAGTCAATTCGTCTCGTTGATTTGCATGCAGATGGAAGAACCTGAAGTGCAAATTAAGAAATCTGGTATAAATATTGTAGATCAATATTTGTTCTTTTTTTTTTTTCCTTTCAAATTTTGAGAGAGTAGAGGGATTATCGGTAAAGAGATATTGTCAAGCATTGTAAGCTAAAATACGAATGGTAAAATCAACACTCAAAAATTTCGTCTCATTCTTAGTCTTTCCGTGATATTCTTCCACAGTACCAACAATTCAACAACGGGCCCACACACTTACGACTAACTTTGCAGATTATTCTGCAAGGGCGTAGGAACCGGGGGAGCTGTGGCTCCCCCTGGAATATTTCAGACGGGCTCAGCTCCCCCGGGAGAAATTCTCGCACCACTTCTGTTTACGATACATTGCTGAATTAAAAAATAAAGTATACTTTTTCTAGGAAATTCACATAATAAACAACAAAGAGAAGAGAGAGAGAGGGTGGTGAGCACACTTGTTTGTGCCTTCACCCTTTTTCTCATTGTTTACAACCCTCCGGATTTCCAGAAAAAAAGGGGGTCTTATATAGGTCTACTACAAATTACCTGCACCGATAACATATTTATAAAGAGGAGGCCTTTAAAATTGATTTGGAAGAGATTTGTAAAGAATTTGTAAGTAAAACAACAAAAAGCACTTTAATTTTTGATAAATGGAAGTGGGAGAAGCCTTAAATTTGAATATTGTATTCGGGATCGCACATAAATTAAGTTTCTATGTATCAAGTATATATATTTAAAATTATTTTAACTGGATTAAAGAGTTGGTGATATTTTGATATGCTTCTATTTTATACTTATGTTTATGA
This sequence comes from Maratus speciosus, assembly GCA_963932465.1. Lineage (NCBI taxonomy): Eukaryota > Metazoa > Arthropoda > Arachnida > Araneae > Salticidae > Maratus > Maratus speciosus. Next base: position 104,021,955 of record OZ010794.1, read on the forward strand.
AACGTGCAACACTATGAAGGAACTAGGGATGTAACGAATATTCGGCCACTATTCGGTATTCGGCCTATTCGGCCCTTTTGCCGAATATTCGGCCGGCCGAATATTGAACAGATATTCGGCCGAATACCTGTGACCGAATAGTGGGACATTAGACCGAATACCTGTAGCCGAATAGTGGCATATTTGGCCGAATATTTTAAGATATTTGGTTAGATATGTTCCAGAAAATCAAAACAAAATATGATTTTAAATATTTTTGACAAACAATATTAAAAAATTATACCTAAATACATTTATTATTATAAGAAAAAGATCTCATTCTTAAATATGGGGTGGAGGAAGTATTATGAGGGGCTTGTTAATTTTGAGAGAAAGAAAAGAGAAAAGTATATCTTGGTAGCAGAAAAGAATATATAATATTTTAATGGAATGAATAATTATATTTTAAGAAAATAACCCTTTTTTTTGACATACAGAGTGTAAATTTACTAAGTTTAAGTTGCATGAAAAGGATATAAAAAGACAGAGGACACATGCAAGTTCTTATTTTTAGGGGGTGAAAGGATTTTACTAAAATAAAAAAAGTTTCATTTTTACAGAGGTAATGAGTTCTATTTTAGATAGTATATATATATAAATTACTAGAACTATCTATGGATTAAATAAAAAATTATGAATTAAATTATTATTTACATTTTTAAAAGTCATATGTTATCTTTAAAGTATTTTTAAGACATTTAAAGTATAACAAAAAATACATTCAGCTGTTATGATTTTTGAAAACTGAAACAAAAAATTAATTTCAATTAGTCCTTAATTTAATTTTTTATTTTAAAATTGAAAAAAAAAATTAAAAAATTAAAATAAAAGTCATTTATATTAAAGTCAGTATTCGGCAGCCGAATATTCGGTATTCGGCCTAAAACTTGGCCGAATATTCGGTATTCGGCTATTCGGCCAAATCACTATTCGTTACATCACTAGAAGGAACCCTCCAAAATGAACGAAATGATCCGCGCCACTAGCTTTCCGCAATATTCCCCGGCTCCCCCTGTTTGTACAAAGTTCCTACGCCACTGTTATTCTGCACATTATTTAATCGCAGAAGTTGAATTAACTTACTGCGAAGATTATTGTTTTAAAATAGCGATGGACGTAATAATTGCCATTAGCAACCTTGCCGCAGGAGCGGTGTTTCTATGTGCCCTGATTTTCAGGAGCTCTGAGACCTTTCTCGCGTAACCACAGCTCGAGAAGACAAAAGTCTCTATTTTTCATGATGCATAAATTATTTTAAATTAAGGAGAAAGTATAAATTTTCAACAATTTTGTTTATTTTAAAAACTATGGTTCAAATGGTGAACTCACTGCATTCCAATCCTCAGCTGAAAGTACGTTTTAAAAAAAATCTCTTTTTCACTGCATATTTAAATGAAAATTTTAAAAAGTTTTACAAAATTTCAATTTTTTAAAACCCCTGCTACATTTTTAAATACTGATATTTTTGTTCAATTTTTTTTTAAAGATTTTCAACCGTGTATTACCCAAGACTGCTCATGGATTTTTAGATACATCTAATATTACATTTAATGTAATTTTTTACTGATATATATATAGTGTAAAACGATAAAATCTAACACATCTTCATATACTTTTTTTTTTTTTTTTTTTTTTTAATAACAAAAACACCTGAAAGCTAATTCCATGCGCATATTTGTCACATTTATGATAAAGAACATGTACAAAAGTTTAAATCTCTATCTCAAAATAAAGAAAAAAAAGAAAAGCCTTAGCATTTTGAAAACATAAAAGTGAAGAAAACATGAAAATGGAGAAAAAACCATTTAAAGTTTTAATTCGTAGGGGTAATTTCGCTGGTAAATAACAGATTTATTATGGGTAATTAATAAAATTTACAATGTCTCGCGATATAATTAGTGTATGGGTAAAAATGGGATGCCAAAATATTTACAATTAAACGGCTTTCATTTAATATAAATAAAATAAAAAGAAAATCTATTTTTTGATCAATTTTGAGGTAAACTATCTCCTTAACCCCTTAACGGTCGCATTAAATTACGGTTTAAAAATTCAAATTGCTCATTGGCACCACTTTTTTGAAAAAAGAAATATTCACCTTACTTAATGACAGGTAAAATGATACCATAATAAAGACAATTACACTATTTTATAAAACTGGTGGGAATCAAACAATCTGAATAAAAGACACAGCCCGTGAATATCAAAGAAGCGAGAATTAAGGGGTTAATTTTAATAAAGTGCTGTTCGTTAGTGCGCATCGAGTGAAACTTAACCCTTAAATGCCTGATTTTTCAAAAATCATTATAATAATGTTTTTCGGTTTTCATTTTTTAACTAAATCATGAGAAAAATACTTTAAAAAATCATATTTTGTTTTAAGTATGGTTTACAGATAAAAAAAACAGTTTGTTACGAATCGGCAATACTGGTCTTTAATTGAAAAAATAATTTTCCTTGATAAAGTTCTATAATATTAAACACACAAGAATTTTAAGGACTATAATAAGAAATAAATTTTACTTACTCACTGCAAAACAAAATAGGGTATTTTGCAAGCTTCCAAACAGAACAAAAAGAACAAGTAGCAACAACTGAAAAAATAAATCTATCTTTATTCTTAAACAGCACAAGTGTTGCCATCTACATGTTGAAAATCGATTTAATAATATTTTCAGAATGTATTTTATTGGCAGCATTAGGCATTATAGCTTCAATATTATTCTAATGGTATTTTAGAAGCCTAAAGTGGGTATGTTGCCGAAAAGCAACACCAGGCATTTAAGGGTTAATGCATCAAAACATATGAAAGCAGAACCTATCTATAACGAAAAAGTTATAGTCTTGTCCGAAGGAATGCTTTACAAATCTATCCGCCTAGACGGGATACCTGCTTAAAACGGATTTTTTTGCACTTTTATGCAGGGCCTGATTAACCTCCGAAGCTATGGTAAGCACAGTGCACATTTCGAGGAACTCATTTCATTCGAGAGGTATTTTCTAAATTCGACATATCCGGAAATTCACCAATGCTACAAATATTATTCTAAAGAGATTGAAATAAAGAGTGGACTAGTTGAGTTCTCATATATTTCATTAAACAACTTTTTTGTTTCCCTATATATATGCACAGAAATTGGTTACAGCCAAGAAAAAAAAGGAAAAATGATTTTGCATACTATTAGCATAAAAATGTAAGTTGGATAAAAAGGTTGAATTCAGCATATGTGCACAGCATAAAATATCAATATTTTGAATGCTGTAGGTACAAACCAAATTCAATATGTAAAATAAACATGCATCTAAAATAACGGGCAAACTGAAGAATTGTGATCATATGGTTGAAACTGATCTAACAGATGAAAATTAATTTGTTATGAAAGGTATTATTGTGAAACACTTTTTAAAAATATGTGTATAAATGAGTTAATATTTTGAAAAGAAATTAAATAGAATTTTTATATGGAATTAATTCAGAATATGAGTTAAGGCCCCTTATTTTCTCAATTTCGGGCCACTTAAAATTTTCCCAAGGGAAGCACATGCTTCTCGTGCCTATTCAGGGCCTGCTTTTATGAGATCCTGTTTTCACAGCTTTTAGCTCAGCAAACCTTGCATAAACGAAATTTAATTATAACGGAATTCTGTTCTAAACAGAGTAAATATTTCATTGCCTCTACGATAGGAATACTGTACAATTATGTTTGCTAAATTGGAATTGTAAGGTAAACGTACCGGTAGTGGGCCACTAATTTTCAAAGGTTAAAAACAAGCTCACAATCGATTTCAGAAAAACGACCAAAAGAAATCTGATTAGCTAAACTCCTTAAATTTCCATAAACAGTTTGGAATAATTGTTATTTTCCTGTAGATATATTTGTTTATCTTCTAGAGTGTCTTCAAACACAGATTTTTTGACAAACTCTTAGTGATTTCATTAAGAGATAAGGTTTTATTTAAAGCGTTGTTTCTTTAATATTATGAATTAAACTTCCATTGATATACTCGATTACATTGTAAATAATTTGTTAGATTAGCCGAAAACTTTAAAATAGAGTATAATATTGATTTTAAGGGGTGGCCCGCTTCTGGATCACAGTTTCTTAAATTGTACCAGTAGTGGGCATGAGGGCCCACTACTGGAGCATATGAACCCCAAAAATTTATGTTTAATTTATTTTAATTAAGTATTTTTTGAGGTTATAAGACTTTGTATATAATTTATTTAGTTTTTGTTCATTAGAACCAGTAGTGGGCCAGGGGGCCACTATTGGTGCACAAGTGGCCCACTTCTGGAGCAGCGAAAATGTAACTTCACTAAGCTATCAGACATATGATTGTTTAAAGAATTTAATATGTAAAATAATTTATACTTCAAAGGTTCAATACTCAATACAAAAGTTCAAATTTTTGAGCCTATTTAAATAAGCATTGCGTAGAGAAACCTGTAGTGTTATTTATGGATGGACATACTTCTCACATACCTTTGAATCTAAGTACCTTCTATTCGGATCATGGAATTGAGTGGTAGTTTTCCCCCAAATTCCACACACCTAATGCAACCAATGGACGGTACTGTTTTCCATACTCTTAAGAGTGCTTCGTGACATGAAGTAGTGAACTTCAGAATAACCTATGAAGGCAAACAGATGCAGAAACATGACTTTCCACCAGTTCTAAAATCAGCACTAGATCGTCTAATTCCTGCAACAATTGTGAATGGATTCAAAGCATATAGATTAGTTCCATGGGATTCAAAGAAAGTAACTGTTGAATCCACACTAACATAAAAGAAATTGATAATATCATCAATAAAGGAGATATAAATGGTTTCTTTTTTGGAAGTTCTTGACGATAAAATTGGAGAAGAAAAAATGAAATCTTTCTTAGAAAATAAAGGGAAATGGAAAGGCCCTGTGGAGCAAACATATCTTAACTACTTATGATTGGAGACGAAGGAGACTTGAACATGGAATCAATTTCCCAGGCAATCTATTGCAAAACAATTTGGGTATAAAACACTTCACTATATTTTTACTATTATTTATTTAATTTTTTTCATTTTACTTGTTATAGGGTACACCAGTCATATTTGTCGAAGCGGCATACACTGAAGAGTCTACTGACATTGTTGATACAGAGACTACTGAGCAGGAGCAAAGAGCAATTGTTGAAGATGCTGAGGTGGACCTTTACATTCTAGATGGATCAACTGAGATTGGCAGCCATTCAGTGCCTTCAAATGGTGGGCCATCTAAAAATGTACCGTCTCCCTTCAAAAGAGTTCTTTTTTGCCCAGAAGGGGGAGGAGTAACACAAAGAAAAAGAGAGAAACTTTCTGCAGTTGCGACTTCTCCCCAAATGCTTCAATATTATAAGAAAAGAGAAGGTTTTAAAAATGCTAAAGATGCAGAAAAAGAAAAAAGAAAAACCGAAAGAGAAAAAATAAAAATTCAAAAGGAAGAGTTAAAAAAATAGCCGATGGGAAAAAAAGAGAGTCAGGAAATTATCATCCGAGTCTGATGGCTCTCTTTCATTGGAAGTTTCAACCTAAAGTACTCTTTGCAACAAATTGGCTGTAAACCCCTCTCACATTTTGAGATTTATTTCGTTTTTGGATAAATCATTTTGTTTTGCAGTCACTTCAGCTTTTAATTATCCCGTTTATTCTATTTGTCTTATTATTTATCACCACTGCCAAATAGCCCACAGTTGCTGAGTGATCAAGGCATCACGCCGCTAATCGCTTGCGAGTGTAGGTGGGGGCGGGTTCGAATCCCAATGGCTCCGTTACACACAGGGTTACGGAGTCGGTGGGTAAAATGGACGACTCCGACTGTGGGAATTTTAACAGATCCGACCCCGACACTTTCGCTCAAAAATGGGCGGACTCCGACAACGCAGACCTACATGTAAAATGGACGACTCCGACTCCAACTCCGGGAACTTTAACAGATCCGACTCCGACTCTTTCGCTCAAAAATGGGCCCGACTTCGCAGCCCTTGTTGCACCCTCTTTGTGGAGCTCCCGGCTGTATTTCTCTGTGGTGTAAATTTCCTTGTGTGTACTATCTCGTCCCTGTATATAGACGATGGCTTATAAGCGGGCGCTTGACGCCAAGCACATAGGTAAGGTGTATGTTAATAAAATGTCAAATGCCAAATAACAAATAAGGCAGATTTTTTTTTTAAGTTACAAAATGTAATAGACTGTTATGTGGAGGAAAATAAAATATGCATTTCAATTAAAAAAAAAAAAAAAGGTTGCTAAATTGTGTACTATTATAGTCGATAAAAACTGATGATTTTTCTCCTACCATTTGTATCATTCTGGTACAAAACACAGAAAATGCCTTTTTAATGACAGAAATCGCTAAAAATTCATTAAATTAATTGTAAAACAATTCAGAAAGTTTTGATCACAGATTATGGGAATATTTATTGTTTAGCAAGTGAAAGCATATAAGCAGATTTTTTAAATGTAACTTATAGATCACAAGAACTGTACAAAAATTAAATTTCGTAACATTAAGAAAATGTAACTATTTTGATGGAAAGGGATTGTCTCATGATGAAAAACCTGTGAAAAAGTTCAAAAATTAAAATTATACCTCTAAAACTAGCTTCTTGGGAATTAGCTATTTTTAAACGATAAGAAAGGACACCCTGTATATAATCTAATAAAATTATTTTGCAGCTTGTAGAACATCAGCTTATATGCAAAGTGAGATCAAATTAAAATTGATTTACAGAACTAAAGTTGAGACCCCTGATCTGCAGATTTTCTAGTGAGATTATTTTACGTACTCATCTAAACTTCTATGTATTTCATTATTGTGTATACACAATTCTGGAACTTAAAAAAAAGTATAACTTCAGTATTTTCACACTAAACTCAAAACTGGAGTGGCCCACTTCTGGTGCATCAAAAATTTACTAGGCCCACTACTGAAGCATAGAGAAAGGTAACTTCTTTTAATTTTTCATTTTTTTCCGAAGAATATATTTTGAAACTTTGAATATTTATTCCGATACCTGAAGGTTTGGACTAGGTTAAAAAAATATATGTCTTAGAATTCATTAATACTTTAATAATAATTAGATATATGTCTTTAAGTGGCCCACTACTGGTGCGTTTATCTTATTTCAGTTCCTACCAATTCCGCCATCGCAAGTTGCGCTGTATACTTGTGTTTGTAGGTCTTCCAACTGTAGGGACAATGACAGTTTTACGTTTAAACTAGGGTTGTGTTAGAGACAGATTCCGTTTTCGTAGGATTTACTGTATTTTTTAAGTCCCGATTTCAAAGTCACTGTCCTGCATTGTTTGTTTCCCAATACTGACAATGGAGCTGGAAAGAGTGCATAAAATACACATTGCAGCTTCTATGAATAGAGTTTATTTCCTTCATACCAGTAATATTTAACGAAAATGAATTTTTAATAATACATGCAAGATAGGTTACTGAATTTAATCTATTAATGTGGAAATCTCGAAACCGGAAACCTATGTTTTTCGGTGTTTCTCAACGTCAATCGGAACTCCGAATCAAAGCGGTTCCAGGAAAAGCGACGACATCTCTATGGGACGACGGGCGCTTTGTTCTTGACTTTGAAAACAGGACAATTGTAGTTTACAGCAAAGCGGTTATGTAGGAAAGCGAAGACACTCCCATGTTAAATGATGACGCAAAGTAGCGCCACTAGTGGCCGTCCTGTAAACTTTATTGTTCGGTAGTGGGCGGGGCATTCCACGAGGGATTTGGTTTTGCTTTCACGGATCGATTCATTTATTGCGCCGCAGTACAACGGTAACGACAATTAGAAATTTAACTGCTATGATTAAACTCAGATTAATGAAATATTTAAATTTTTGATAACTAACCTCATTATGTATTGCTTTCAGTTGTTAATATTTTCTGTTTACTTCTTATAATTTATAATGGCGTGAAGAATACGAATGTTTTAAGAGAGATCCTTTTTTGAAACAGTGGATATATATATTATTTAATGCATTCGACAATTTGTTTCAATGGAATATTTACTATATGGGATTAATATTTACAACAAATATTTTCTTGTAAAAACATTCATATTTTTCACGCCTTATAAATTATAAAGAGTAAATAGAAAATAAATAAGATTAAATATAAAAGAAATACATAATCCGATTACTTTTATCAATAATTAAAATATTTCATCACTCAACGAGTTTGTTTACTGACAGAATTGAAAACTTCTGATTGTCGTTTCGTTACTGTTATACTGTCGCGAAATAAACGATAAGTTCAACGGTTAGTTTTCATAAAAAATTCCTTACTGCAAGTGTATGAAGTGTTTGTTTTATAAGGGTACATAACTGGTTTTATTATAAGCAGGAAGCACTTAGAAAAAAAAAAAAAAAATCAGATGTACATTATATTTTAAGTAAATACTAACTTAGGTGTTTTTTCTTTAAAAATTGCTTTTTTGCGCACAACTATTATCAGGATTTCAAAAAAAAAAAAAAGGATATTGCTCTGAAGAAAATTGACTTTTTTTCAGTAATACATATAACTTTGAAAATAAATAAATAAATAAATTGAATAAATGATTTTTTTTTTTTTTTGTTACTTTGATTTCAACTATTACTTTATACCAAAAATACATATACAGTTTAAATAAGTTAAAATGTATTCTATACCCTGTTCATGAACTCACGAAATATTGTTTGTGATGTGTTATTGTTTCTTATCTTTTTTTTTTTTTTTAATGTCCTTTATTTTGCTGATATGTCTAAGCTATGCTCAGTTCATTTAACTTCATTAAATCCATTAAAATCTCAAGCTAAATAATTTTGCATAATTTGATTTCGTAAAGACTATTCTCTTCGTAAAGATTTTTTATTTTTTTTTTCAGAATCATTTGTATCTTACATTATATCAAACTTGAACTGTTTGAAATGTTTTTACAAGAAAATATTTGTTGTAAATATTAATCCCATATAGTAAATATTCCATTGAAACAAATTGTCGAATGCATTAAATAATATATATATCCATTATTTCAGAAATGGATCTCTCTTAAAACATTCGCATTCTTCACGCCATTATAAATTATAAGAAGTAAACAGAAAGTATTAACAACTGAAAGAAATACATAATGAGCTTAGTTATCAAAAATTTAAATATTTCATTAATCTGAGTTTAATCATAGCAGTTAAATTTCTAATTGTCGTTACCGTTGTACTGCCGCGCAATAAATGAATCGATCCGTGAAAGCAAAACCAAATCCCTCGTGGAATGCCCCGCCCACTACCGAACAATAAAGTTTACAGCATGGCCACTAGTGGCGCTGTTGCGCTACATTGCGTCATCATTTAACATGGGAGTGTCTTCGCTTTCCTATATAACCGCTTTGCTCCGAATACAGTGTTCTGTAAGGAGGAATAGAGATGAGCATCTCGACTCATTTTGATGAGTCGACTCTCCACTCACTTTATAAAAGTAAAAGCACTTAGCTAGGGTTGTTTGAAAAGACAATCAAGGAACATTTACCATGTAACAATATTAATTATGCTGAATAAAAACCAACAAACGCGTACTTATTTAATCAGCAACATCTTTCTACACATTTAGCATAACAAATTCAATTCTGTCTTAACCCTTAAATGCATAGTGATGTAAATTTCCATCACCTTTTTATTTAATTTTTAATACATAAATTAAGTTCTTACAACCATTATTTATATAACAATATTAATGCTCTAAAAATTACAAAAATGTACTACTAAATAAAGTTAAAAATCTATCTTAAGATTTCTGGTGTCTAATCATTACTGTAAAAATAAAAAACACAGTTCTAAAAGAATAATTCATGCAGTTAAGGGTTTAACGTAAAAAAAATCATCGTTCCGATGGAAAAATAACATACGAATTTACTAGCTAAGACGGAAACCTCTCTCAAACGCAATCTCTCACTCTGTTCACTTACCGTCTTAGGGAACAGCTTAGCTTATGTATTCGCCCGCGATCTGCCTCTTGTTTTGTTTTCTTGGTGCGAAAAACCCGTTTTCGCCAAGAAGTAAATGTCGCCAAGTGGTCATTTATAGCCACTTTAGGCTTAAATAGGAACATTTTTAAAAGTTGATATTAAACAAAAAGAAAAAAAAAACAGAAAGAAAGAAAAGCAAAATCATGAATATTTTAACAAATGTTTTACAAACAAAACACCAAAGTTTTCCAAACGTTATTTGTAAAAAAAAAAAAAAAGAAGGGGGGGGGGGGGCCGGGATTCGTAAAAAGGAAATAATAAAAAGAATTTGTAATGATAATGATTCTTAGCAAAATGATTCAGGCAAAAAGACGCCCATCTGACATTGGCCTAAGATTAAAATATTAAAATTCATCAAAAAATCACATTATAAAGGAGATATTGGCGTTTTACAAACAAAATACCAGAGTTTTCCAAACGTTATTTGTAAAAAAAAAAAAAAAAAAAAAAAGGGTTGGGGCGGGGAGAATTCGTAAAATAGCAAGTAGTAAAAAAAAAAAAAAAAAAAAAAAAAAAAAAATTAATAGTAATGATTTTGAGATTAAAATATTAAAATAGATCAAAAAATTACATAAATTGCTAAATTATACAAAAAAAAAAAAGAGTTCTTAATCAGAATTAGGCCTTTTTCAGGGAACCGTTCTTAAAAAGTAAAAAACGGAACCATTATAAGATCACGCCTGTTTCTGTCTGTCTGTCACAGCCACTTTACTCGTAAACTACGGAAGGTGGAAAGTTCAAATTGGGGGAAGTATTAAAGACTATTGACCCACATATTTACAGGTTATTAAACATTCACAAATATATTTAGGGAAAATGTAGAGGGTCTAATTAAGTTACTTGAAAAAAAAAAATCTTTTCTTCGTATTTCGTGTGGGAGTATCCTATGAAAGCTTTTGTAAAGCTGAACTCAAATATGCATTTCTTTTAATTTTAGGTATTATGTTTTCAGAGATATCGTCGAAAATGTAGTGCAAAAATATGTTCACCCCTATCTATTTCCGAATCTACTTAAACTAAAATTATCAAAAAATTAGACGTAGTAGAGGTTAATTTAAACCTTGCAGGAAAATTATAGCGATTACCCAAAGTCATTTAGTTTTTGAGAAAAGCTCGTTTTTCCGTTACCCACAAAATTCGATTTGCAGGCATTCAGCAAAGGTATTGAGGAGCGCTTTAGGTACCTATCGTAGCAGAAGTATAAAAGCATTGTTGATATTGATTTTCGAAAAGAATCGTCGGTAATTAGCCGAGATATTAACCCTTAAATAACCGGACGGTTTGGACATACATAATGACAGGAGCGGCGTATTCTATGTGCCATCGGCTTTCAAAGCCTAGATAACATCTTTTTACGATATATTTGTGTAATGCTATGCACAGTAGCAGTATAAAAACAATAAACGTCAAATTGTTAAAAACAGACTAATTTAATTAGAATTAATCACATAAATACTATGGGATTCCTGACTAATTTGCATTGAGTGGATCTCTCAATACGCCTCTCATGTCTTTAAAAGTTAATTAAAAACCTATCTGGAAAAACGCGCCCCTGACCAAGGCGGCGTTGCAACTTTGCTACCTCCTTTCGAAGCGCGGAAAACACAATGCAGAGTTTAAACTTTTAACAAGGGTTTTGTTTTAGCTACACTGTAAAAAGAAAAGATTATTACTACGCTGAATTCAGTTTTATGAAATGCCAAATGAAGTTCAAATGTACACTACTTTTTTGTCAGTACCGAAATAAATTCATCATAAACGGATTAGGATAAAATTAACAAAAGAGTTGTACAGAATAGCAATATTTGATATTATTTAGGCTTCATATCTCTTTGAACTTTTATGGTATACCCATTTATACTTTTCTAGTATATATAGCTATACCAACCCTACGTTGTATTGTTTTTTTTAAAAGTCTTATTACTCTTTTAGCAACTATTTTATTAATAATACTGTTAATAATTCATATATATATTGTACGGAACTCTCTGAGCTCGAGTAAATCTCGCACTTGACCTTTGATTGTTATTATTATTATTAATGTTTAATATCTTCAAAAATTTTCTTAACTAAGCTTAAAGTGGCTACAAATGACTACCTGTCGACATAAAGCATAAAAAACAGAAAGAGAGCATCGAAAAAAAAAAAAAAAAAAGAACAGTAACTACTTCATGATTCTTATATTAAATTATTCATAAAGTAAAAAATCACAAATTTAAAAAATAAATTATTTAATTATTTTGAATGAAAGGGTTCTTAATCAGAAATATGCCTTCAAAAAGTATATTTAAAAAAAAAAAAAAAAAAAAAAAAAAAACAGCAAAAATACATCTTAAAAACATATAAATATTAAACTAGTTCGATGTGCCAAACCCAAAACTTTCTTCTATCTCATACACTTTAATATTTCAAAAAGTAGTTACAGATGTTAATACTGCAATATTATTAGTTCAATACTATATCAACTTTGATTTTCATCTTAAATTTCTGATGGAACGGAGTAAATCGGAAGTAAAAACAAATTAATCTGGATCATGATATTGATTAAAATCAATAATTTTTTTGTTATTCTGTTGTACATCAGCTGTTTGGGGATAGCCGGGTTAGCAGGACGCGAGTTTCCGTCGCTGCATGAGCCGCAGATGGACAACAGAACTACGAAAAATCGAAAAATGATACAAAAATCGCTATCACAGCACCCCTTTACCGCGGAATATTTCCAAATTCAAGGAGGATCTGCTGGCCATAGCCAAAAACATACACAAACAATTTGGTTCAATTCTATAAATAACTTTATACACTTTTCGATGGTACAATGGCGACACACGGACGGACAGACAGAAGTTTTGTACAAACACGTTTTGTGGGATCTGTGACTTCTAAAACGTGTAAATCCGTCGAAAACCGAAGGTATGCTTTACAAATCTATTCGCCTAGACGGAATACCTGCTTAAAACGGATTATTTCGCACTGTTATGAGATCTTTTAGCTAAGTAAACCTTGCGTAAACGAAATTTAATGGTAACGGAATTCTGTTTTAAAAGTAAATATTTCATTGTCTCAACGATAGTAATGTTGTGCTGTATACGTTTATTCTGTATAATAAAACCTTCTAAGACGGAATTTTATACGAGATGAAAAAAATTCTTTTTTAAACAGGCTTTTATCATATCGGGTACATATGTAGGTCTTCTTTAGGGGCAATGGCATTTTTACGTTTAAATCAGGATTCCGTTATAGACAGATTTCGTTTTCATAGGATTTGCTGTATTTTTATGTCCCGATTTTGAAGTCACTGTCCTCCTCCATTTTTTGTCTCCCTATCCTAACACTAGAGCTCGAAGCAGTGCATAAAGATCACATTGCAGCCTATATGAATGGTTTATTTCTTTCATACCAGTAATATTTAATAAAACATATCTATTAATGGTATATGCAAGATAGGTACGACAATAAATTTAAGCTTTCCATATCACGTATCCGGAGATCTCTGATCTTCGGTGATTCACAACCTGAAACTTGCATGTTCCGCATCAAATCAAAGATTTCCGAAATCCTCCCAAAATCGATCTGCGCATTGCTTCGCGCATTCTCTCGCCCTTCAAAGATTCCTTGCTAACATCGTACATTTTCATAGTGTCGCCATCTAGGGAGAAGAATATAAAATATTATCATGTTAATCTAATGCTTTTGACTAAAATAAATTATGTTTTATAAAATAAATGTAATATACAAGTAATTTATTTAAAAAAAAAAACAAAATATATTTAATGGAATTTTGTTTTCATGTACCATCAAATATTAATTAATTATATACGAGAATTGTATTAACATAATTTGTAAATTTTAATTTATATTTTTTTACATTTCTTATAGTATTCCAATTTATATTCAATAATAATTAAAAATAAAAAAAAAAGAAGAAGAACGAAAGAGAGATGTTATTGTATTCGAATAGTTTAAAAAATGATAGCTAAAAATACATTTTATTTATTTAATTTTTCTTATCTTGATAACTATCAATTCAAAACCTTACTAAGAAAATATTGAGTCTGCTATATCAAATTTTTATTTTATTTTTTTTCTACCTGTGTGATATAAGTCACCAAGCATAGTAATGCACTAAGATTAATAAATGAAAACTTTTTAATGCTGAAAATATACAAGAAATCATGACATGTTAAATTATGCAAAAAGAAAAAAAAAAAAAAAAAAAGAGAGAGAGAGAGAGAGAGAAAGTAAATAAATAATAAATAAATAAGTAAATGAATAAAAACAATAAATAAATAAATAGAAATAAAAGAAGAATAAGGAGGAGAAAGAGAGCTGTTATTGTATTCGATTAGTGATAGCTAAAAATATATTTTATTTTGTTTAACATCAATTCAAAATCTTACTAAGAAAATATAGATATTAGAGAGGTCTCCTAGATCAGATTTTTATTGTTTTTACCAATCTGCTATACGTCATCGAGTATAGTTATACACTAAGGTTAATCAATTAAAGTTTTTAATAATCAATGTAATATTGCATCTTTCTGCTTTAGTTTTGCATTTTCTTAACGTTCTCGTAAGTCAATAAATCTGACAATTTTTTCTCATAAAAGTGAAAACATATACAATCATACACATATTCATGTGTGAATATTTGAATACATATCAATATATGTACATAATAAATATGAATATATACATGTCTGCATAAATTTTATGTATGTGTGTGTTTCTAATATACTTGAAAATCGCATATGGTTTAGATATCTGCTGTCATCTACTCTAATTTTCATAAAATTCTTCAGATCACAATGCCATTCAAATATATCACTAATGTAGACAACATATACCAAAATAAGAAAAAGAAAAAAAAGTTTACCTTCCAGATTCTAAGGATGACCAAAAAAGTATTTAAATTAAAATATTTTTGGTGTTATTTACTTCCATTTTTGTGAAACTGTCCTTTAATACACCCTTCCTATTCATAAGTAGATATGTCTATACTAAACATATATGCATGTAATGATTGGGTTTCTACAAAGTATATAGTACAAAACAAAAGTTCATTTATGTCTAAAAAAACCCAAGTTTTTATCTAATATAGATTTTTTTTCTTTTTTTTTCATATTTAATATCTCACTAGCTAGACATTGTAAACTGAAGAAAATTAATAACAAACTACTAAGCTAAAGCATTAATTATATGTTTAAATAATAATATTTATTAATATGAATTATAAATTAATATGAAATACTAATGTTAATTAATATAAATTATATACATTTAAAAAATATATAATTTTATAATTATAATACATATATTAATTATAATAATTACATATAATAATATTATAATAATTATATATAATAATATGTATATATTAATTAATTAATAATTAATATTAGTTATATATATTTAAATGAAATTACTAATTATACATATTTAAATAATTATTAGTTAATATCAATTATACATGTGTAAATATTTAATATCAATATTAATTATATATTTAAATAGTGATAATAATATAAGAAAAAAAATATTATTATCATTATTTCAATAATTATTACTTGATATCAATTATGCATATTTAAATATTAATTAATTTGGTATATTTAAATGTCAATATTAATTATATATTTAAATAGTGATAATAATATAAGAAAAAAAGAAAATCTTTAATTATGTTAGTGGAAGATTAACATAATTAAATATTTTCTTTTTTATTCTTGCATTATTATCACTATTTAAATATATAATAATATTAAAATTTAAATATGTATAATTAATATTAATTAATATTTTTATTTAAATATATATAATTAATATTTTTATGTTCCACTATTTTATAATTACAAATGAACCAGTAATTAGTAAAATTAATAGTAGTAAATTAATAGAGAATTTTATATATGAACAATAATACTTCACTTTAAAACATAAGAACTTTAAAAAATTGATTTTACTAATTTGATATCTATCTCTTACAACAGGGCGATATCACAATTAACATAAAAATATTTTACATTTTATTTTAAGAATTATTGCATTTTAATACATGTTCATTTAATTAATAAAAAATAGAATTTAAAAATTTATTTGAATTACTTAAATTTATTTAAAATTAAATTTTATGTAATACAGATTTAAATTAAATACGATAACTTAAATGTAATTAAAATTTAAATGTCTAATTGACAATAAAAAAATTACAAAGCAACTGATCTTTATATGTTAAAGATCAAAACAAAATACTAATTTGATATCTATTTCTTACAACAGGGAGATATCACAACTAACATAAAAATATTTTTAATTTTATTTTAAGAATTATTGCATTTTAATAAATGTTCATTTAATTATTAAAAAATAGAATTTAAAAATTTATTTGAATTATTCAAATTTATTTAAAATTTAATTTAATGTAATACAAATTTAAATTAAACTTTATAACTTAAATGTAATTAAAATTTAATAGTCTATTTGACAAAAAAAAAAAAAAAAAAAAAAAAAAAAAAAAAATACAAAGCAACTGGTTTTTATATGTTAAAGATCAAAACAAAATACTAATTTGATATCTATGTAATAGAACAGGTCGGTATCACAACTAACATAAAAAAATTTTAAATTTCATTTTAAGAATTATTGCATTTTAATAAATGTCCATTTAATTATTTAAAAATTTATTTTAATTATTTAAATTTATTTAAAATTAAATTTTATAACTTAATTGTCATTTAAATTTAAATGTCTAATTGACAATTTAAAAAAAAATTACAAAGCAACTTATCTTTATATGTTAAAGATCAAAACGAAAAATCTACAACAAATAGGACACAACTCACAACCTAACTATTAGCAAAGATTGTGCTTTAACCACCGCGCTATGACGTTCGTACTGACATTTCGCTTTCAACAAAGTCCCTCGTGTACCACAAAAATGTAAACAAAACACCCGAAACAGGGCGAGAAAATGCGCAGGTCTGTTTTGGGAGGATTTCGAATCTTTGAGGCGGTATGTGCTAGTCAACCTGAATCGGAAAAGAGTGTAGGGCGGGGCGGATCTCACGAATCTGCATTTTTCTAGCGGCTATCTCGAAGACTAGCGGATAGATAGGGACAGCTTAATGCAATGATGTTAAGGTGCGTTTTCACTGGTCTACCCAATGTCTAACTTACCTAACTTTTTACCTAAACACAAGATTTTAGGTCGTTAGAACGCGATTTTGTAGGTTTGATTCGTGATCAATCCTAAGCACGGCTTACCTAAGCGCAGCCAATTAAAATAGAGCTTTTGATAATAATGGCGGTGTTGTCAATTTACTAAGTGATATTTATGTTTTATATCGTTTTACTTATTTATTTTGTTTTACGTCAAAGAGGAATCTATTTTTTGTGATTGAAGCAAAACGGTAACTTTTATTGACATGTTGGATAGATATCATCCTTTATTATTGTCTTTTAATTTAATAAATTGTGGGTAATCCATATGGATTCTTTAAATTGTTGTTATTTTTGGTAATCATTCTACATTTTATTAATATTAGAATACTAATTATATAGTTTGTTTAAGGATTTTGTTGCGGATATAAGGATGAAGATATGTCCAGTTCTCAAAATTATTTTATTTTTATTGAACGTTAATAGTATACAAAGATTAAAAGTAATTTTTAAGAATGTTTGTTTCTTAAGATGAATTACTTGCTTCATTGATTATACTTGGTTACTTGATAGGGTATTTCCGATCAATTTAGATTTAAATTTCCATTTACTCACTTAAAATAATCGTAATTGTTAAGAAGGATATTGTTTACTGTAGCCCATTGATTTTTAAATGGAAAATTAGTTACAGGCAAACTTTAATCGAGTTTTGCTAATAGTAGGTATTTGATTATGCATGTTTAAGCGAGCATGTAAACAAAGTTTCTATAAAATAAACAAGCCGTTGTATTTTGTATTTTCTTGTTCTCTTTTAAGCAAGAAACATCTGATTGCAAAACAGTTTGCTCTTTACTCCTTTTCAGATATTTACTTGTGAACTTTGTCATGTAAGGAAAACACTGCTAATCTATTTTTTATTTTTATTTTAATGCTTTTCACCTGCAGATGTGCTATTTTTCTTTTTGTTGTTAAGATTAATGCTGAAACTTTTATGAAGATTTATAACTTTGTATGAAATTTAAATCAATTGAGAGATATTCAGACCATGTGTAGCTTTTCTATGTGCCCATTTTGAAGAATTTGTACACATTACCATTCCAATTCGATAAGCAGTTAAAAATACATTGAATATGCATTTAAAGTTACATCTGCATGTCTTGTTAGCAATTATTTTCATTTATTAAAAAAGTATTGCTATCAAAATAATAGGAGATTCTCCATTTGAAATGCATATTTATAAAATTTTGTTTAAATTGTTATTTAGGTGCATTTCTTTTACAAGTGTGGCTACAGATTTATCTTACAGCATAGGTCATCGGTTTTAAATGTACCTATTTATCTATTAAAGTAAAGAACTATTTATTCATTTATTTATTTTTTTCAAAAATCATTACTTATTATTCTTACTATTTTTGAAAATGGAATTCATTATCAAAAAATAAAATGCTCTCTGTGGGAGATTCTTTGAGTCTATATGTTTGAGTGTATATTAAAGTTTTAGACGAATCATGAATTCATGATGTATATAAATTCAGTGGTCAAAATAGTATATTAGAAGTAATGAAACTATAGTAGGTCCTAGTTTTGTCATTGTTTGTTGTGTAATATGCTGTTTTTTGGAAAATATAATTTTGCGAGTAATGTAATAAAAATAAACTTGTTTGTAAGAAGCATCAATATTTTTGATGTTACATCCAGAAATTGTATATATCAATCAATACAAAGTATACCAGTGGAGGTAAGCGTCTGGCAGATCAGCTGGTGCCGGGATACATCTTCAAATTTGAATGCTTTCAGAAAATCACAAGTGTGTAGTTTTATTGTATAATAAGTGACTACCATTAGTGATCGTCTGCAAGCAACTGGACTTCAGACCAAGCCCTTGGACTTCAGAAAAGAAGATTTTAAAAAATCTGTGAGTACCACTTCTATGTCAAAAGAGGAGACAGTAAAGTAAGTTTATTTAAGTAACATCAAAAATAATATTTGTGCTCCCTACAAACTAGTCTTTTTTTAATTACATTACTCGTTAAATTACATTTTCCAAAAATAGCATGCTGCACTACAAACTATGAGAACACAATATATTACTCAATGAGTAAGTACAAAAATTATTTAGCTGAAAATATTTTTAAATGCCCATATTGCAAATATAATGTGAAATAAGCATTTATATGTTTCAGTCTGAGGCATAAATAAAGTCTGCTGCTAAGTAAAAAAAAAAAGTGCCTTACGTATATCTTCATTTTGTTTGTTACCAGGGCAATTGCACTATTTGGTTTTATTTTAAAAGATGAAAAAAAAAAAAAGGCGAGGGAAAGGGCAGATATGTTTTTAGATAATAAAAGTTTCTAGTGTTTTCTTTTTTAAAGTAAAAAAGTGTTCTTAAAAGATGCAAAAATAGTTTGTTGTTTATATTCATATGAGACTAAGTGTTTTTGAAAGTAAAATAATAATAATAATAAAAAGATAGAGTTTGTTGTTTTAAGACGACAAAGTGTCTTCTTTTTTCCTTATGTTAATTATATTTATTGTCATCAGAGCAGTTACATGATACGGTTGGTATGATTTAAAATTAAGTATCGACCGAAACTGAAACTTGTTAAATTTTGATTCTTCGATTGCTTTTTAGTCTTATTGTTTTGTTAATAATTATGAATGCAGAAAAAAAAAGAAATTTAAATGAGAAATCTTTATTTTTCGTTAGGAAAATTAAAAAAATTAGATTGAAAACAGTGATTTATAAAGCATGCAACGTGCAAAAGAAAAAAAAAAACCTAAATAAACAAACTGTCAACAACATTGCATACTTAAATAAATTGTCACATTGTATTAACCTAAATAAACAAACTATCCGTTGCAAATAATGTTTAAAAAATTAATGGTAAGGTAATCTTTCAAAAATTAAAGTTATGACAGAAACATTTTTATAATTAGAGGTTACCACTTTTATGTGTATAATAAACTTAATCTTTTGTAGAAAGATTTTAAAGTACACCAGAACAACTTTAAGTATATGCAGGTAAGACAAATTTCTGCAACTTTTAAAATTAATATAACTGTTTTTGTATTTAAACGTAGCTTTAATAAAGTCTTCTGACAGTTGATAGAATTTAGGCCCTAATCTAAGTGGAAGCATGTGTAATTTTATAAATTATTGCTTAGGGCTAAAATTCTTTTATGAAGTTTTTCTTAATGTTAAAAGTGATATACTATTTTAATAAATATATATATAGTCAGCTATTTTCAGTTTCCCATACTTGATTTTGTGTAGTACTTTAATAAAAAAACATTTACCATTTGAATCAAATATTTATTTATATTTGTATTATATTTTGCCTTTCATTTTTTAAATATTAATATGTTTAAAGTGCTTTTATTTTTTTTTTAAAATATAATTATGTGTAAGATATTTTGATTTAAAATTTCTAAGGTGTTGAGATTTGCCTTTTGGGAATCTATATTATAACTTTATCCTAAAATTTGATGAAAATGTAATGTAAACAAAAAAACTGTTTTGCAGTATCATATCTTTTTTAAAATACCATGCAATAAATTTATTCCATAATTTATATAGTTATAATAAATTTATATTTATAAATATTTAAAGCATTTTAAAAGTGTTTTTTCATAATTAGCATTCTGTAATAAATATTTAGATAATACAGTAGCCTAACTATTTCTGTTTTTGTCCATAAGCGTACTTAAATTTCTTAGCTAATTAATAGTTAGTTAGGCTTAAATGCCTTATATTCCCAGGTGGCCACTATCTTGGATGTTTTGAGATTTCTTGGTGATTTTATGTTGGCAGTCTTTATCGATATGTGGAACCCCGTGTGAGTTCTGGCGTGTCGTGTTCTGGGAACCCCTGAGAAGCTCATTTTCGCTTAGGATTTTGTGGATGTGTTTTGATATCGTGTTGTATTATTCTGTCTTTTTATTTTTGTTAAATTTATTGGATGTATTTGATTGACTATGGTTTCTGTAGTCTGTTTAAACACTCTTGCTGAAGTAATTAATAAATTTGAGGAAACTTTGACGAAAAAAGGAGGTTTGTTTATAGTGTGTCAATGCGTATTCATAAGCCTATTTTTGAAAATGATGGTGATGCTATGACAGTATTTCATGCTTGAGCTTTCAAGAAAGCAGACGTCTGTTAAGGTATGTTAATAATTTTATGTATATTTTGTTGCCTTTCGAGTTTTTTACATTTTGAGATTGCTACACAGCGAGAACTGCTGAATTTTGAGAATGCTACACAGCAAGAACTGCTGAATCCAGTGATGTTTTTTTTTTCAGTTAATGAGCGCGATTACTGATTGGCACTTAATGAGTTTTGTGCATTTTTGTGGTCGCGGCAGGAGTTTGCGGAATCCAGTGATTTTTTTTTTTTTTTGGTTAATGAGCGCATAGCGCTCATACAACGTTTAGTGAATGCCACTTTAACGAGTTTTGTTTATTATTTACATTTTATTTTCGTTAAGTCTAACATGCGTATAAACCGGTGTTTGGCGACATTTACTACTTGGCGGAAAAGGGGTTTTCACGCCAAGAAAAATTCCAAGATGGCGGCTCCGGGAATTTATGACACCTGTTTCTATAGTTATGATGTCTTCATTATTGTTAAAGTAACAAACGAAAATTCAAGATTGAGTGAGATGAGATATAATGTATTTATGATGACTCAAAAAGTGGATTATGGTTTTCTGAACAAAAATTGTCTGTCTTTGTACCTATCATCAACCGCAAAAGTTTTTCCATTTTGTTAGAAACTCTTTTTTGTAAAAAAGCAAGAAACATATTATTTACTAAACAAAATTTAGAAACTTGTATTTGTACATCATTAATTCCTATGAAAATCCAAATTAATCATCATTTTAATCCTCATCATGGTTATTTTTTTAAGTTACAGCAAACAAATAATCTAAAAACATCTTATTTTATTTAAATATGAACTTGTTTCTAATTATTTTAAATATATTTATAAGTTGACAGTTAAAGGTAGAAATTGTGAAAAGCTTTTTAAAATGTGTTTCAAAAGGTTTTTTTAAGTATTCGGTTTAGCTGAATACTTTGATATTCAGTTTAACCAGATAGTTTGATATTCGGTGCATCCCTAACCAAGAGTAGACTCGTGTTACCTAATACTCCAGAATTGTAAAAATGATGTACACCTGAGTGCTTCTTTTGGCAATAAATTTTAGTATCTTTAGGAACTTAATTATAAAGTGATAAATGAATTTTAATGCATTTTTCTGTTAGAGTCACAGGTGATAAATCTCCAAATATTCTCTATGGTTAAAATAACAGGGTTTGCATCAAATCATGTCATTAAAACATGCCAACTGGCTGTGAAACTGTAGCAGCGAAATATTAGGTAACAAATGAAATATAAATAAAAAATAAAGAGAATTTTTAATTACAATAATAAAGAAATAATTTTTTTAATCTGCTTTTATCAAATGATAATTTAATATTAAGTAAATTTTAATTAAACTTCGAAAAAATAATTTAAAAATTCTCAATACATAGTTTCAAAAATGTTTTTTTCGCCTTTTCTGTTGTCATACTTGAAAAAACGGGAGAAAAAATAATCATTTTAATAAATTCAGTAGTTCATGCTTTCTACCAAGTCGAAATGGTGAATTTTCAATAATTAGAGTCATGCCAAATTAATGTATTGTAACAGAAGTTTTTTGAACCAACATGAATTATAGTCCTGAAATTAGGGATGATTTTTATAAACATTCAATGTTTATAAAAAAGTGGTTAAAAAAAAGAAACTATTTTTACTTTTATACTTATTTAGTAGTAACTCTATCATTTTTATCATAATTTAACATTTAAACTTACAGAGAGGCAACATAATGCATTTCATTGGCATGTTACGGTTGGAGATATATTTATTAGTGAAATCATTGCTATGCCATTTGATCCAGTGAAATTTATCAAATTCACAACATTTTTGGGTAGGTACTTTATGTCAGCCAGGCACATGAAATAAACCAGGGCTGAAACTAGCCTTTTTTGCACCCAGCACAAACATAGATTTTGCCCCCTCCCCCCCGGCCTCCGCAAAGTAAATTTACAAAGAGAATTTTAATTCTAATCGCTGACTTATTTCAAATTTAAAATATGTAATAAAAAAATACGTAATCAACTTTGTCAAATATTGATTCATTAAAACTTTGAAAACGAAATCCAAAGGAAGTCACATGAAGAAACTATGCAGATTCGCAAGCTAATGTTAAACTTATAGGAGCATTCTTTTCAAATTTCTCGCTTGCACTTTAATATTTTTAAATGATTTTTTCCGTTTGGGACAGCTGAGGTTGTTTCTAACAGGATAAATGTTTACTTTTTAAATTTTGTTTGCAGTTTTTTAAAATATATATATAAAATTACTTTCACTTTTTGAACCGGTTCTGAAAGTTTAAGTAGCCTCATAAAAAAACTTGAACCAAAATCGAAAACGTACAGCCTAACAATGTTAAAGATCAAACTCAGCTATCTTAAGAAAAAAAAATATTTAAAAATATTAAAATGCAAGCGAGAAATTTGAAAAGAATGCTCCCATATTTAACATTAGCTTGCGAGTTTCTTCGTGTGACTAGTGTAGCTTCTTAAGAAATCAAAAACCAAAATTCATTTGACACCCCCTTCGTTTTCCTTATGGCGACCAGGGAACATGCCTCCTCTGCCCCCCCCCCCCCCCCTCTAGTTTCGATCCTGGGATAAACCATTAAATAATGTCATCATTTGTATTCATTTTTTTTTTTTAATATAAACCTCTCATTCATTTTATTTGAAATACAAAATTTTCATTTAAAATACATATATTACATACATTTAAAATAAGTGCCTTTCACTGATTTCATTAAAAAAAGGGAATAAAACAATAAGGAGAAATAATACGATGAACCAAAATTGTTATTTCAACCTCAGTATATCGTTTCTAATTTATACAAGTGAACACTAACAGGAATTATTGCTGGAAGAAAAAAAAAATATCCAAGATAAAAGTACCTTTTTTGTGATCTATTCACAAAAACAGGGATTGCCCCGGCAAACATTTATACCCCTTTATTCTTCTTAATAAAAGAAGCCCCTTCACAAAATTATTCTCCATAAAAGCGACTTCACACAATAAGAAAAAATTGTTGGGATTTAAAATGTGTAATTTACAAACAAAATAAGCTCAGAAGAAAAGTATAGCAGGAAGACATTTAAAAAAAGGATGATTAAATGTTTACTTTGAATTTAAACAACTGAATTTGATTTTTCTTTACAGAAATTTATTTTTCTCAATTCTGTAACAAAAACGGTCCCCCCCCCCCCCCCAAAAAAAAAAAACTTTCACCCCTGATGTGAAATCATAAGGTAAAACTTACAATTTTAAGTACATTTATTTTGCATTTTAGTGTTATTTTTTTTTTTTTTTTTTTTTTTTGGGGGGGGGGGGGGGGTTGTCACAAAAAGTAGATTTAACTAAATTGGATAATTTTATACTGACTGTAGTGATGATATGTATAAGAGAATCTGCCAGTGTCACAGGCGTACGGTTCAGGGATGTATGGAGGGTATATGGTGGTATACGCCGTATAACTTCGGAATTTTTTTAGGAAACACCATATACCATCTGTTTCTCAAAAAAGCTATAGTATATACACTGTAGGGTATACTCTCTGCCTTGAGCGTATGCCTTCTGCTTTTTTTACGATTACACCACTGGTACAGTTGTATGTGCTCATGGGTCCCAAGTTCCACCATTAATTTCTAAAATATTCTTTTTCACTCTAATATAAAAAAGGTTTTATTTTAGATTTTATTTAAGTTTTAAAGATTTTTTTCACACATATTTTTTTCCCTTAAATTTTGTTCTTTTTCTTTTGTTACAGAGATAAACATTATTAGGAATTTCTATTTCTCTAAATGTGCCATTTTTTAAAAAATATAATAAAATGTTAAACGTTTAAAGTTTTATAAAAAAAAACTAAAATATAAAAAAAAATTCCATATTTAAAAAAATAATAAAATAAAAATAAACATTCTTAAATGTTAACTTTTCTTGTGAAATATGAAAAACGATTCACAAAAAACAGTGAGTATATCACTTCATAAGCGGATCGGAACATTCAAATTTTTACATTGCCTTAATGTTTTATTTAATTTGTTGATTTATTTAACAAATATAATTCTACTCAATTTCTTTAAAAGGAAATTCAAAAAGCAACATTAAATTTATAGTCGATCTCTATTACACATGTGCCACAAACGTACGTAACGTTTTTCACACGTACTTGTGTGAAAAATAATTTATTCAGTATGTTTTTAAATATACATAAATCATGGTGACCTAGTGTTTTTATTTAATTTAGGAGTATAAATCCATAGCCACAATTTAAAGTTTGAATAAACAATGATTTGTGGGGCATTTTTTAAGACCCTTTAGTGGGGAAAACAGTCGGAACTTTCGATTAATTTCTATACAAAATATTTGCTACTACTAATTAAACTGACAACAACAAACAACAATTATTTGTTTACATTTTTTGACATCTGTTCGATCTGCAGGCAGTAAAGCCGCCGTGAAGTAGACGCTTGCGCAGTAAAAACTTGCCTTTGATTGGTTGGCGTAAAGATTTTATATGTAACCAGTGAAAACGCTCTTAGGTTAAGGTTTTGGGTCACTAGGATTTTTTAGGTCGTTAGAACGACCAGTGAAAACGCACCTTTAAAACTTAGACTGCATAACGATGCAGAGGAAAAATCAAAACATCCCCAGCTGGCTTCTGCAAGTTGTTTAGTTGGTGTTAATCAAAGCGGTTTCGTTTATCGTTTGTTTACATTATTTGATGCTCCACAATTTTAAAACATAACCATATTTTTGTATTTAAAAAATCTTTAATAATTTCGATTGAATTGAATTTATTCTGTGTATAGTATTTGAAATGTAATTTATTCAAAGTTGTTAAATCATTTATTTTTTAATTATTTTTAGCGCTTTTTTTATTTTCACTTGTCCTATTAATCTGTTGCTGTATAAAATTTCAAATAATACCGTTCAACAACAGATGGTTTTAAATGGGCAATCTTAATTCATTAAATTTTTGTTATACAAGTTCTTTGAATTGGAAAATCTTATTAAACGTATTTAATGCTTTTCATTTCTGTGAAATTTAAAGTAAATTAATTTTGATTAAATCAATTTAAATATTTGACATTTTCAATGTATATAATAATAGATATGAGAGATTTTGAAAAAGAAAAATTAAATAATGTTACTTGATTTAAATAAAAATTAAATTATGGAGCATCAAGTTCAAGTTGGATATAATGTAAGATACAAATGATTCTGAAAAAAAAAAAAAAATCTTTACGAAGAGAATAGTCTTTACGAAATCAAATTATGCAAAATTATTTAGCTTGAGATTTTAATGGATTTAATGAAGTTAAATGAACTGAGCATAGCTTAGACTTATCAGCAAAATAAAGGACATTAAAAAAAAAAAAGATAAGAAACAATAACACATCACAAACAATATTTCGTGAGTTCATGAACAGGGTATAGAATACATTTAAACTTATTTAAACTGTATATGTATTTTCGGTATAAAGTAATAGTTCAAATCAAAGTAACAAAAAAAAAAAAAAAAAATCATTTATTCAATTTATTATTTTTTTTTTTCAAAGTTATATGTATTACTGAAAAAAAGTCAATTTTCTTCAGAGCAAAATTCTTTTTTTTTTTTTTTTTTTTTTGAAATCCTGATAATGGTTGTGCGCAAAAAAACAATTTTTTAAGAAAAAACACCTAAGTTAGTATTTACTTAAAATATAATGTACATCTGATTTTTTTTTTTTTTCTAAATGCTTCCTGCTTATAATAAAACCAGTTATGTACCCTTATAAAACAAACACTTCATACACTTGCAGTAAGGAATTTTTTATGAAAACTAACCGTTGAACTTATCGTTTATTTCGCGACAGTATAACAGTAACGAAACGACAATCAGAAGTTTTCAATTCTGTCAGTAAACAAACTCGTTGAGTGATGAAATATTTTAATTATTGATAAAAGTAATCGGATCATGTATTTCTTTTATATTTAATCTTATTTATTTTCTATTTACTCCTTATAATTTATAAGGCGTGAAAAATATGAATGTTTTTACAAGAAAATATTTGTTGTAAATATTAATCCCATATAGTAAATATTCCATTGAAACAAATTGTCGAATGCATTAAATAATATATATATCCATTATTTCAGAAATGGATCTCTCTTAAAACATTCGTATTCTTCACGCCATTATAAATTATAAGAAGTAAACAGAAAATATTAACAACTGAAAGAAATACATAATGAGGTTAGTTATCAAAAATTTAAATATTTCATTAATCTGAGTTTAATCATAGCAGTTAAATTTCTAATTGTCGTTACCGTTGTACTGCCGCGCAATAAATGAATCGATCCGTGAAAGCAAAATCAAATCCCTTGTGGAGTGCCCCGCCCACTACCGAACAATAAAGTTTACAGCACGGCCACTAGTGGCGCTGTTGCGTTACTTTGCGTCATTATTTAACATGGGAGTGTCTTCGCTTTCCTATATAACCGCTTTGGTGTTAATGATCGTTTGTACTTAGTACTTATCCGTGTGTTTTATATTTTATTTTTCTCATACTTTTAATACTATTACTGTTATTATTATAATTTAAGATGTTAATACTTGAAGAGAATGCATTATAATTATTAATATTCTAATGTTTAAAAAATTATGGGATGCTCTCATTATACATTTGCTATAAAACAGGAACTGAACTATTCACAAAATTAATATATGTTTTCTTCAATGTAATAATTTAAAAAAAAAGAATCTGTGCCCTCTCAATTGGGATTTTTTTAATAGAAAACAAAGAAACATTTTAAATTAAGAACAAAAGCGATACAAATAAAAGTAGCTTTTAAATCTTTCTAAAGTAATTAAATAAAATTAAGCCACATTGATGTATATAATAATAATTTGCATATACATAATTATACTTAGGGAACAAGTATTAAATTATGCATATTTTGATTATAGAAGTATATGTTACTTAAATTATGTTATTGTTTTATATAGCCTTGACTGACAGCGAAGTCCAAAAATTTAGATTAAGATAAAAAATATTTATTTTAATGTATCCCTTGGAGACTAACTTGCTATAGCTTTAAAGCGGTTAAAACGCCGCATACTCCTATCAATTTATTTATATGTAAAAAGTTAAGTATTAAACAACATTATTATGACATAAAAGTTGTAGGTATTTAATTACTTATTCGCTTGCTTATTTATATACTTCTAACTATAATGTTGGAAAGATTATGCTTTTAATATTATTTTCAAAATTTTGGGTAGGTGACGCTAGTAGTAATGCAAAAGCTTATTTTTTTCCTTTGCTTCAAAAAAAAAAAAAAAAAAAATCCCTCTGAGATTTCTTTTTCACTTCTTCCATTACGCAGAGGCTTCTTTAACATTGTTGCATTAAGCTGTCCCTCTCCGCTACTATCTCGAAGAGTGGCTCACTATGTAACGGCTTGCTCCATTAATACAGTAGGTGGGGGAAGAGAAATAGAAGAGACCGGGAAATTTCACGTCCAGCCCCTCGGCTCGGTCTGGTTTTCCCCTACAGTCTAAGGGGCGTTGATCACACACCGTTGACGTTTAAAATAAATTATATTTTCCCTATTAAAAATAAGATTGTTTGGCGCATTTTACATTGCTTCGCGTTGTTAAAATATAATTTAGCAAACTTTTTTTGTAGTTGTTAAATTGTATTTGTTGCATATTCTTATGTTACTGTCAGTTTGCTCGTAAATTTGTATAGGACACATTATACAGTGTATTTTTTAATAGTTTTACACCGAAACGTTATATCCTGCATTTTGTAATAAAATATTGAATTTTCATCAATTTAATTTAAAAGAGAAATTGAGTTTAAGACTTTTAATTTTTCTCTTCCATAACACAAATTTCTGTAACAATTCAGTTAGAAATTTATTTAGTAACAATTATAGACAAACATTTCCTCTAATTACATCACTATTTTTTTTTTCAAAAATCTTCTTTAATTCTCCGCATTTAGATACATTTAATCAAGCAGAAATATTTAATCTTTCTTATTATTTTTGTAAAGATACTTTGCATTTTAAAAATTTGTTTTTATAAGTTTACCATTATAAACATTAGAAATACTTTAGCAATTTTCTTATTAGATATGCGAAGAAAAATATTTTGTTTTCACAAAATCTTTTTATATTAAAATAATAATAATAATAATGATAATAATAACCATTATTTATTTATTTATATTTTGCTTAAATCCACCCTCTCTCACACAATGGAACTTTAAAAACGCTTTGATGTTTTAAAATTTCCCTGACCATTTTTGTTAATTTACAATAAAAATAAATATTCATTCATATACGCCCCACCGCATCCTACCCTTAACTCTTCACACAACAGAAGATATTTCAAAGTTTGAAAAGGGAAGAGAAAAGCATTTTCCTTTTTATTTGAAATTTGACTTTTCACTCTCCCTTTTTTATCACTTTTATTAAAATATAGTGATCTTTTTCTTTTATAATATTAGTATTGTAAAAAAAGAAAAAAATTAACTAGCACAATTTTTTTTTTACTATTTCCTCTTAACTACATTAGTTTAACAATGCAATTAAAAACAGGATGTTTATTTGAATTTTACATGTAATTACACCGATGCAAGAATAAAAAAAGCAATGCATAACAGCATCCGGTATAGGATAATCAAATATGAAATTGCATCAACACATGTTCAATAACTTCAAACGTAAAATTTCAGTGGAACCACATGCGGAATGTTATGTCATACAATTCAGATCGCAGCAGGGGGGAGACTAAGGAGGGAGGGGGAAAGAGGAGACATGTGCCCCGGGCGCCTGAACGAAGTGGCGCCAAATCAAGGATTACATCTTTGGAATGGATCATTTTCTTCTGATGGACTGATGGCGATTATTATTAGGAAACAGCCATTATATGAAGTGTTAGGTGAAGATGAAAGAGCAGTCGTAAAAAGTTAGAACTCTGATTTTCTGGTCAGAATGGGAAAAGAAAAACGGCCATAATTTTTTTTTTCCATCATCATGCTCGAATGATCCTAAACAAACCTGCGCGGAGGAATTTGATGAGGAGGAAGACGCTTGTATTTCCATGTATTTATGTATGTATTAACAAAGGTGTAATGTGACTCTGGGACATATGAATTGGGGCGAAAATTCAAATTGAACCGAAATAAATCCAATTCACACCTCCCAGAACCACACTACTGCCGGAAGTATAGTGGCCGACTAATGCGTCGTAATTAAACTGAATTAAATCTGAAAAGGGAAAGTACTTAAATAAATAATAAAATATGTATTGAAAACTCTACTCACCCCATGAAATCTGTACAATATATTATTTAATGATACAAGATAAATAGATTTTAACTAAATTTTATTTACACACATTTTCTAGAAGACAGATACTGGATCCAGTAGAGAAAATTATGTTTTGAAATACAATTACTGAAAAGGAATAACACGTTCAGTTGCACTCAAAAGTTACTATCATTATTCTATAATTTCAACATTACTCTTCGATTTGAGTTTTATCGATTTAAATAAGACTATTTATTGCTACGAACTTCATTGTTTATAATTATCAGTCAAGACTGACGTTTTCGGTGAAAATGCGGTTGAAAATTTGGCCGGACTGAAATTATCAGTATTCCAAAAATCGCGTTTTCTTCCTTCAGAAATTTTCAACATTACTCTTCGATTTCAGCTTTATCGACTTAAATGAGACTATTTATTGCTAGAAACTTTGTTGTTTATTAATTATCAGTCATGACTGACTCAAGACGTGAATGCAAATTATAAAGCAAGGAGTAAATATATAACTAAACTTTTTCACGTGCTCATTAAAAGCTGCAGACATAACAGTAATATTTTTTTTAATAACAGTAATAGAAAATTTTCAGTTTGAAATCACAGAAGTGTTTCGAATACTCTTTCAGAAAGATCTAATATAACAGATGATCATTTACAGAAATCATTATAAAAGATAAATCGAGGTGTGTATATATAAAACTAAAATATTTTTTAATTAAATGAAATTCGTATTAGAAAATCCTTCTGTGTCGTTGATATTAGATTACGTTTTATGTTATATGAAAATAAAAAATTTTGGGTCTAAGGCACAGAGAGCCAATTTGGGCCACACGTATCATTTATTAATAATTATGTATATTTAATAAATACTCATGATTAATTAATAATTATGCAAATTTAATAAATACGTATAATTAATTAATAATTACGTATATTTATGTATGTATTAATTACTTTAATGCATAAAATTTAATTACTTAAAAATGAATTTGGGACTTTTTCGTTTTCGGCCGAAAATAGGAAGATCACCGAAATTCGGTTTCGGTGATAGACATGTTTCGTTAGATCCTTATGTATATATACAACGAGGAGAACTTATTACCTCTAGAGGCGCTCACTCGCTTATAGAATTTGATTCTTCAGTAAGATGTTGAATTGTCGCTGGACATTTAAAAAATATATATTATAATTCAATTATTATATTGGTGTGAGATTAATAATGTAATGTTGGTCTTAGTTTAAGAGTCATAATATAGTATTACAAGAACAACTTCTTCAATTCCTCTAAACAAATTTTAATATAATTGTTTTACCTTTACAGAAATAGTAACTCACGATAGAAATCTGTCTTATTTACCATCGTTTGTTTTTTCACGACACTATTAAAGAGATTTTTCTTTTATCTATGAGAGTTAAATTAACATCATTTTGTTATACCGTACTCTACTATAGTTAGTACACGGCCTTTAAAAAATAATAAATATCCATACAATAAGCCACAACATAAAAATGGTACATACCAGAGATATTTTGTGTACGTATTTGAAATCAGCAAAATAAAATAATGAAAACATCCCCTTCTATTAATGTTAGGCAGAGGTTGGGAACGGAGCTATTAAAAAATATTAATGATTAGGGTCAGTTTTTATTTAACCCTTTCAGAGGCAAAGCAATTCAATTGCTAAAGTGTTGAAATTAATTATTAACACCGGAATTTGAAAACGAATTTATTTATAAATAAGAAAAAGCTATATTTCACAACTGGCGTCTAAATCACGCCCCTCACAACGGCTCTTTTCACAAATGCACCCGAGAAGTTCCTAGCACGGCGCGCTTGCTCATACGACGCTTTGTTTACCTTCAGCTTAAAAGCGGAGCGCGTCTTCGTAGTTTTTAGAAATTAAAAAATTAAAAAACAGCTAACAAATATCATTCATGCACAAGTTAAATGAGCTTTATTTAAAACTGGATTCAAATTGCTTGATATCATCATTTATTATTATTATTATTATTATTTTAAATCTGAATAAAATCAGTTTATTTTTTCTTTTGGATTGATTTTTACCGGAGACGGGATTTTTTATTTATTAATGTTCAATAAAGAGAAATTAAAACAATATTACAGACAATTTAAACATAATGAATGAGGTAACATTTTATAAAATTTCTTTCTTTTAGAAAAGAAAAACTCGCTATTATTTTATGAAAGTAAATACTAGAATACATTTTTTTAAAAATCTGCCTTTTAAGTATTGATGCGAGATACAATATCCTAAAAATAAAAGTATGGATAAATATTCTTTTTAAAAATCTGTTTCATTTCCTAGTTAGATGCTCACTTTATTTTTGCAAGAATACAACTAGACTGATGTGCCAATCCCAAAACAATCTTCTATCTCATACATGTTATAATTCAAAATTCGCTATCACAGTGCTAAATTAAAATGACAATATATGTCCATCATGAGGATTGCAAAGGTAATGAATTGGATGTATTTAATAAGAATATATAAGTATCGCATTGTTTCAAAGAAATCACTGAATTTCGGAATCCGACCTCTTAGATGTCCGCAACCAAAACTCCAAAAGCATATAAAATCAACACCTGTTGTTCAATATACACCCAAGTCTAATAAGGATCTATTTACGTGAAAATGTAACAGAATACTAAGTTTGGTTAAATTGCGGGCATTAATTTTTGAAATATAGCTTTTGCGAAAATCGTGAAAAATCCAGCATAGCAGCGCCACCTGTTCTACGATTTACACCAAATGCTAATCAGTAACAGCTTACATCAACGTCTAACTGATTATGAAGTTTGATGAAAGTCCGTACATTAGCACTTGAGATAGAGCCATTAATTACTCAGAAATCGTACAGAAAGCAACACAGCAGCGCCACCTGTCGGGCGATATACACCAAAAACTCATCAAGCTAGTTTATATCAAGGTCTAACTGAATCAAAAGTTTTATTAAATTCCGTACATCAATTCTTGATAGAGTTATTGCTGAAATCGTGAAAAAATCAGCTTAGCAACGCCACCTGTTGAGCAATATACACCAAACACTAATTAGCACCAGTTTATATCAAGGTCTAACTGAATCTATAGGTTTGTGACATTTCGTGCTTTAGTTATTGAGATTGAGCGCGCACAAAATTTTTTCACATACAGACAGACTCACAGACAGAGTGACAGACAGACATTTTCTAAAAAAGGCTAAATCGTGTTCAGGATTTTCTAAAACGTATAAATCCATCGAAAACCGGAAGTCGAAAATTTTCCTGAATCCAACTAATTTCTTCTTGTAAGGACAGAAGAACGTAAAAATGGGAAACATAGATTTTTCATTTACAATTTTTATTAGTAATCAAAATCAGTACAAAACCCCTCAACGGGTTAAACGTTTATGACACAAACTTTAACTTACGGCTTTAAAAAATTTAAATATAGGTCTTAAAAATAATGATATCAAAATTTGGGTAACGCTAAGCTATTAATTAAAAGATAAAATATATCATCATTTTCTTTTTTCTATTTATATTCACAAGTGCAAACAGTATTTTCAACATCAATTGACATATATACAACTTATTCACTAATGCTTTTTCATTCTGGTCTCTCATAAATTCAAAATATGGGTTTTAAATGAGATGATATGAAAATTTGAGTGGCGAATTTATGAGACTTTAAAAGGTTTGTTTTAAAATTCGATAAAAATTATTTTTGGTTTGTCTTTTTAAATATATTTTCACATCCAAACGATATTTTTAATTTTCCAGCACACTGTTAAAAATATCACATTTTCACTAAGCCTATATCATACATTGAAATATATTTATTTCAATCGATTGAGTTATCTTTTGTGTCAAACTATCCAAAAATCATAAGTAAAATTTATGTAAATGTCTTGTTTGCGTCATAGTAGAAATTAAATGAAATACACTGCTCAAAACAATTAAAGGATATTTGAAGTTTTATATAAAATAAAGATATAAACGAAATTTTTTTTTGCCGAAAATAGAAGAAGAGAATCACAAATGCAAATTTTTCTGGTTTTCAAACTGTGGAGTATGCGAATTTTGAGTTCGACGTCAAAAACGTCGCTTCAGCGGCAGCGAATGAAATTTGACTTTCAACTGGATAAAAGAGAATGAAGACAAGGATGATCGGCATTCAGTGATTGCTTTGTTTCGATGAGTACGATGTCTCAGCGAAGTCATTTGACAGATTCAGAAGCTTTGAGAATTGTTGGTAGGTTAGAAGGGGGCTAAACTCAAGCCGAAGTAGCGCAAGCCATTGGAGTGTCACAAAGTGTCATTTCCAGGATCTGGAACCGTTTTTTGGAGAGTGGATGTGCAGGCCGAAGACCAGGGCAAGGTCGTAGACGGGCAACAACGCCCAATGAAGATCGGTATTTAGCGTTAACAGCTCGGAGACACCGAACCATGAACGCTACTCTTCTCCAACAACACATTCGCTCCGCTACAGGCACTACGATTTCAACTCAGACTGTCCGAAACCGGCTCCATGCTGTAGGTCTGTATGCTCGCCGACCGATGGTATGTGTTAGATTAACATCAAGGCATCGTCGCGACCGCAGGGAGTGGGCAACCGAGCATGTCAACTGGAGGAGAAATGAATGGAACAATATTCTGTTTTCTGACGAGTCCCGTTTTTCTGTGCATCCGGATAATAGGCGTACTGGAGGGACCGTGGCAGTAGGAATAATCCTGCGTTCGTGCACGAAAATGTCAGATTTAGCGGTGGAGGAGTGTTGGTGTATGGTGGCATCTCCATTGACGGGCGCACTGACCTCTACATCATTCGAGATGGAGCTCTGACTGGTCGCCGATATAGGGATGAGATCCTCAGACCTATTGTAGTCCCTTACGCTGCAGCAATCGGAGATAACTTCATTTTAATGGACGATAACTGCAGGCCACATCGTGCAAACCTGGTGGAGGATTTCCTTTTCGAGGAAGGAATCGTTCGAATGGAATGGCCAGCGTGTTCTCCAGATATGAATCCAATCGAGCACGTTTGGGACGCTCTAGGAAGACGAGTTTCTGGCCGCCAACAACCCCCACAAACTCTCCAAGAACTGGAAAGAGCTCTTCTGGAAGAGTGGGGCAGAATACCCCAACTCGTCATTAATAGCCTCATTGAGTCCATGCCTCAAAGGTGTTCAACGTTGCTGGCCGCCCGTGGAAACCATACCCCCTACTGAAAATGATTTTCTTTGAAGAAAACACCTTTTCTTATTATTTTTTTCTCCTATGCACAAATTGTTTTTTTTTTCCTTTAGTGCACAAATGCGCAATAAAATGCATTTTTTTCTGCCAAACATGTGTAATTTATTCTTATATAACCTACTATGTCTGTCGACCATGTATAAATCAGCTAAACAGTTTACCAGATACAAAATCCACCTAAAACTGCAATATCCTTTAATTGTTTTGAGCAGTGTATATGCAAATCGATAACATGACTGAAAGAAAACCCGATAGTTTTTTTTTTTTAAATTATTTATTTAAAGAAAATAATCTGTAACATTTGCTGTTCAGTAAAAAGAATAAATAAATAATTACTGTTAAGTTTGCAGCTTTTAATGAGCACGTGGAAAGCATGTTCAAAGTTTAGTCATACATGCATTTCTTGCTTTATACTTTGCACTCACATCTGGAGTCCCTGACGACTGATAATTATAAACAGTGAAGTTCATAGCAATAAATGAAAAGTGTCTCATTTAAGCCGATACTGCTCAAATCAATGAGTAATGTAGAAAATTTCCGAAAAAACAAACGAAATTTTTGAAATACAGATAATTTTGGCCGAATTTTCAGCAGCGTTTTCCCCGAAAACGAATCTTTGGCGAAACTCAGATTTTGGGAAAAAAACGTAACGAATATTTCGGTCGATCTACCCTTAAAGTTACTAAAACTTTTAAATCTATTATACCCAACTCGTTAGTCGCTTATTCTCTGATCTCTAATGCGATATTTAAGATCTGATTGCTTACCTTTACCTAAGAAAGCCATTTTAAAAACTAATATTCATATACTATTTAATCTTTCTTTTAAATACTGAAACAACCAGAGATTTGATAAGTAGAAAAATAACAAAATTAACAAAAATCGTATTGATAACATCTAAAGGACAACATTTTTATACAGAAATATTCCTCGACGTTCATCTATTTATTTTATTCAGAATCAAGAAATAAAAATTTAATCCCACTACTATCAAATCTATTTAAAATCATTTGCTTCCCACGCCAATAACAACACACACAAACACACGCGCGCGCAAAAAAAAAAAAAAAAAAAAAAAAAAAAAAAAAAAAAAAAAAAAAATCCCTGCCGGCCCGGCCTACAGGCAGAGGTAGATTTCGAAATTAAGTATACTAATTTCACAAACAAAAACCAAATCATGATTAGAGATAAACCCACTTTTTATCCACTTTTACCACAATTTTATCTGGACGGTTTTGACGAGTTTTTATTCCATTTTTATATAATAACTGGTTTTATCACAATCATGTTAGGGCGGTATTCAAAAAAATAGTTTTCCATGCACAACTCGAAATTTTCTGGCATATTCAATTCACTCCTGATTCATTTTTAATAGGAGAAACATGAAACTTGTTGACGTGATTTTTGAAGAGATTTATAAGCGACCTGTGTTTTTAATTTTCGTTCAATTAATTAAAACTTGATATATAAACAATTATTTTCTCAGTAAGACAATATTTTTCGTTTCTAACACAATCGCCTCGGGAAATTCCGTTCAAAATGCCCAGTTTGACATCATTTTTTGAAATATATTCTGCCTCTGTCGAAAAATCGATCATTGCGGTACATTATATAGTTTCTGAATAAGCGAATCTACCAATTGGATGCGTTTGAGAGCAAAAATGAATTTAAAAATAGTCAGAAAATAAGCAGTTTGGATTTGAATACTCCCTTAATACGATGATTTTTCCAACACAATCCTCTTCGGGAAATTCGGTTCAAAAGGCCCACTTTGACAGCATGTTTTAAAATATATTCTGCCTCTATCAAAAAATTGACCATTACAGTACATTATATAGTTTCTGAGTAAGAAAAGGTACCAATTGGAAGCCTTTGAGAGTAAAAATGGATTGTAAAATGAGTCAGAAAACAAGCAGTTTGGATTTGAATACACCCTTACGATTATTTTTTTCTTCAACCGCTATGTATTTTTAATTTGTTTTTGCTGTAAGAATTGGTCCTATCCAAAACTTGTCTATATAGATGTTGTAGATAATATTAAGAAGATGTATGATAAATTCATGGGGATTTTATATCTTTTGAATTGACAGAGTTATGGATTTTTTTTTTTTCAAACGCCCTTTTTGTTTTCGTTTTTAATTTTTTTTTGCGGTACGAATTGGTCCTATCTAAAACTTGTGAATATAAAAGTTGTAGATAATGTTAAGGAGATTCATGATAAAATTAATTGGATTTGATATCTTGAGAATTGACGAAGTTATGAATTTTTTTCTCCCAAAAACCCTATTTTTTGCGCCCCTTGAGCCCATTTTTAACTTTATCAAAAATCTGTGATACATAAAATTTTGGCCCTATTTTTAGAAGTAATAAAAACTTTAAACTGATTCTATATGTACAAAATTTAAGAAGTTATGGGTTTTTTTTTCGGTTTTCACAACCCCCCCCCCCCCTATTTCCATCCCCTTGGTCCGATTTTGCCCATTAACGAACCTGTGCGAGATTTTATGCCCCTTGATTTTATGTATCAGTTTGGAAGAGATTGGTGCAGAATTGTGGAAGTTATCGTGTCCAGAAGAAAGTGATATATATAGATACATACATAGATAGATAGATAGATAGATAGATAGATAGATAGATAAAGTTTTTTACTGAGGGTGGTTTTGGGCTCTAGGGGTCATGATCGGTGTAGATCTGCAAAAAATTTTCAAAAATTCCAACATAGAAACGACGCCAATAGGTAGTATTTCATACGAAATCTACCTAAAAAAGAAAAGAAATGCATCTAAATTTAACTCATTTCCGCAGATAAAAAAGAAAAACCATATTTTCCCTTTAAATAGGGGCTTTCTCAGTAGCATAGGGAATTTCGCGTGTGCATTTGTGATAAGAGTCATTGTGAGGGGCGCGGTGTAGACGCTAGTTATTTCACACACATAATAAGGCGAAATTTCTTTAACTAAAATTCTGGTGCCAATGTCGCATTTGGGAATTAAAATTAAGTGGTTTCATAGACATACCACCGCCTCTCAAGGGGTTAAGAGCCATTATTTTGAAAATCAGACAAGTGCGATAGTTGTATTTTTTGTTTTCCTTGATTTTTTTTTTTTTTTTTTCATGTTGAAGTACATCATATTTAATGAATAATGTGAAATTTTGAAGCTCTGAAAAAAATTCCTGTATCCTGTAGAAAATGTCAAAGTTCAAGACCATGAATCCCATTTTTCCTGAAAATTGAAATGTCAGTATGTTTGGATTGTTACATCTCTGGAAAGCAACGACATCTCAAAATTCTTCTGTCATAAACTGTTAGTATAACACTACATGCCTATTAAAATTTACTTGGTTCAGTGGGGCATTGTTAATTTTCATTGTTATGTTGCCACAAAATGCAATCAAAATGACGTTTTTGTCCGTTTTCTGCACTTATTATCTTAGTTAACACGTTCACGACGGCGCGATGGGTCACACTCGACTGTGTCAGAGCTGCGAAGTCTCCGTTTTTTTGGATACCAGTATTTTAATACAGAAAATGTTGTTTTGTTTAATTAGAACAATTGGGCGATTTAAAATAACAACATTTTCTCTAAAATAACAGTGGTGTGCAAAAAGCTGGAGACTTGACAACTCTGAGACAGTCGAATGTGAACCAACGCGCCGGCGTGAATGTGTTAAGCAATAGTACCCCAAAATCTTTCTTATAGAATATGAAACTATACTATTAGGACAAGCTAAGTAATATAGAACTTTACCGGGATATCGATGCTGTTAACTGATATAACCTGTTAAATATTCAAAAGTTTCAAAATCTGCAACGTTTGAATTAATCCTATCTCAAAACAGCATCACAGTTGAATAAAACAAAATATATCAGGTAGTAGTTGAACATATGTACAAAAACATGGAAACGAAAAATAAGTGGGATCTCATGCTATTTTCAGAAGAAAAAAAGTGAAAAACTTACAAAAAGGCAGTGAAATAATCCGGCTTTTTCCCTACAAGGAGAAAGAGAAAAGGGATGTTCCATTTCCTAATAGGGGAAAAACATAGGAAAGGGAAAGAGAAACGGGATAAAACATTTTCTGATAAGGAAAAAACCTGATATTGACACTGCCTTTTTGTAAGTTTTGTCATTTTTTTTCTGAAAATAGCATGAGACCCCACTTATTTTTCGTTTCCATGTTTTTGCACATATGTTCAACTACTACCTGGTATATTTTGTTTTTTTCAACTGTGATGCTGTTTTGAGATACGATTAATTCAAAAGTTGCAGATTTTGAAATTTTTGAATATTTAACAGGTTATATCTGCTAACAGCATCGATATCCTGGTAAAGTTCCATATTACTTAGCTTGTCCTAATAGTATACTTTCACATTCTATAAGAAAAATTCTGGTGTACTATTGCTTAACTAAGATTATAAGTTCAGAAAACAGACAAAAACGTCATTTTGATTGCATTTTGTGGCAACATAATAAGAAATATTAACAATTCCCCATAGAACCAAGTAAATTTTACTAACCATGTAGTGTTATATTAACAGTTTATGACAAAAGATATTGGGATGACGTTGCTTTCCAGAGATATAGCAATCCAAAAATACTGGCATTTCAATTTTCATAAAAAATGGGATTCATGGTCTTGAACTTTGACATTTACTACAGGATACAAGAAATTTTTTCAGAGCTTCAAAATTTCACATTATTCATTAAAAAAAAACATAAAAAAATCAAGCAAAACAAAAAATACAACTATACCACTTGTCTGATTTTCAAAATAATGGCTCTTAAACAAAATATATTATTTTGTGTTAGAAAACGTAAGAAAATTTTCCGTCTTAATTTATTTTAAACTTTTGATTACGGGTTAGGCACACAGTAAGTTCCAACGACTATTTCTTATTCTATTCGTATTTTTTGGAAAATAATCTCCGCCATACATTTGTACAAGGATATTTTTTTTAAATATCTATCACAAAGACAATTATTTTGTAAGTTGTGCACGACGCAATATAAAATTAGTCTTCAGCCCTGGCCCGTAGAAAAAGATTAAATGGCGGGACATATTGAATACATCTTTACGTATCGCTCTCCCGCAAGAAAAGTGACGTATCTCGCAAAAATTCATTTTGTGTTTTATTCCACTATTAGGTCTGTAATACAAGTGCCTTGCTACAAAAACATTTTCATAAGCTTAGTTACACAGAAAATCCCTTTAACCCCTTGGGGACGAGCGACACGTATACGTGCCGGAAATAGGCCTAAGGATCCTCGTTTATCCTCACCAGTAAAATTTTACTGTAAAATTTGCCTTATTTTTTACCGATTTGGATAGATACAAACTTCTGTTTTTTAAAACCGGTAGCAAAGTAACAAACATTTCGTAATACGCTATATGTCCATTTGTGACCACAGAAGAGGGGTGGATTGTGTGGGGAGGTAAAATTACCCAACCCTCCAAACTTCATCCTACGTCTTCATTATAAGTGGTTTATGCTTTTATGCACGTTTTTATTCCTGCATATAGAGCTAAACGCTGCAATTTCATCTTATACTAAAATCATCTAAACTTTCCCTTTGCATCTCCTGTGAAATTTACTTTTGTCGAGATGTGTCACTTTTCGTGCGGGTGACCGATATGATGAGTATCCATAAGCTAGACTTCGTCTTATGTGCACGTTTTTATCCCTGCATGTAGAGCTAAATGCGGCAATTTCATCTTATAGTAAAATTATGCACATTTTGTGTTTTGCCTCTCCTGTGGAATTTACTTTTGTCGAGATGTGTCACTTTTCTTGCGGGTGAGCGATATGATGAGTATCCATAAACTAGACTTCGTCTTATGTGCACGTTTTTATCCCTGCATGTAGAGCTAAATGTGGCAATTTCATCTTATAGTAAAATTATGCACATTTTGTGTTTTGCCTCCCCTGTGGAATTTACTTTTGTCGAGATGTATCACATT
Source organism: Maratus speciosus (assembly GCA_963932465.1). Classification (NCBI taxonomy): domain Eukaryota; kingdom Metazoa; phylum Arthropoda; class Arachnida; order Araneae; family Salticidae; genus Maratus; species Maratus speciosus. The sequence goes on from OZ010794.1 coordinate 104,063,845, forward strand.
TCGTGCGGGTGATCGATATGATGAGTATCCATAAACTAGACTTCGTCTTATGTGCACGTTTTTATCCCTGCATGTAGAGCTAAATGCGGCAATTTCATCTTATAGTAAAATTATGCACATTTTGTGTTTTGCCTCTCCTGTGGAATTTACTTTTGTCGAGATGTGTCACTTTTCGTGCGGGTGAGCGATATGATGAGTATCCATAAACTAGACTTCGTCTTATGTGCACGTTTTTATACCTGCATGTAGAGCTAAATGCGGCAATTTCATCTTATAGTAAAACTATGCAAACTTTCTTTTGCCTCTCCTGTGGAATTTACTTTTGTCGAGATGTGTCGCTTTTCTTGCGGGTGAGCGATATGATGAGTATCCATAAACTAGACTTCGTCTTATGTGCACGTTTTTATCCCTGCAAGTAGAGCTTAATGCGGCAATTTCATCTTATAATAAAACTATGCAAACTTTCTTTTGCCTCTCCTGTGGAATTTACTTTTGTTGAGATGTGTCACTTTTCTTGCGGGTGAGCGATATGATGAGTAGCCATAAACTAGACTTCGTCTTATGTGCACGTTTTTATCCCTGCATGTAGAGCTTAATACGGCAATTTCATCTTATAGTAAAACTATGCAAACTTTCTTTTGCCTCTCCTGTGGAATTTACTTTTGTCGAGATGTATCACTTTTCGTGCGGGTGAGCGATATGATGAGTAGCCATAAACTAGACTTCGTCTTATTAGAACTCATCCAATTGATGTTTTATAAACTTCACACTTTTCCCACGATTAGTTTCCGGGAAATTAAATATTTTAAGATGAGCCTATTTTAGGGGTTCTATCCAAATTGAAGTTCGGTACTCGATTGTTGAAATGCTACAGAATGACTATGTCACTTGTATTAACGTATCATTTCTTGCCAATATGACCATTTCACTCGCTTAATTTGTTTCGACTATTGCCAGTCGAAATATTTCAATAAAATGAGTGAAATATATTTTTTTCAAATTATGCTTTTCTGCAATCCGTAGACGGCCCCTTAAACAATCATTTTGCTATTTTTAATGATAAATCGAAAATTACTTGAAAAAAAAAAATTGAAATTGAGAATTCGCATAAAGAAGAACATAATAAATATAAATCTAGCAAAAAAATGTAGGTTGCAAATCATATTTTTTTTTCAAATATTATTTTCATAATTCATATTATAAATTTTTTGAAATTATAAATTCAATGTATTTATGTTTTGTATGGGATATATATACTGACATCAAGGTTTGATGGTTAATACAATGATTTTTATTTAATGATTGATACAATTTTTGATAAGTGTTACTCCACTCACTAAGTTTTGAATTTCTTATATTCAAAATTCACTTTGGTGACACATCTCGACAATATTTTTCGCGAAACATTGTTTCGCGAAAAATATGTACACTACTCGTATTTCTACAATTATTATATTGTGCATATAAATACCTTTATTTGCTAAAAAAAATTGCAGAAAGGCGCTTTACTGCCAGATCTGTACCGCCATCTCGATCACTTGCCAGGGCTTAATTTCAGTCGGAGCCAAATGGAGCTGAGCTCCAGTTCTTCTCTGTTTTTAGTAAATATTTAAATATTGGATAAAATTTGCCGGAGCTCATAAATACAGGCCTCCGGAGCCCAGTATAATAGCGCTTCCGAAAAACCGAAGCCTAAATTAAACTTTCCTTTCTTTTCGAAGCGTTTGGATTCTTTTTTACCAAAACACATATGTGACGTAATGTGTCGCACACCAGGAGAAGGAGACAGGGTCGTACTGGCCCACCGGGCAACGAGGCAAATGCCCGGTGCGCCCATCGTCTTTTTTTTTTTTTTTTTTTTTTTTTTTTCTTTGAAGCACGCTTAAAGTTGTGTATTCTGAAAGGCATAAAATTTTCAAAAATTTTCATTTGGAAAATTAAAAAATAATGCTTTTTATTTTTTAAAGTATAGCATAAGCAAACTATGTGTGATCAAAGACAATTAGATAACCCAATTTCGAGATAACAGAAGTTATCGACAATCAGATATGCCATTATTACACATGGTATCCTGGACCAGACTTTGTTTCAAAGCTTGTACTAAAGATAAATTCTAAGAAAAATAATATTAAGTATTAACTTATTTAGATATACGCCTAAATAATTTCTGCTCTAAGAATGCTTCTAATAAGTCTGCGTCTAATATGTTTGCATATTTTCTGCGTCTAAGTATTTAGCGACCCTGGTGTTGTCAGGTATTTTTGTATTTCTGTCTTTTGTGCAAGTATAAGCGACGAAACACTGTATAAGAAACATATTCTCATTTTAAATGGATTCATTGGCAGAGAATTTGATAGTCATGGCGCCCTGGTCCAGATTTTATTCAGTACCCCGAAGAATAGTAACTTCCACATAAATTAATATTAGTATTAATAACGTATTTAGCATATTTTTTGTCAAATATTAAGCGCCCGGGGTTGCTGCCCGGTAGTTTGATATTTCTGCTTTTTGTAAAAGCACAAAAGACAAGAATAAAAAGGGAATGACAATTTAAGACAGCATATTTTTTATTTTTATTTCATTTGGTCCCATTGTCAGAGGCGGCTTTGGTAATCATGACGCCCTTGTTCTGATTTTTTAAAGCGTTTCTGTAAAAATAACTTTCAAAAAACTAATATCGTATTTTTGTAATCATGGCGCCCTTGGTCAGATATTTTTCAGTGCCTCTTTAAAAATGCCTTTCAAAAAGTTATTATCGTGTTTTTCTAATCATGCGCCCTTGGTCAGATATTTTTCAGCGCCTCTGTAAAAATGCCTTTCAAAAAGTTATTATCGTGTTTTTCTAATCATGCGCCCTTGGTCAGATATTTTTCAGCGCCTCTGTAAAAATGCCTTTCAAAAAGCTATTATCGTGTTTTTCTAATCATGCGCCCTTGATCAGATTTTTTTCAGCGCCTCTGTAAACCTGCTTTTCAGAAAACTATATCGTGTTTTTGTAATCATGGCGTCCTTGGTCAGATTTTTTCAGCGTCTCTGTTAAAATAAGGTAAAAAAAATAACTAATATCGTGTTTTTGTAATCATGGCGCCCTTGGTCAGATATTTTTCAGCGCCTCTGTAAAGATGCGTTTCAAAAAGCTATTATCGTGTTTTTGTAATCATGACGCCCTTGGTCAGATTTTTTTTCGGCAACTCTGTAAAAATAAATTTCAAAAAACTAAATCGTGTTTTTGAAATTATGGTTCCCTTGGTCAGATTTCTTCAGTGCCTCTGTAAAAATAACTTTCAAAAAACTAACATCGTGTTTTTCTAATCATGGCGCCCTTGGTCAGATATTTTTCAGCGCCTCTGTAAAAATGCCTTTCAAAAAGCTATTATCGTGTTTTTCTAATCATGCGCCCTTGGTCAGATTTTTTTTCAGCGCCTCTGTAAAACTGCTTTTCAGAAAACTATATCGTGTTTTTGTAATCATGGTGCCCTTGGTCAGATATTTTTCAGCGCCTCTGTAAAAATGCCTTTCAAAAAGCTATTATCGTGTTTTTCTAATCATGCACCCTTGGTCAGATTTTTTTCAGCGCCTCTGTAAAACTGCTTTTCAGAAAACTATATCGTGTTTTTGTAATCAAGGCGTTCTTGGTCAGATTTGTTCAGCGCCTCTGTAAAAATGCCTTTCAAAAAGCTATTATCGTGTTTTTCTAATCATGCGCACTTGGTCAGATATTTTTCAGCACTTCTGTAAAAATAAATTTCAAAAAATTAAATCGTGTTTTTGAAATTATGGTGGTGCCCTTGGTCAGATTTCTTCAGCGCCTCTGTAAAAATAACTTTCAAAAAACTAACATCGTGTTCTTGTAATCATGACACCCTTGGTCAATTTTTTTTTCAGCACCTGTGCAAAAATAAATTTCTAAAAACGAATATCTTGTTTTAGTAGTCATGGCGCCCTTGGTCAAATTTTTTTTCAACGCCTCTGTATAAATAACCTTCAAAAAATTACTATCGTGCTTTTGTCATCACGCCATTCTTCGTCAGATTTTTTAAGCGCCTCTGTAAAAATAACTTCTAAAAAACTAATATCGTGTTTTTGTAATCATGGGGCCCTTGGTCACTTGGTCAGACTTTTCAAGTGCCTCTGTAAAGATAACTTTCAAAAAACTATTATCGTGTTTTTGTAATAGCAACCTCCCCCCCTCCCCCCACAGACACGCACACACATACTTACATACACGTTCACTCTTCACAAACACACACATAAATTGATACTCTTGTTCTACTAAAGTGGAGCATTCCATAGTTTCCTAATGATAATATAAGTGTTAGACCGTCAAGACTAATTCTTCACAAGATTTTGCAATGGAAACTTATGTAAATTTTGCTTTCGAAAGAAGAAAACGTTAATTTTTCATATATATTTAAAAATTCGATTATACTTTTAGCATCCGAAAATGCCAATATCTAAAAACGTTTTTTTAAAACCGCATCTGCTTAACCGCTTTAAACTTCAAACACTACCTCGATTTATAAATTGAAAAATACACATGTAATGAAAATAAATAGACAAACCACTAAAACTGTAAAAGATGTTTTACAAAAGAATGGGTGAATATAAGTAAAGAGAAGTGCAGTTTGTGTTCAGTTTTCAATGCTGTTAGTCAATAACGTGGGATGGGATCTTGTTCCTAAGAAGACAAATTACCATTTCTGCGGGGTTTCGAGTTAACTAGATAATGGGTTCTATAGACACCCAATGGTTTCTGTAGTAATACCAGATGTGACACTTTTTATTGATTATACTGTATTCTGAGATTTCTGGTGCTCAATATCTTTCTGCTGGAGGTATTTTCCCATGAAATACTAATTAACGCACGACACAAGATTCTTCTTCTTCTTTTAATTTTTTTTCCACATTAAGCAATTAATGGGGTTGGTCACCCAGCTTCCGATTTCTCCTCACTAATGTAAAGTCTATGGACATTGGATAGATTCATACATTTGAAATATCTCCTCGGGAAATTAATATTTTTAACTTCTATTTTTGTGTACACTTCCTAAAAGTTTCTTTTTTTTTCTTAGTTCTCAAGATATTTCTAAGGTATATGACTTAATTTTATATGAAGTGTTAAAATCTTACGAGTGTGTCAAGTGTTAAAATTTTAAGAAGAATTCACAGAAAAAAAGATGTTAAAAATGTGAATTTTCCGAGAAGATATTTTAAATATACGGATGCATCAAAAGTTTATAGACTTAGCATTACGGAGGAGAATTTGGAAGTTGAGTGACGAGCCCCCTCGAGTATTTCTATTTTCTTTGACTGTGTTTTTTATTTTGTAATACAATGCTTAAATATAATTTTGATAGATATTACTTTTGAAAAATGTAAATATATTTGAAATTATTGCCTCTTTTCTGGTGCGTTTTTTGTGCGTGTGAGTTGCGGCGAACATTGTAGTTTAAATTTAGCTTATCTGAAATTAAAATATACAGTAATTTTTAATTAAATATGACTTATTTTAGTGACTAGACGGGACAAAGAGTGGAAATTGCGAAAAGCTTTTTTTTATTTTATTTTATTTATTTATTTTTCTTTAATGCTGATTATTTGAAGAGGGTATTCAACTTTTACCGTAGATTAATACTGATTTATGATGATAAAAAAAAAAGTTCTTAATGCACTGCATAATTATATAAGAAAAAAAGCTGACAAAAGTAAAACAATTCATTATTATTAAAGTAATCGTGTCGTAGTCAACAATTTAAAAATGCAATTTTGAGAAAATTTTTATTAGTTTAAATTTTATGTTATAACTATAATATAATGCTTATTGTATTTTTTTTTTTTTTTTTTACTTACATAGAATCATCTATTCCAGATTTTGGCCACATGAAGAAGTTTTCCGTGGATAAAGCCGCTAAAATAAAACTCGATTTTCTGAAATTTATAAGTTATGATTACGTGGTAAATCCTTAAAGCGGTTCTCAAAGAAATATTTTTTAACGTTAAATAATGCGAAAAATTCTGCTCATTTACAAACATAAAAATAGTGTTCGACAGAAACCGAATTTCGTTTACCTTCCTAGTTTCGACCGAAAACGAAAGCGAAACTGTTTTAAAAATAAATTCAAAGTAATTAAGATAAACATACATATATGCATGTTATCTGAATAATGTTTTGAGTAGAAACAGCAGTACATAATTATTAATTAAAAAATAATTTGATTGAAACAAAAATAATTCAATATAAGGTGCTATAAACATAAAAAATTATTAAAAAATAATTTAATTTAAAAATAACGATTAGTAATACCTTCTAAATTTATCCCCTTGTATGTGAATACATACTATGTGCGGCTCAATAGATGGGAGTGCCGTTTGGGGGAGGCTAGGGAAGGGCAGTTATAGTAATATCGAATATTCGCCAGTACTTTCGCCGAAACTAAGATTTTGGGCTGAAAACAAAAATGAAACCAAATATTCGGCCAAACTGTACATAAAAGAAAAGACTTGTAGTAGAGGTCTGCACGGGCCGACATTTCCAGGCCCGGGCCCGGCCTGACTCAGAGAAAAAAAAAATTCGGCCCGGCCCGTACAAAAAAAATATTGGCCCGGCCCGGTAAAAAGTTAAAAGTTCGGCCGGGCGCGGCCCGGCCCGTAGCAAAAAATTATTGGCCCTCCCCAGCCCGGTATAAAAGTTAAAATCTCGGCCCGAGCTCGCCACGGCCCGAGTGAATTTCTACAAAACATTGATTTTTACATTGATTTGGTTAAAAATTTGTCTCGTACGAGGAGTTCAAGCCAAAAATATTTATCTTAACTTTTCTTTTCATGTTTATAATCTTCATTTTTATAGAAGTGCCGCAGGGTGCGATATTTATTTTTTTAATGAATCTCTATTTCTTGTATGTAAATGTTTCAGTTATCATTAATATTGTTAATCCATATTCCATGTATTGAAGCGTTAAATATCTGAAAAATGCTATACAGTAAAATCTAAGACTGAATTGCATAGAAAAGGAAAAAAAAATGCGTTATACACAAGTTCCCTTCTTAGCAAGTGTAAAAAATGTATTACATATTATTTTCTTACGTAGTAGTATATTAATTTTGCATGGATCAACACGTTTTTCAGTTTAAAACGAGATTCCGTCATAGACAGGTTCTTTTTCACACGTTTTACTATATTTTAATTTAACTGTATTTTAATAAGCGTTGAAATCTACTACTCTTTAAAAAGAATGAATTTGAATGTTTAATTGTAGGATAATGGCGATTTAAAAATGTATGCATTTTTTGACAAAAAATCTGTGCCAAGCCTAATTTTACTGACATTTGAACGGACCAGGCCACGCCGAGACAATGATTTTCATACGGGCTGGGTGAAAACTAGGAATGAAAATTTTGGGCCATGAAGATTAGGAATGAAACCAGTACCCGGGTGTGTGCAGACAAAATAAGTTAGGGCCGGCCCGACCCGAAACTTCAGGGAAAAAGTAAGACCCGGCCCGTAAAGAGTAGGCTAGGCCCGGCCCGATTACCGTGAATGAAAATAGATGCGCGGCCCGATCTCGGCCCGCGGCTGGGCCGGGCGTTTATTAGTTTGGATTTTTGTGAAATCTTCAAAATTTGTCTAATGTATTTCTTTATTTTCTCTTTATAACTGTTGCGAAAAAATAAAAAATCCCTGCCGGCCCGGCCTACAGGCGGAGGTAGATTTCGAAGTCAGGTATACTAATTTCACAAACAAAAATTAAATCATGATTAGAGATAAACCCACTTTAACAATTTTGTCTGGCCGCTTTTGACAAGTTTTTATTTCATTTTTATATAATGGCTAGTTTTAGCAGAATGATCTTAGGGTGGTATTCAAAAAAATACTTTTCCATGCTCAACAACTCGAAATTTTCTGGCATAACTCCAGATTCATTTTTAATAAAAAAAATATGAAACTTGCTGACGCGATTTTTGAAGAGATTTATAAGCGACCTGTATTTTTATTTTTCGTTCAATTAATTAAAACTTGATATATAAAAAATTATTTTCTTAGAAGGACAATATTTTTCGTTTCTAACACAATCGCTTCGGGAAATTCCGTTCAAAATGCCCACTTTGTCATCATTTTTTGAAATATATTCCGCCTCTATCAAAAAATCGATCATTACGATAGATTATATAGTTTCTGAATAAGCGAATCTACCAATTAAATTCGTTTGAGAGCAAAAATGAATTTAAAAATGAGTCAGAAAATAAGCAGTTTGGATTTGAGTGCATCCTTAATACAATGATTTTTCCAACACAATCCGCTTCGGGAAATTCGGTTCAAAATGCCCACTTTAACAGCATTTTTTAAAATATATTCTGCCTCTATCAAAAAATCAACCATTACGGTACATTATATAGTTTCTGAGTAAGAAAACGTACCAATTGGAAGCCTTTGAGAGCAAAAATGAATTGTAAAATGAATCTGAAAATAAGCAGTTTGGATTTGAGTACACCCTTACTAAGATGATTTTTTCTTCAACCGCTATTTGCAAGACATTATTAGAATGACACTTTCATTTTCAGAACTGGTTTTGAAAGTGAAAGTAACTTTATTAAAAATATCTGTGACCAAAATCGAAAAAGTGAAAAAGGTGCGCTGTAGAGATGGACCTCGGCTATCCAATGCAAAAAAAATTATTTAAAAATGTCGAAATGCAAACAAGATATTAGAAAAATCCCTCCCCATAGGATTAGCATTAGCTCGTGAGTGTCTTCGCCGGCAGGGACAGGACCCTCAAGTCATCAGTTCGGGTTTCAGTTGTTGATATAGAAGTTTTCTAGTGAATTTAGCGCCAGTTTGTCTTTGATTTTCAATGTTTCTCTTATTTTAGCCCTCCTAATCTGTCCCATATCTCTTAATATTAGAATGCTATTGTTAAAACAAAATTGCACTGCAAATTATGTGTTTTCAAGATTTTAAGTGTCGCGCCTCAGGGAAGAGGATTTTTCAAAATTATTTTACCCCACTCATGTAACGTATTAAAATAAGGGTAATCTCATAACCTTTCTAAATCTGCCTTTCTTTTGACAATCCACCGTTAATTTTAGACCTCTGGGCTTAAAATGTTCTAAAGGAATATACTTAGCGGCGGTTATTTTTTCGTACTCTGGTACGGTATCTTCCACTCATAGGAAAATTATAAAACTAACATAAAATTGTGTCTAAAATCGAATAAAGAATATGGACATATGTTTCTTAATTTTAACTCCCTTCTTCGGCTCAAGAGGGCGCTTTAAAGTTTTGTTTCTTCAAACCTTTAGTATACTGTGTTTGTGCAAAAATTATAAAATTCACAAAATAAAGTATTTTCACTCTTCCCTATCTTTTCGTATCAATTTTATTTTTACTACCACCAGGGGACGCCGCCCAGTGAAACATTTTACTTTTAGCCTCAGGCTATTGGTATTTTTCATCTGTTTTTCATAATATTTTGTCTCATTGTTTTTCTTCATTGTAGATTTCTCCAAGTTCTTGACACATTCTGACAACTCGGGCACTCATTCTGGACCAGCTGTGGCCCATCGGGCCCTCTCCATTTGTCTGGCTCTAATCACACGCTTCACTTGTTCTTTTACCATTTTTCTTTTTCTTCAAATTTTTTCTTATTCAATGGTTTGGTTTTTTTACCATTCTCAATTTCCCTTGTCCTCTCTTACATGAAGTTAACTTTCATCCTTGGTCTGCCCTACTGTCAATTTGGGGCCTAATGCCGCTTCGGGGGAGGGGGGGGGCGTTTTTTCTACCTTTTCCAGACCCATCATCTAATACCACGTTGATAAGGATTGGAAGATTAAAATTATCCAAAATACCAAAAATGAAGTCCATTGAAGTTTTATTTTAGTTATAGAATTCCCTATTAGCGGATATATTTGTCTGTTTACCTTTCTATTTTTTGATAACGCTCCTTTGTCTTCGATAAACGGAGACATTCAACATCATTAGACACACTTTAGACATTTAGGAAACTTTAACTTGTATCAAACCTTCTGCCTTTATCGAAAAGAAGAAAATGCTAATCGATTCTAGCTAATGCGCCTAAAATAAAAAATGAGCTAGTAAATGTGTCAAAAACTAGCTACTTCGGATTTCGATACAGACTTGAAGAGTCATGTTGGAATCGCTAGGCACTGGAAAACAATTTCCGTATGAGACAGGCTCCCTCTTAGCAGTTATATATGTCTGGTTATCCTTCCGTTTTTCGATAAAGCTGTCTTGTTTTTGATAAACGGAGAAATTCCACAGCATTTGATACACTTTAGACATTTAGGGAACTTTAACTTGTATCAAACCTTTTGCCTTTATCGAAAAGAAGAAAATGCTAATCGATTCTAGCTAATGCGCCTAAAATAAAAAAATGAGCTAGTTAATGTGTCAGAAACTAGCTACTTTGGATTTCGATAGAGACTTGAAGAATCATGTTGGAATCGCTAGGCACTGGAAAACAATTTCCGTGTTAGGCAGGTTCCCTCTCAGCAGTTATGTATGTTTGGTTATCCTTCCGTTTTTCGATAAAGCTGTCTTGTTTTTGATAAACGGAGAAATTCCACAGCATTTGATACACTTTAGACGTTTAGGGAACTTTAATTTGTATCAAACCTTTTGCCTTTATCGAAAAGAGGGAAATGCTAATCGATTCTAGCTAATGCGTCTAAAATAAAAAATGAGTTTTTAAATGAGTCATAAAATAGCTACTTTGGATTTCGATACAGACTTACAGAGTCATGTTGGAATCACTAGGTACTGAAAAACAGTTTCCGTGTTAGACAGGTTCCCTCTTGGCAGGTATCTTTACTATCCTTACGTTTTTCGAAAGAAACTTTTGTTTTCGATCAATGGGGAAATTCCACATTATTTGACATTTAGGGGAACTTTAAACTGTATCAAACCTTTTGGAGTTATCTAAAAAGTAGAAAGGTTATTTGATTCATCAAATGCGCCATAGTTACGCGATTTGGACACTGCAGTTTCATAAAGAAGAAAGGGGAATTTATTCCAATGCAAAGAAAATCATTTTAAAATACTGAAATTTAAATGAGATATCTTTATAAATTTCTTCCATAAGATCAGCATTAGCGAGCAGGTTTTTTCGCTTGACTGAAGTTACCCCTTAAGCCTAAATCGGGAGCAAATAATTGCGATAGCAGAATTATCGATCAAGCCCTATCACTACTATGAAATTTTCGGCCAGAATAATAGCTAAGTTTTCCAACAATTGTTTTTAACTTCTCTCGTTATAATCGATTGTAAAACTTCTCGATTGTATATTCTAGGAATAATCGATGGCTGTATCGATTGTGATTTTTTACGATGACGATTTTTCTCGATTGTCGAATTTTCGAGAATCGCCCATCACTATTGCTACCTACGAACTAAAGTGAATAATAACGAAACTTGTAGTAATAATGTTAAAGAATATTTTCTTTCATGCAATTTCAGACTATATATATATATATATATATTTAAACTGTTTAAATAGCGGGATTCAAACCAAATGCTTCTCTATGATAATTTTTTAATGTTGAAAACATAAAGAAATAAAACAATTTTTAAAAATAATTCACGTAAAATAGACGTCATTCTTGCCCTGAACCAAAATTAATTTTCTGAAATTTTTTACACCATAAATAGTATTTGTATCCTAGAGATTGTATTATATAAAATGTTATTCAATTGTATAAAATAATGTTTTGCACTTTTGAGTTTTGACCCAACGAAATTTTTTTTGTTTGTTTTATTTTAATATTTTATTTTCCATTTGGAGATAATTGTATGGAGATTGTTATTCGGGGTAAAGTTTGAATTAACTCATTAGATAAGGTGAGCAGATTTCGAAAATAGAGATAGCTTTTTTAGAAAAGTGTGGTGGGAAAAAAATACCTCTAAGTTGGCAAACATCAGAAGTGCAATGTTTTGCGGGGAACTATTTTTGTGTAAATTACATTTCTATAGTATAAAATACTAATTTGGTTGTCATAATTATTTTAGGAATAAAGTTTTCGCTATAACAAAATAGTCGTATATATTTTTAAAGTATTTTTTATACATAATTTGTATAGTATGTATGTGTGTGTGTGTGTGTTCCAATAAAAATTGGTCGCTCCAAGAGGTGGTCTCTTAAGGGAGGTCATGTTTAAATCTAGATTTTAATTGTTGAAAAAAGGTAACAATGTTACTAAAATTTATTTTTCCCATTAGGAAAAAAATATGCAATTAACTTATGTTTTGATACTTAAACTTTTATAAGTTAATTACTGCAGAGTGTAAAAAATGAATATGTTGACGTTTGCTTTGATTTTACGGTTTTATCTTTTATAACTTTTATTTCGAAATCCTTTCGAAGTTCAGTAAATAAATGCATTTTTTTTTTTTTTTTTGGATGCCAACAAATAATGACGATTTCATTTATTTATCTATTTCCTTGAGAGTTTCCTGACAGAATTTGGCAGCGAAGTGTATTGACTGTCATCCTTAATTTGTCACCAGAGTTAAATTCATTGTCTAAAAAGGCACACAGGAGTTTAAACACTTAAAAGTTACCGGAATAAAAAAAAATCTAAACTTAGTTTAGAAGTTTGACGACTAATGCGCTCTCCGGAATTATTTTTCTAATAAAACCTTCTTCAGGCGACCAGGAAAAAACGGAATTTGTTTCGTTTTCTTCAAAGAAATGGGTCGCTCATGGAGGGAGTTCAACTGGGATGGTCTCTGACAGGGAGGTAAAATTAGTATTGAGCCTATGGGAATAAATTTTGTTCTATGCAAAAATGATCGTTCGGGGAGGTGGTCGCACAGGGAGGTTTCACTGTAAGTGTATATAAGGTGTGTCCCACCGAAATAAAGCCACCGTGATTGTGTGCTGTAATTGGATACGAAAAAAAAAAAACAATAAGAACGAAACAAATATATTAAGAAAATATATATACAAATACATATTTACAAGGAGTAACTCACTCCCTGCCTTACTTGAGCAGGAAAAAAATGTATTTGTAAAAAAAGGAGGGGGGGGGGAGTGTCCCGCAGAAATTAAGCCACTACTGTTAATAGACAATATATCCGCCATGGTTATATATGACGTGGAATATACGATGTGGCATACCATTTACCAATCCTTGGAAGAAAATAGCATCAATATTCTCCCACGCTTCAATGATGACGACCTTCAATTTTGTCACAGACTGAAACTGTCTGTTATTGGCATATACAGCCCTACTGAGGATACCTCATACATTTTCTTGGGGATTGAGATCAGGAAAATGTACAGGTGATTCCATGACATGTACCCGATTATCCAAAAACCATTCCCAGGAGGATTTTTGAACGTGAATGGAGGTCTTGTCCGCCTGGAAGATCCAACTTAGTCTACAAAGTCTCTTTACAAATGACAGTAAATGGTTTTCTAGCATTTCTTGGTAATCGGTAGGCTTCATGCGGCCTGAGAGAAAAGCCAGGTTATGTTTATCTCCATAACCGATGCCTCCCCACACCGTTAATGAGCCTCCACTTTGCTGTCTTTTGGAAAAAATTTCTCTTCTTTCCTCATGTCATACCAATAGAAAGCAAGGTCGTCTGGCCCATCCAAATTAATGTTTTTCTCATCTGAGACTATAACACGATGCCACTGGTCCTTCCAGGTTCGATGATATTTGGCCTAATCGACTTTCCATTGCATGTGGATAACTTTCAACATGGGCAGCTGTTTCCTTTTCTTGTGTTGCAAGATGCCTATACGTTTTTCAATTCGTTTCAAGGTTGATTCTGTCACAGGGATGTTATCTTCGTTTGTCTACTGTTTTAGGGAAATACCACCTCGTGAAGACGACGCAAAACTTCTCTTTTCTGCCTGGAAGTCATTTTTCTGCATGTACACCGCTTTTTTTTTTATACCCGTACGTATTTCCCTGATTTACAAAATTGTTTGTTACGGTTTTAGATCGTTTGATTTGCTTAGATATTAGTCTATGTGAAAGACCTTTTTCCTTAAAAGTTGTTATTTGTCCTTTTTCGAACTTTGATAGGTGGGTTTTCATTCCCATTCCAATACTGAAGGAGAAATAGAAAATTCAGCCGTCTAAAGTCTGCAGAAATTCCGACTGGCTCAGAACAAGTATTTGACAACTTCCTGACATCATAAAAATGTTGACCTGCAGCAGCTCGAATGTCGGTAGTTACCAATACATACTAATATTGAATGTGGCTTTATTTCGGCGGGACACTTTTTCCCCTCTTTTTTTACACATTCATCTTTTTCTCCTGCCCAGGTGGGGCAGGGAATGAGTTACTACGTATTATGTATTTGTATATGGACTTTCTTAATATATTTGTCTTGTTCTTATTTGTTTGTTTCGTGTCCAGTTACGGCACAGAATTAGGGTGGCTTTATTTCGTTGGGACACACCTTATATATATATGCATTTGGGCCTTTTTGTAAGGCAATCGGCGCCCTTTTTACCCATTTTGCCACCGCCCTAACAGTTATGCCAGTACGACCCTGGAAGGAGATGAACCGAACTCAATTTTTATATCAATTTTTGGGAACTCAACCTCAATCTGTCTTACATTCAAAATTTTATTTATTCATGTATCGAAAAGAAATTTTCTCCTTAAAAATTACTTATTCTATTCTACTTCAAATCACTTGAATGCTATTTTGATCAGAATGAAGGGGAAACGGAAATCGTGTTTTTTTATTCTAGCGATATTTGCAAAGTTATGGCTGGCATTGATGGGGCGACGTACTAATACAGAGCCACTCAAGAGACTGAACAATGAGTTTGCATTCAGTTCGATTTTCTTTTGTGACAGAAGGATAATTTTTAATTGGCTATTTTATTTTATATTTTTATTTAGATATCTAACTATCTTGAAAAATGATATCATGAAGAGCTCTTCGTAAATTTACATTTATTTTTTCTTTCCTTTTTTTCCCCCCAAGAATCGGGACTATATTTATAAAGGCTTTGGAAACACTTTTTTTAAATATTGGTATAAAAGCAAAATTTCTCAAGTTTCAATATATTAAAAGAGAGAGTATATTTGCGCAAGATTCATAGTCCGTACGGTGTTTAATTTTAAAATTGATTTTTCTAATCAAACATGTTTAAAAACCCGAGCAACGCCAAGTATTTCAGCTAGTAATGATAAAAATAATAAATAATAATAATAATAAATAATAATAAATAATAATAATAATAATAATAATAATACTTAAGCAACTAAAATATTTCTTGGGAATTTATAAAACCAGTATAGGAAAACAACAAAAACTAAGATCTAAATTCTTTAGAGAGGGATTAATTTTGGGATAAGAATTCACGCGCACCTATGGACTGATTAAACATTAGGCCAATGGGACCCTCACACTCCTGATTTTATTGCCCCCGAATTTTATTTTAGGAAAATTTCATATAGTTGAAATTTCAAGCCTATTTTAACCTTTTAATCCTTTTAATCAATATTTTGTTCTTTTAAAATAGAATAAGATTATATATATTTATGTGAGTGTGTATTTTTATAGTCACTATCTGCCCGCCGGGCGTTGCCCGTGCCCGTAATAATATTCTTAAAGAAACCTGAAATTTGTATCGCAGATCGGTACAGAGAGGGGTGGGGCTAGAGACTTTGCAAATTACCAGGCCGCGACTCTTGTTCAGTTGGAAAGTTGTGTAAAGTCAGTGGTTAAGGGTTTGAATTTTTATTTGTCTCACACTTTAAACTCTTTTATTCAAAATTAATTGATGAATTCAATTAAAATTTAATTACGTTTTCAATATTTTAAAATTTTATTTAAAATCGTTAGATGAAAAAGTACCGTATATACTCGCGTATAAGTCGAGGAATTTCTGACAATTTTTGGCAAGCAAATTTGGGTGGTTGACTTATACGCGAGTCAATTAAAAAATAAAAAATAAAACTTCGAATATTGCAAAATTATGATTTTTTATGTGTATGAATAATAAAATATTACAGAAAATATACAAATAATAATAATTTATCATTAAAAATTTTTTCAATGATTTATTTTTATTTACTTACTACTTTTTCGCATAGGCAAGTGAAATATTTGGTTTGACTTTGCGCAAAATTGAAGTAAAAAGTTAAGTGGTCGAATTATACGCGGGTTTTTGATTTTTTGCAGAATTTGCATTCGAAAGTTAGGGGGTCGACTTATAGGCGAGTCAACCTATATGCGAGTATATACGGTAATTACAAATGCATCCTACATACTGAAAAAGAAATAATAAAATTGCAAGCAAATACTACTGTATAGATTTAAAAAAAAAGATGCTATCCAGCAAATTTATTTTCTAATAGAGTAAAGCCTGTTTATAACGGAATCGTGCAATAAACTGAAAAAAAAAAAGTTTCGGCTACCCCCCCCCCCCCCCCCCCCCCTCCTAAACAAATGCAATTGTTTTATTCCTCCATAAAATGGAATTTATCACTGGTCGTTGCGTTTCCGTCTAAGCAGATTTTATTGTATCTTATTTCTGGTGGGGGTCCTGTATTGGAATTATTACCGGAACGAGCAGACCCATTGTGTGGCAAAGTTTCAATCATTTTATAGCTTTAAACAGCTTTTTTAGCACCATCTAGCGAGTGTTTTTATAAGCGAAAGATTGCTTTTATTGGAACTAGGGGATCGTACCCGGGCTTCCTGGGTTAAAGAATATAGGTGAAAAAAAAATTATTTTTTAATTGAAAACTAATAATTTTTTATATGCAATAATTTGTTTAGATTTTTCACTTACATTAAAAAAGAATTTTCATATGGGAAATACGAATTATACAATCAAATAATTTTTTGAAATTTATCAAAAGCGATATTTTCTTATTAGCCGTATGCTAAGAATTATTTAACCAAGATTTTGCTATTTATGGCATCCCTTTATATTCTAATAATTTCTGAGTTTATACGTGTCTGTTAAATTTGTGTATTATTATTATTATTTTATTTATTTATTCATAGGAAGTTTTTTTAATGGGTATTAGCCGTAAGAAAATGATGAACTATTTATTTTGTTTTAAGGTCAAACGGATTAATTTTTCGTAATCGAGCTCCGCGTGATATAGATAAATTAAAAAATATTTCATGCTTTAAAATTGTTTTTAAAATCATAGACAATCAGTAAACTGAGATGAACTTTGGAAAAAAATTTCATTTGAAAAAAAAAATCCTATTTGGTGATCTAAAAATTCAAATTGTACGATTACAAATATGTTAGATTTGTGTTCTTTCAATATTATTCTTTTATTTGTTGATAAAAGAATTCTTAATTTCGTTAATTTGTCTTGCACAAATATATTAGATTGGTGTTTTTTTTTTTATATTATTCTTTTATTTGTTTATAAAGGAAGTATTAATTTCGTTATGTAAAAATAGTCAGAAACAAATGCTGAAAAATGTTTGTTGCTTTATGTGTAAAATGTTTATTATTATTATGTATTGAAACGGGCACGCGAGAAGATAAAATTTAAAAAATCGTGCTTAAAAATTATTTTAGAAAAACTAATACATCAGTCAATTAAGATAAAGTTTTTAAACAAATTACATTTGAAAGTAAATTTTTTTCCCTATGCGACGAAAATTGAAAATGCACTATGGTCAGAAGATTAAGAAATTGCAGTAGCGAAAATTTCAAGACCAAAATTTTATCGTGAAGTGTTGCTATTCGCAAAATGACGCCAGCGTTACGCACAGATACGTTTGTTCTTTATCATATAGACACTTAATCAATAAAATATAATAAAGATCAGTTATTACACTCTAAAACAAACACTGTAAATTTGCCAGAACAAACTCGATCACAATGAATGTGCTGTATCTTTTTTTGGTTTCCTGACTATATAAACATGGAAAATACAGTAGTTGCGTAAAATTAACAGCACAATGTGCTGGCAATTTTACGCAACTGCTGTATTTTTCATGTTTATATAGTCAGAAAACCAAAGAAAAATACAGCACATTCAATGTGATCGAGTTTGTGCGCGAGATAAACAGTAATGTCGTTTTTTTTTTTTTTTTTTCAGTGTAGGATGTGGTTATCAATTGAGGCTCTTATGCTCGGTATTCCGGAATGATAAATAGCAATTTTCACCTTCTCAAAATTTGCATACGCACTTCTCACATCCATAATCATCATTTAAAAAAATGTATTCTGTTTGATCATTTAAAAATCATTTTAACTCAAAACTTGAAGTCACGATTGTCAGCAACATCTTTTATGTGAACAGACGCACTCTTTACTTGAGATTCTAATCTCAATTCCGGAGAGCAAAAATTTCCGTAATTTATGTTTTTTAGACGCATTTGTGTTAAAATGTTTAGTTTTATCAAAGAAAATGGTAGTTTTCTTTTAAATATGACTTCATTTTCACTTAAATAAGCATTTCCCCTAGTGTCTGAATCTTAGTATCAGCACACATGCAGAAGAAAAAACATTATAGAAAATTTATGAGGAAAAATGCGTGTTTTCAAAAGCCGTATGTCATTTTCCCTTTTATGCCACTAATATAATTTTCTGCTCCAAATGGTATTTTTCGACACTAAACCCTATACAACAATTTTTATCAACAATTTTGAATTTTTATCAGAAAATAGCATGAATAAAGATAAAAATACCTCATTATTTCTCTCTTGTCTGTAATAATGAAAGCTATCTAATTTTCACCATTTTGAAGAAATTTCATAAAAGGCTTTTAAAATTAAAATATAAAAGTGGGGATATTAAAAAAAAAAAAAATCAGATAGTGCGATCACATCTACAAATGAAGAGTTTTCAGTTTAAAAAAAAATAGTAAAATTGGTTCAGTGAAAGATCAGGGCAGATGACTAAAACACACACTTCTAATTTAAATGTATAGATTATATAACATTAGGAAAAATTAAATTAAGCAAATTATGTTATTTTGATAAAATTATAGTAGAATGTCCTAAAGAATAGCATGAAAATTTTATTATTCGAGAGAAGTTTGGACAAAAATTTCCGAACATGATGTTATTTTAAACCACGAATTATTAAAAATCAGGAGCTCAAACGTTCTTCTGTTGCTCAGCATTCTTGGTCTTCTCAACATAGGTTCGATTTTTCCTCAGCCACCATTATCCGAAAATGTTCTTCTAATCTTGATCTTGATTTTTGGGAAGCTTACCACATCATTAAAAATTCTCACTCTTTAGTCAATGACTTATCTAGTACTCCAGATTTTCCAAGTATTTGGAAAGCATTAATTTAATTTCCTCTTTTTTGGTTTCTTTTCTCTCCTTCTCCGGTAGATGTCGCTACTTGTCCACCCAGTCGTTTCCACTGCTTCTCTCTCATTGGTTGTTTCTGACGCTTGTGCTACCCGCATAGGGTATATAAGGCAGCGCGTCTCTGTCTATCATTTTGCTCAGCCTTGCTTTTTCTAGCACGCTGTTCTTTTTTCCCTATCTTGCACTGAAGAAGAATCTCGCTGTAGATTCGAAACAGCTGTTTGCTGCTTTTCACGCATTATTTGTGCATTTTAAACGTTGGTTTACTGCTTTTTAATATTCCTGCACAAAGGCTTTAATTGCTATTTTAACACGAATTATTTGTTTGCCCCTCTAACTCGGCGAAGCAAATTCATCCAGGCGAGAATAATCAATTTCTGTAATATAAATCGCTATTATTTGCATGTCACCTCTCTTTTATAAATACACTCTAAATTTTTGTAAAACATTGCGTTTTATCAGTTTGTTATTTCGCTTATATTATTTTCAAAAGTAAGGCATTTTCACCTCTGAAGAGTTTAAAAGCAGCTGGGCTGTGAAAATAGCGCACTTCTACAAAACATAATTCAGGTTTAAGAATTAAAATACACGCTTTTTTATAAAATGACGTTATTTGCATCCGCTAAAGCAATCGACTTTTACAACCCGGTCTTAAACTTCGTCTATAGAAAAGTATGCATATTGCATTATGCACATCATTGTCACGGAATAACAGACAATATTCTTGACATAGCACATATTTTAATTTCGACTTTTTTTTCAGGTTTTATGAGAAAATGGCAACAAACAGATACAGATCTCGTATTTTCGACTATTTTCCATTTACTTTCAATGACTTTCAATAGAAATGGGGTACTTTTGTTGCCACGATAAGAAAAATGGTATTAAAAGCTACAAAAAAAAACTAATATCTCAAAAACAAATTGAGATACAGCTTTCAAACAAATTGCATTTAAAAGAGCATTTTTTTCCTTATACGACGGTGTAAAAATTTAAATTGTGCGATGTTTAGAAGTTTAAACATTTGCAGTAGAGAAAATTACAAAACCAAAATTTCATTTCAAATTTCAAAGTGTTGCCATTCGCAAAATGACGTATGCCTTACGCACAGATATGTTTGTCCTTTATAATATAGATAGATTTTTTTAAAAAACTTAAAATTGCATATATATATATATATATATATATATATTTAATTAAATCGATTGTGCAAAAAAAAATGTAATTTTATTATTATTATTATTCGATTCATTTATGTGTAATTTTTTTCTTTAATAATTCAATTGATTTAAAATTAAAAATAATTGGAAACCCTTAAAATTGTAAAAAAAAAAAAAAAAAAAAAAAAAAATTATTTTAATTAAATACGTTGAACAATAAAATTTATAAAATGCAGTATTTTTTTTTTTATAATTCGATTCATTTATGTAAGTTTTTTTTCCTTTCATCATTCAATTAAACAGTTGAAAGAAACGCATTTTTACTGGTTTTAAAGTTTTAACCCTTTGCGCTCGGCGTCTCTTACACAAATTTTATTCGATTGGCACCATTTTTTTAAAAGAAGTTTCGTTCAAGTACACAATTTCAAAAATGCTCTGATTAAATAAGATACATTTTATTTTCCTTTATTACTGGTTCCAAAAACAAATTTTGCAAAGAAAGATTATGTCTCCGCAGCGGAGCCCTCGAGTGCAAAGTGTTAATTTACACCTTTTAGGTAGCTTTCATTACAAAAAGCTACCTATTGCAGCCGTTCGGAGGAAAGCGATTTCAAAACATTTTGGTATATTTTCATCGATCATGACCCCCAGACCCCGAAACCACCCTCCGTTCAAAATTGACATATATATATATATATATATATATATATATACAGTCGGCTCTCATTAATTCGAAATCGGATAAATCGAATCTTCGCTTAATTCGATCTAATCATGAAGTCCCAAAATTCTCAATGACAGATTAACGTTAAAAATTTTCATTTATTCGAACTCGATTTCTCTTGACTTCGTTTAATTCGAACTAACGAAAATTCCATTTTTTAATTTTCCTTTCTTTTTCACGGAATTTGGATCCTTGAAATAACTTTCTTTCTTTCATTTTTGTCAGAATTGTTCTGAAGTATACATATAATCCCATGCATTTGATATCCGCTTTCTTGGCGCCTCGTCTGTCCATCAATGACACCTCCACCCCTTTTTCCATTATGCTTCTTCCTAATCCCTTCTCTAGCATTTAACCCAGTGACATTCCCAGAAATCCACAGGGTGGACATCTTTTAAAGATAGGGAAAACCTCTTTTCAAAAGTCAAAAATGAATAGGACTAAGCAAACAACAATTGATCAATTTTGTCATAGTGATGATAAATAGTGTAAATAATTTCTTAAATGTTCATCTCATTTCAGGCAAGAAAATTATAGTACAATTAATAAAAATTTTAAAATGCAGCTGGTTTATACTGTACGAGGGTGGTTCAATAATTATTGTCCCGAGTGTGTATAAAACATTTGTACTGCGATTGTTGATGTGGAATATTGAAGTCTATTGTCTTAGATGCCTATATGCTAAATTCCAGAGCCCTAGCTGCTATATTAACGAATATTTTTCGTTTTAGGTGTGATAGGTGGAACCTACCTTGAAAGGGCGGGGTTGGGGGGAAAGGCTGGTATGGAGCCAGACATGAAACAGTTCTGGGATTTTTTGTGACAGTGGATGAACGTCACTACATCACTATGATCCCGAGTCCAAACGACAGTAGCCACGTCTCATTTACTGTCACCCCCCCCCCTTTCAAGCTAGGTGCGATTTCTCATACCAAAAAGGAAAAAAATATGTTAATATAGCAGCTACAGTTCTGAAATCGGTAATATAAGCATCTAAGACACCAGGCTTCAATATTATACATCACCCATCGCAGTACAAATATTTTATACACATTTGGGACAATAATTATTGAACCACCCTCGTATTACTATTTTTTATGTTTTATTTATATTCTTTTAATATTAATAATAAATTTATGTATTTATATCATTTAATTTATATTAAGTCATATTCTAACGATAGCAGTCAAAATAAATAAATAAAAAAATATTATACATTAATTCCTTTGTAATAGTACCCCTTTAAATATGTTTTTCTCTCATACTTTTCATAATTCGATCTCGGGATAATTCGAACATTTCTTGTGGTCCCGACGAGTTCGAATTAACGAGAGCCGACTGTATATATATATATATATATATATATATATATCTGAGCTTTGTCACACTGTAACTCTCGTATTTATGAACCGATTTGGATGTAATTTGGTGTGTACATAGTACATACCAATGTCTCGACCGAGTTAGTTGGCCAGCTACATCCGCCATTTTGTTTCGAAATGGCGGCCATTTAAAATTTGAAATGGGGTACCAAAAAATTGAAAATGGAAAAATATTTTTTCCTTATGTATTTGACCTTTATACGAAGATTCCGGAGAAGTTTTTGTTTCGTCTATATCTTAAAAAATGGCTGAGTTATAGCATTTTGAATTTCTAGCGTGACTGACATTTTGAAACGTCCTGAATTTTGTCACGCGATAAAAGGCGTATTTAAGAACCGATTTGGATGTAACATCGTTTATACATAGTACATACCAATGTCTCGACCGAGTTCATTGGCCAGCTTCATCCGCCATCATGTTTAAAAATGGCGGCCACTTAAATTTTTAAGAAAAATTTAAATTTGAAATGTGATACCAAAAAATTGAAAATTGAAAAAATATTCTTTTCTTATGTGTTTGACCTTGATAAAAAGATTCGGGAGCAGTTTTTGTTTCGTCTATATCTTAAAAAATGGCTGAGTTATAGCATTTTGAATTTCTAGCGTGGCTGACATTTTGAAACGTCCTGGTTTTTGTCACGTGATAACGGACGTATTTATGAACCGATTTGGATGTACCTTGGTATGTACATAGTACATACCAATGTCTCGACCGAGTTCGTTGGCCAGCTTCATTCGCCATCTTGTTTCAAAAGGGTTGCCATTTAAAAAAATAAATTTAAAATTTAAAATGAGGTATTAAAAAATTGGAAAATGAAAAAGATTTTTTTTATGTGTTTGGCCTTGAAACAAAGATTCCGGAGCAGTTTTTGTTTCTGAAAATTTGTTCTTTTGTTTATATCTTAAAAAATGGTTGAATTATAGCACTTTGAATTTCTAGCATGGCTAACATTTTGAAACGATCTTGTATTTGTCACGCGATAACACACGTATTCGCCTATTTCGATGTAAGAAGGCATGTGGATAGTATACATCTCGACCAACTTCGCTGGCCAGCTTCATCAGCCATCTTGTTTCAAAATGGCGGCCATTAAATTAAAAAAAATTATATTTAAAGTGAGGTGCAAAAAAATTAGAAATTGAAAAAGGTTTCTTTCTTAAGTATTTGACCTTGATATAAGGATTCGGGAGCATTTTTTGTTTGTCTTTATCTTAAAAAAGTCCTTCCGGCCAGTGCCGGGAGGAAGAGGTAGCTTTCATATTCCTTATTT
This sequence comes from Maratus speciosus, assembly GCA_963932465.1. Classification (NCBI taxonomy): domain Eukaryota; kingdom Metazoa; phylum Arthropoda; class Arachnida; order Araneae; family Salticidae; genus Maratus; species Maratus speciosus. The sequence goes on from OZ010794.1 coordinate 104,087,670, forward strand.
TTAAAAAGCCAACTTATATTATTCAAACACACGAAGCTCAATTAAGTGGAAATCGAATGTAGGAGATTCAATACTAATTTTTATCAATACTAAATCATTATGAATGAGAATTTCGCGAAATTAGTCAGCTTTATCCAAGCTGCTTTTATTTAAAGTCACTTATATTTGGCTGCCAAATTCGGCGATTTCTTAAAGTGCCTGCCATTTTAAGACAACATGGTAGATACGGCTAACCAGTGAACCTGGTCGAGACCTTAGTAATTGCTGTGCACATGCTCACTCATATCGGAATCGGTTGATATATACGAGTGCTGTCGCAGGCAAAAAATCAGATTTTTCAAAATGTCACCCACTTTAGAAATTGAAACTGCTATATCTGAGCCATTTTTTAAGATAAAGACAAACAAAAAATGCTCCTGAATCCTTATATCAAGGTCAAATACTTAAGAAAGAAACCTTTTTCAATTTCTAATTTTTTTTGCATCTCACTTTAAATATAATTTTTTTTTTAATTTAATGGCCGCCATTTTGAAACAAGATGGCTGATGAAGCTGGCCAGCGAACTTGGTCGAGATATTGATGTATACTATCCACATGCCTTCTTCCATCGAAATAGGCGAATACGTGTGGTATCGCGTGACAAATACAAGATCGTTTCAAAGTGTTAGCCATGATAGAAATTCAAAGTGCTATAATTCAACCACTTTGTAAGATATAAACAAAAGAACAAATTTTCAGAAACAAAAACTGCTCCAGAATCTTTGTGTCAAGGCCAAACACATAAAAAAATCTTTTTCATTTTCCAATTTTTTAATACCTCATTTTAAATTTTAAATTACATTTTTTTTAAATGGCAACCCTTTTGAAACAAGATGGCGAATGAAGCTGGCCAACGAACTCGGTCGAGACATTGGTATGTACTATGTACAAACGAAGTTACATTCAAATCGGTTCATAAATACGCCTGTTATCGCGTGACAAAAATCAGGTCGTTTTAAAATGTCAGCCACAATAGAAATTCAAAATGTTATAACTCAGCCATTTTTTTAGATGTAGACGAAACAAAACCTTTTCCGGAATCTTTGTATTAAGGTCAAACACATAAAAAAAAAATCTTTTTCATTTTCCAATTTTTTGGTATCTCATTTTAAATTTAATTTTTAAATTTTTTTTTTTAAATGGCCACCATTTTGAAACAAGATGGCGAATGAAGCTGGTCATCGAACTCGGTTGAGTTATTTGTATGTACTATGTACACACCAAGGTACATCCAAATCGGTTCATAAATACGTCTGTTATCACGTGGCAAAAATCAGGACGTTTCAAAATGTCAGCCACACTAGAAATTCAAAATGCTATCACTCAGCCATTTTTTAAGATATAGACGAAACAAAAACTGCTCCGGAATCTTTTTATCAAGGTCAAACACATAAGAAAAAAATATTTTTTTCAATTTTCAATTTTTTGCTACCACATTTCAAATTTAAATTTTTCTTAAAATTTTAAATGGCCGCCATTTTTAAACAAGATGGCGGATGAAGCTAGCCAACGAACTCGTTCGAGACATTGGTCTGTACTATGTATAAACGAAGTTACATCCAAATCGGTTCATAAATACGCCTTTTATCGCGTGACAAAATTCAGGACGTTTCAAAATGTCAGCTTCGCTAGAAATTCAAAATGCTATAACTCAGCCATTTTTTAAGATATAGACGAAACAAAAACTGCTACGGAATCTTTGTATAAAGGTCAAATACATAAGAAAAAAATATTTTTCATTTTCAATTTTTTGGTACCACATTTCAAATTTTAAATTTTTTAAAATGTTTTAAATGGCCGCCATTTTGAAACAAAATGGCGGATGAAGCTGGCCAACGAACTCGGTCGAGACATTGGTATGTACTATGTACACACCGAATTACATTCAAATCGGTTCAAAAATACGGGAGTTACAGTGTGACATAGGTCAGATATATATATATATATATATATATCAATTTTGAACGGAGGGTGGTTTCGGGGTCTGGGGGTCATGATCGAATAAAATATACCAAAATTTTTTGAAATCGCTTTCCTCCGAACGGCTGCAATAGGTAGCTTTTTGTAAAGAAAGCTACCTAAAATGGCTCAGATATAGCAATTTCAATATCTAATGTGGGTGACATTTTGAAAAATCTGATTTTTTGCCTGCGACAGCACTCGTATATATCAATCGATTCCGATGGAAGTGAGCATGTGCACAGCAATTACTAAGCTCTCGACCAAGTTCCCGGGTTAGCCTCATCCACCATGTTGTCTTAAAATGGCAGGCACTTTAAGAAATCGCCAAATTTGGCAGCCAAATATAAGTTACTTTAAATAAAAGCAGCTTGGATAAAGCTGACTAATTTCGCGAAATTATCATTCATAATGATTTAGTATTGATAAAAATTAGTATTGAATCTCCTATATTCGGTTTCCACTAAATTGAGCTTCGTGTGTTTGAATAATAAAATTTGGCTTTTTTAAAATAAGGAACATCAAAGTTACCTCTTCCTCCCGGCACTGGCCGGAAGGACTTTTAGCATTTGAAATTAGCAATTCAATTATTTTAAAGTTAACAATATTTACTGTATGTATTTATTTACTTATTGCCTTCTTGATTTACAAATACCGGAACTTTTTTCACTTTAGATACCCTTAAAAGGAAAATGAAATCGTTAAAATAGCAAGCAAAAATCTACTAATTCAAATTTTAAACTTAGTTGTATCGAGTTCCGAACCAGAGTACATTCGTACCGAAAACTAAAGCTTTAAACAAGTACACTACAAATGCCTATGTTCAAACAGGGTCTGTCACAATTAATTTACCAATATTAATTTTGAAATATGTTTGTTATTTTCTAATTTTTCATAAGAAAACGTAATTTAGAAAGCTTTAAAAGACTTTTTTAGAACGTTTGTTGTTCTTGCGATCCCAAGGTGGTTGTGGTACCGGCATAAAATATAGCCTGTGTAAGATGAGAGACTGTCATTATTGATTCGCAACCATTTCATTTGAAATCGGTTCATTATTTCCTGAAATTGCATATAAATCGTAATTTAGGATTTTTTTAGGACTTTTCACTCCTTCCCTTCGCTTCACCCCTTTTAAATTTTGAATTTGTTTTCGACTGTTCTTAGAGGGAATTTTTATTTTATAAGTAACTACCATGCCATATTGCAAGTTTTCAGCCTCTTCAGTATCACAGAAATCGCAATTTAGAACGTTTTTTCCCCTGCAACCCTCTAGTGGTAGTGGCACCGACATAAAATATAGCTTATGTTTGAGCAGGTTCCATCACCACCAGTTAGCAACTATTATTTTTTAAAGCGGTTTGTTATTCAATAAGATTGCATAAAAATCAGAATTTAGAACATTTTTAAAGCGCTTTTCGCTCACTTCATACTTTTAAATTTGGAATTTTCTTTCGACTGTTCTTTGAAAGCATTTGCGTGCAAATTTTCAGAATGTTAGACCCCTCAGTAACACAAAAAATGCAATTTAGAATATTTTCAACTACTGCAACGCCCAGGTGGTAGTGACAACAGCAAAAATATAGCCTATGTTAGAGCAGGGACTGTCACATCAATTTGCAACCATCACTTTTGAAATAGCTCTAAATAGGAAAAAATAACGAACATAAGTACGATTCAATAGGATTTAATATTAAAAAAATAACGAGCATAGTATACAAGACTTACCAGCATTCCCATGTGCAGCGAACGTATCCGATTACGATCGCAGAGCTCCTAGTTAGTGTGCTGTAAACTACAGTTGTCCAGTTTTCAAAGTCAAGAACAGCGCGTGCGTCGTTCCATGGAGATGTCGCCGCTTTTCCTGTAATCGCTTTGGTCTGCAGAGACAAGAGCTTTAAGGGCCCGGATCAGTAAGATTTGAGATTTACCTCTCCCATGTTAAGCGAATGGCCGTGGAATGCATTCGTATTTCTCAAATAACTCGTCAGAAAATTAATATTTTTAACTCCTTTTTTCTGTGTGCTGTTCTTAAAAGATGCAGTTTTCTGTTTTACTTGACAAAATAATTTTAAAGTAAATACTTATTTTTTAATTTAGTGCTAAAATCTTAAGAAGCAAACGAAATGTGTTTAACATTATGTAACTTCAAAACTATTTGGAGATTTAAAATTTTAAAAAGTGCTTAAGAAAGTGTGTGTTTTCAGCTATTCATACAAATAAATAAATTTCGCGTAAGTTTATTTAAACTCCAGATATTTGACAAATATTAAAATTTTTCCTTCCCCCCTCTCCAAGCCGGTCTCGAAGGAGGGAGCACACGGCGTTTGACACTATGTCCAGTGTCAAGATGGGAGGCTCGTGGGAAAATAGGGGGGGGGATAGGGTAGATTACCGATTGAAGGCCACCGCTATTGAAAACATTGCATTTGAAAGAAGAAAAAAAGAAAAGAAAAGACAAAAGAAAAGTAAAGAAAATGTTACTTATACCTTATTCAGAATGTCCAAAGCAATCATTTAACTGTAAAAGAAAATAAAATACCGTCAGGGTGATTTACAGTTTAAACGAAATTTTGATTGCTTATTATTCTGTCAAGTAAATTAATTAGAAGTAAAAACTTCACACAGAAATATCTTTGTTTAGTGTGTATCTTTGAATAGACTTTTAGCTACTTAAAATAAAATAAAATACATACACACCTCATTTTTAAATTGCATACTAACGTACCATTTAATTTCGTGTATTTTGTAATTTAAAGTTTTCTTTTCTCCTAAATGTAAATTTCAAATAGTTGTAGAAATTAAAAGAAGTAACTTAAATAATTTTTATAAATTGTGCTATTTGTTCAACGCATTCTCAATTTCTTTCAAATTCCAAAGGTAGAAGATAATAGTTGTTTGCTTATGCCGATTGCATATGGGGCATTCTCGCAATCTTTTGACTTTCGGTAATAAAGATCTGGTGAAATTAAACTTGCTAAAATAACATTTTAATCTGATAGATGAATGCCTTAATGATTCAGTGTGAGAATGCCCCATATGCAGAATTTGTATTTATTTTTTGCTGTATTCATATTTGACCAAGGAAAAACATAGATTGACTAACTTTGACTAATATTTTGTAAAAAATTAATTTTACAAATATTGAAAGATGCTTTAATTTTTAACCTGTTGGAGATATGTAGGCAATGTGAATTACAAAAGTGTTCAAAAAAAGGTACAAATTAAGATTATGTTGACGAAATATTCCTGCCATTAATTTTCAAAAAGTTATTAAAAGTTTTCATATTCATAATATCATAACGCGGTACTGTTGTAGTAGTCAGAGCATAAAGATTTTTTTTTTAAATATAACTTACAGGATCTATGGACCGTATAAAAAGTAAACATGTGTACCCTTTTAAAACTGAATGGCAGAACTATTTCATCAACACAATCTTATTGCCTGCTTCATTTTGAATACCTTTGCAAATCACATTGATTATATATCACAAACAGTAAAAAAAAAAAAAAAAAAATAATAAATAAATAAATAATTAAAAAAAACCTGCCGGCTTAGCCTACAGGCGCAGGTAGATTTCAAAGTTAAGTACTAATTTCACCAACAAAAACTAAATCATGATTAGAGATAAACACACTTTAAAAATTTTATCTGGCCGCTTTTGACGAGTTTTTAATTTCATTTTCATATAAGAGCTGGTTTTATCAGAATCATGTTAAGGCAGTATTCAGAAAATATATTTCCATGCTCAGCAACTCGAAATTTTCTGACACATATTCAGATTCATTTTTAAAAGGAAAAACACGAAACTTGGTGGCGTGATTTTTAAGACATTTATAAGCAACCTGTTTTTTTTTATTTTTCGTTCAGTTAATTAAAACTTGATTTATAAACAATTATTTTCTCAGAAGAACCATATTTTTCGTTTCCAACACAATCGCTTAGAGAAATTTGGTTTAAAATGCCCAAAAACGCTCGGTTCAAATGCTTTGACATCATTTTATAAAAATATATTCTGCCTCTATCAAAAAATCGACAATTATGGCATATTATATAGTTTCTGAATAAGAGAAACTACCAATTGGATGCGTTTGAAAGCAAAAATGAATTTTAAAATGAGTCAAAAATAAGCAGTTTGGATTTGACTACATCCTTAATACGATATTTTTTTCTCCAACTTTCATGAATTTTTAATTTGTTTTTGCTGTAAGAATTGGTCCTATCAAAAACTTGTCAATATAAAAGTTGCAGATAATAGCAAGAAGATATATAATAAATTAATGCGGATTTGATATCTTGTGAATTTATGAAGTTATGGATTTTTTCTTCTTCAATCCCCTCTTTTTGTTTTCGTTTTTACCTTGTTTTTGTGGTAATAATTGGTCCTATCAAAAACTTGTCAATATAAAAGCTGTAGATAATATTAAGGCAATTTATAATAAATTTAATTGGATTTGATAGCTTGAGAATTCACGAAAATATGATTTTTTACTCCTCAAAACCCTATTTTTTTCGCCCCTTGAGCCCATTTTTAGTTTTATCAAAAATCTGTCATACATAAATTTTTGGCTCATTTTTTAGCAGTAATAATGACTTTAAATTGAGTCGATATGTATTATAATAAAGAAGTTATGGGTTTTTTTTTTTCGTTTTTCATCAAACCCCTCCCTTATTTCCACCCCCTTAATCAGATTTTGCCCATTAACAAACTTGACAGAGATTTTATGCCTCTTGATTTTATGTATACGTTTGAAAAAGATTTATACAGAATTATGGAAATTATCGTGCCCAGAAAAAAGTGATATACACATATATATATATATATATATATATATATATATATATATAACCATTATATAACATTACAATTCATCATCTTTTCTTATTTTTATTAAAAAATAAAAATTAATAAATTTAGTATCAATACATTACACTGACATTATATATAATAAATCAGGATCAACTATTTTTAAATATATATATATCTATATATAGGTGTGTGTGTGTAAAATTTCCAGTAGATTATCCTGCTAATTTAGAATTAACGGAAAACCTCCTATCTAATAATACAATTAACTTTTTAGATCTTAAAATTACAATAAAAGAAAACAAAAGAATAACTGATCTATATGATAAACGTAAAGAATTTAAATTCAAAGTTAATACATTTACTAATTTTAAATCTTGTCTTCATAATTCTGTATATCGTAATATAATCCTTAATCATTTATGTAAGATAAAGTGTTTATGTTCTTCTCATCTAATTAACAATAATATTACAAAACTAATTTATGATGTATTAAATCATGGTTTTCCAAAAAAAAATTCATATATTCTTTAATATATAATTGGTACATAAATGATCTTAAAAAACAAATTAACACATGCGTAAATAAAATTACAATATATATATATATATATAAAATAAGAAAATAATTATATAAAAAAATAAAAATTGTAAAATAATAATAAAAAATTAGTATAGGACGGTTGGGTGCGTAGATGTTAGAGTACGGACGAGGGTGACGTACTCTGGATAATACGCAATGGTTAATTTAAAAAAAAATGGGCATTTGATTTATGACTACGTTGCTAATACACATTTTATAATGGATGTTGATTCTATACTTTTACATGTATAATGGTGTAGTTATATTTATCAATTCATATTAAATTTATTCTTATTCATTAATATTTAATAAAGTTAACGATTTAGTCCAGGCATTAGTTGCTCAAAAAGGACAAATAGGGGAAAGTTTTGGTGTAGTTTTGATATTTGGTGCCTTTATGTTTTGTGGGTCGCTGAACACGAATCTGAAGTTTGCCAACAAAATTTATCCCGGAAAACACGTTTTTTTTGGCAAAAAACGGGAAAAAAACGGGATTTTCTTTGTTTTTTCCAAATAACTCCAAAATTATACATTTTACGTAAAAATCCTCAATACGCAAATTAAAGAGGATAAAATTTCCTACATTTTAGGTATCAAAAGTTTTTTTCTCTGATCAATGGTTTAGCCGTGACAACGCCACAAAAATGGGAGTGAAAATCAAAAAATTCAGAGAAAACGGGAATTACGCCGCTGTACGTAGATTTAACATGAAAACTGACCATTTTACACAAGCATTGACTACAAATTATACTAAACATTATATGAATGACTACATTTTACAAGGAAGTTGCTGGTAATAAACAAGACGACTCATTATGAATCATTCTTTAATTATAAATAAACATGTACATTAGAAGATTGTACATTTATTTAAAAAACAAAAAAATATTATTTCCGCTTTCTTTTACTTGAGGGTCTGCTTTTCACCGACATCTACAGCATAGAAAATAGACGTATGGAATTAGTGGGTGTTTTTATTGCTACCAACAGTATAAAATAAATGTTTTTTTAATAAAAAATATTTGATACCTTCTGGCATGACTTTTTCCTGACATTTTAGTTCAAGTACCATTTTTTTTTTAAATCAAAGACAGCAGAATTTAAGTTAGTCACATAAATAAACTTTTGCACCATTATGCAATGGCAACAAGATTTAAAATGTAACGAAAATGTGAATTTGGTTGAAAATATTTTGTTTATTGAGGAAAATTACAATGAAGAGCACATGAAGCAAGAGCGAAATGTTTAAATTTATGACCAAATTTGGACAAAAATTGACAGTTGTATGTAGATATATCGGGACAAAATCATTTAAAATATATTACTTGGCTGCAAATTCTGACTGGTTACAAAATTGATCCAGACAAATTCTCCAAATTCAGATTTGATACAATGCAAAACATAATGTAGGCATTTTCTCATGATATATTAATCATGATATCTTATGATTCCCTATCTTTACATAAGGTTCCTGTTAGGTTTCCTGTAAGGTTTGTGCAGAAATAAATATGAATATACAACAGAATATGCAACACAGCAATTTTCATTGATGCTATCGAATGTTTGTCCCGTACCTTAAATTTTAGAAAAAGAAATTTTAGAATTTGTTATACTAATACAAAAATAGTTTTATCACTTTAGCTTCCATACCGTTAAGAAAGTATCATTAAAATTATCAAGAAGAACGTAAAATCATGCATCAATCAGATTATGGAACATTTTTGAACGCATTCGGGCTACTATAATAAAACTTCATAGTTTAATAACGTGAAAAACGATGTCTAAGCAGTAATTTGTAAAACATATAACACGTTTGAAAACACAATTTCAACCAAAATCGAAAAAATAGCTGAAAATTTTGTACATCCCTGTATATGAACTATAGATTTATCATATAATTCACAATATGCTAAAATTTAGAACTGTTAGTGAACGCATAGAACAGTTGAAAATTCCTCGTTAACAATTTCCGGCAATAAGCGGGTATATAGATGTCTTGTGCAGCCCTATATATGATTTATAAAATTTATACACGCTAAATAGTATGCAATTTTAAAAAGTGTTCCACAACTGAAAACGCACTTCAATCAATTATTGTTCATACAGAGAAAAATATTACTGATTTATTTTGTGTGCCCCTGTATATGAAAGATCAATGGCACACCATATTCAATAGTAAGCATCTTATAGAGCACGTTGGAGATATATATCAATTTAAATACTTTTGAAAAGGTGTAACATGAACAAAACACGCCACAAAGAATTTTTCTCCATAGACCGTAATGTAACATAATTCTTTTTAGTGTCCCTGTAAATGATCGATAAATACTACCCATACCATATTCTATAAGAAATCATCTTGTAGTGCACTTCATAGATATGTATATAAATTTCAAAGTGTATGAAATTATGAAACATTATTAAAAACCACCATAAACGATTTTTCCCCATAGGCCGTAATATAATGAAATACTTTTGAATGTCCCTGTAACGAGATTATGACTGCTACACGCAACATTTTACAATACCTAACATTCAATACTGAATATCAGTAACATTTTTCAATTTCATGGCGATGCGACTATATTGACGCCAAAAATAATTTTGGACAACTAGAATCGGTAAATCACCCACCGTGCGCTGCCGTAATTCCCGTTTTTTCAGAATTTTTTTATTTTCACATCCATTTTTGAGGCGTTGTCACGGCTAAACCATTGATCAGAGAAAAAAACTTTTGATACGTAAAATGTAGGAAATTTTATCCTCTTTAATTTATGCACTGAGAACTTTTGCGTAAAATGCATAATTTTGAAGTTATTTTGAAAAAACAAAGAAAATCCGTTTTTTTTCCAGTTTTTTGCCAAAAAAAAACGTGTTTCCCGGGATAAATTTTGTTGGCAAACTTCAGATTCGTGTTCAGAGACCCAAAAAACATTAAGTCACCAAATATCAAAACTACAACAAAACTTTCCCCTATTTTCTACCAAATGACTGGACTAATTAACTTGTTTTCAATTTTTAGCCTACCCAGGACAATATCATATTAATTTCTAATAGTATACTATCTTAAATTAGAATAAAATGCATAATGAGTGTATTGTTATACCTAATGCTATGACAGTATGAATTTTAATTTGATATTTTTTTTCTCTATCCTTTTTAATCTTGTTTCATTTTGAACTTAATTGGTGTTCAATGGTTTATTTCCCGGTTTTCTGTGTGTGGTAGTCCCAAATTCATATTCTTTAGCTTTTTTATGGCTAATATGAAGATGAAACCACACACTTTATTTGTGGAACTTTAGGCATTTGGGACCTGAAGATTCTGTCTAAGTTCTAGAAATATCCATTTTTATTTTTCTGCTCATTTTATTTATTTTTTATGTTTGATGGTAATTTGTATTGATTTTTAATGGTCATATATATATATATATATATATAATGTCCTCTTCTTCATAATTTTAGTTTTTGTTGGTGGTATGTAATGTTTATTTAATGGTTATATATACTGCTCAAAACAATTAAAGGATATTTGAATTTTTATATAAAATAAAGATATAAACGAAATTTTTTTTGCCGAAAATAGAAGAAGAGAATCACAAATGCAAATTTTTCTGGTTTTCAAACTGTGGAGTATGCAAATTTTGAGTTCGACGTCTTCAGCGGCAGCGAATGAAATTTGACTTTCAACTGGATAAAAGAGAATGAAGACAAGGATGATCGGCATTCAGTGATTGCTTTGTTTCGATGAGTACGATGTCTCAGCGAAGTCATTTGACAGATTCAGAAGCTTTGAGAATTGTTGGTAGGTTAGAAGGCGGCCAAACTCAAGCCGAAGTAGCGCAAGCCATTGGAGTGTCACAAAGTGTCATTTCCAGGATCTGGAACCGTTTTTTGGAGAGTGGATGTGCAGGCCGAAGACCAGGGCAAGGTCGTAGACGGGCAACAACGCCCAATGAAGATCGGTATTTAGCGTTAACAGCTCGGAGACACCGAACCATGAACGCTACTCTTCTCCAACAACACCTTCGCTCGGCTACAGGCACCACGATTTCAACTCAGACTGTCCGAAACCGGCTCCATGCTGTAGGTCTGTATGCTCGCCGACCGATGGTATGTGTTAGATTAACATCAAGGCATCGTCGCGACCGCAGGGAGTGGGCAACCGAGCATGTCAACTGGAGGAGAAATGAATGGAGCAATATTCTGTTTTCTGACGAGTCCCGTTTTTCTGTGCATCCGGATAATAGGCGTATTTTCATCTGGAGGGACCATGGCAGTAGGAATAATCCTGCGTTCGTGCACGAAAGTGTCAGATTTGGCGGTGGAGGAGTGTTGGTGTATGGTGGCATCTCCATTGACGGGCGCACTGACCTCTACATCATTCGAGATGGAGCTCTGACTGGTCGCCGATATAGGGATGAGATCCCCAGACCTATTGTAGTCCCTTACGCTGCAGCAATCGGAGATAACTTCATTTTAATGGACGATAACTGCAGGCCACATCGTTATTTACTTACAAGATGCAACTGCTTTCTATGAACTGTCGAAAGAAAATTTCAAATTTAAAAAGATGAAGTGAGCGAAAAGCGTTATAAATTACAATTTTTATGTAATCTTATCAAATACCAAACCGATTAAAAAAATAACGATAACAAATTGTTCGTGATAGAACCTGCTCAAACATAAGCTATATTTTATGTCTGTGCCACTACCACCAGAGGGTTGCAGGAGCTAAAAGCTTTCTAAATTGCGATTGTTGTGACACTGAAAAGGCTAGAAACTTTAAATATGGCATGATAGTTACTTATAAAATATAAATGCCCTCGAAGGACTGTCGAAAATAAATTCGAATTAAAAAGGGGTGAAGTGAAAGGGAGGTACGAAAAGCATTCTAAAAAAGTCCTAAATTACGATTTCTACGAAATTTCAGGGAATATAAACCAAATATAAAAGTAATAGTTGCGAATCAATGGTAACAGTCTCTGATCCTACACAGGCTATATTTTATGCCGATGATTCTACCACCTGGGATTTACAGAAACAACAAACGCTCTAAAAAAGGCCTTTAAAGGCTTTCTAAATTACGTTTCTGTGGAATATTAGGAAATAACAAACCAATTTCAAAATTAATGTTGGCAAATTAATGGTGACAGTTCCTATTTCAACATAGCCCTTTATGTTGAGAGAGGTGGTAGGACTTGGAATTTGACATGATGGTTAATTTTAAGATGTAAGAAGATGGTTTCTAAAAAATTCAAAACTTCAAATGAATACTGAAATGAGTGTATTAATTGAGCATAAAAGTTTCAAAATATTTTCTAAATTATTACTTATTTAGTTTTATTTCGTTTTATTAATTAAGTCTCATTTCTGCCTTATGCAGTGTAACAATGATGTTTAATCAAACTGTGTTTTAAATAGTAATTTTTTTAATTATTCCTAAAAGTAATAAGTACCTTTTAATAAAATAAAATATTACCTTTTAATAAAATAAAAATTTAGTTAGTACCTTTTAATAAAAATTAGACATATAAATATCACTTGGCATATTTCAAATATTACGCGAGCAAAGCGGCGGGGTTTGCTAGTCTTTTAAATTTGCGCTTTCCCCATCTAAGCCGGAACTACTTTCCTCACAGGCGACGCAGAGGGTCTTATAATATGTCGATTCGGGCCGCCGTTTTCTCAGAAAAACGTTTTTTGTGGTTTCGAGAAAATCCCGCCGTAATTACGGACGTCATTAGTTGATTAACGACTCATTATCGAAGGAAAATTATTTCAGTGTATGCGCTTTCCCATCGTCATCTTTTAAATTTGCGCTTTCCCTGCAAAGAAATTTTTAGCATCAAACTATAGCGATATTTCTAATAATATGATAGTGGTTTTAAATATAGCAAAAGCATAAGCGCAATTATTTATCAAGAAATGTTAACATACTTGCAGAAATATTTAAATTCACCAAAACAACATTTGGTAAAACAAATTATTATTTTGTTTTTCGTCAGTTAAAAGGAATTATACCGTATTCGTGATCTACCTATTTCATGTAACTAAAAACCGATAACGCTGTATTTTATCGTGTTGATGGTCTGGTCAATGACCAACAGTATTGGCGGGAATTTCGATTACGGAAGATAAAATACTGGGCACAGATGTCAGATACGCACTTGGGTACCTAATTGACACCAAACTGGCGTTACTTTATTTTACAAGGTAACCCGGCTACTGTTGCTTATTTATTAATAAATTGTTCATTTACTTTTACTTTATTTTTTTAAATTGTACAATTGTTTTGTTCTATAGTTAATGAAATTATCGTTTATTTATTGTTGTTTACTTTTTAAAACAATAGAAAATAATTTAAAAATATATATTGTAACTGGTATTGGAAAACGGGCTTTCGCCAAATTGACGTTAAAAAATCGCGCCAAACCTGGTTCGTATATCACATCTGTGCCAAATTCTCGGTTTTTTGATTTTTCGACTTTTTATCCAAATTATCCGGATTTTTTTTAATTTTCCCTTTTATTGGTTTTCACTTCTATTGGCACTCCCGGAGTGCCACTGTTTTTTTTTTCAAATATATACATATATATAAATAACTATAGATTTGTAAAGAAAATTTTTATATAACACAAATTTCATGGCCAACGAAAACTATAAAAATGGGCGGTCCTTCAGAACTTTGCATTCACTTTCGTCAAGATTACAAAAACTTCGTCAGATATACTAAATGTGACAGATATCTTGAAATGTCTGAAAAATGATATCGTTTTTACGAATGTCGACAGATATCTCTGAATGTTGGAATACTAATATCATTTTTACGACATTGGCCAATGTAAATAAAACATCAAAAATAAGGCATTAAAATTACAAGTTTTCTAAAAATAGCAGTGGCGTAGCTACATATTCAGTGGCCTGGAGCAAGAGAAATTTGTGCGCCCTCTTGTCACACGAAAAAGTTCTGCGCAATTTTGTTTTCAAGTTTAAAATTTATATACTACCCTAAATTCTATTTAAAACTTTACTTTTATTTGAAAGTCAAATTTTAATAATATTTTAACAACGTATTAAATACAAATAATTAAAAATAGATAACGGATAATGAAATGAGTTACAATTCTTTAATTACTGAGTACCTACGAATATTTTCTGCGAATTCGGAGGGATTTTAATTTTAAATGCGCCAATGAGCCAATGCAATCTGCCGTGCTTAATATCTATTTTTTTTTCTTTTCAAGGTTTTCGAAGCATTCTAGAAAACTAATAAAAAACGCACTATTGTCAAGATTTTTTTTTTTTTTTTAGAATATGGATGAAACAGGTTTTCTGTTTTTAGTGCCAAAAAAATCTAAAATTCCATAAAATTCAAAGTATCATAACTCGGTAAATTTTGGTCGTACAATTTTCTATTTTTATTTTATTTTACCTGTTAAAGTACGGAGAAGATTTTCCTAAATGTAAACCTCGTAATTTAAAAAAATAGCATTTTTGACATAAATTACTTTTAGAGGATGAAGAACAACTTTGTAGCTTTTCTACTATTGGAACTATATTTCTACAGCTAATGGTTTAGAAAATTAGCCAGACACCGGGGTCCTCACTGGCTTTTTAGTAATCTGAGCAATTTGGCAAATCGTTAAAGAAAAACTAGCCAAAATCAAATAATTGTAGTAAAGATTTTCTTGAAACACTAAAAATATCAAAAGGCAAATATCGAGTTACATAGGAAAGGTTTAATCGTGGAACAACATCATTGAGAGTGTCGCCGAAAGAAAAAAATATCTCTTGCAATTTGGCGATTTCAGTCATTTTCTCGCCAAATGAAACGTTTTGATGTAGTGGCGATCGGCAGCAAGAACCCCGACTGACACCCTTATATATTACTTACTAAGATTGCAGTTTTTTCACTTTTCATCAAAATTAAAGGATAATGGCAAAAAATATGCTCACTAAGTTAATGATGCCACCAATGCCCAATGCTGCAATTATTTATGTTAATTAAATACAATTGAACACAAAATTGCACGTACGTTACAGTCGGAAATGTGCAAATTCGATGTTTGACAATGTGGTGCGCAATGGCGCGTGTTGGAATTCTGGTCTGTAGTATTGTTTAAAATGAATGTGGTGTCTGAGAGTGATCAGTATTCATTAGTTATGGTTCATAGGCATCATTTAAGTGAAGTTCAAAAATGGTGAATAATTGGTAGAATGAGGGAGGTGAAACACAAATAGAGGTCGCCCAAGATTTGAACATCCCTGAAATTGCCACATCAAGAGCTTGGAACCGTTTTTTAAGTACTCGATCCGTTGATAGACAGCCTGGTTAAGGGCGACCAAAAGTACCAACTGCGCATCCGAAGACCGTTTTCTGTCATTGTCGGCTCGAAAAAACCGCGAAGCGACTACAAGAGATTTGGTTTCAGACCTTCGGGCTGCCACAGGAACTCGACTTAACCGTTCTACTGCTGCACGAAGGCTTAACGAGCATGAATTGTATGCGATAAAACCAATAGTTTGTGTCCCACGCATTCTAGCTTCCAAAGGCGTCGTCATGATCAGCGGAGTATAGTCTGAACACTGATTCTAGACGTGTTTTAATCTGGAGAGAAGAAGGAACACGCAACTTGCCTTCCCTTGTCCGTGAAATATCCCGTTTCCGCGACTGCGGTTTAATGGTTTGGGAAAGGGAATCATGACAAATGGTCGCAAAGAGCTGCATATCTTTCAAGGAGGTTCTGTAACCGCTCGAAGATAGGTGGAGGAGGTATTGGAACCCCAAGTTACTGTTTAGGGGTGCTGTTGGCAAAAACTTGTCAATATAAAAGTTGTAGATAATATTAAGATTTATAATAAATGTAAGCGGATTTGATATCGTGTAAATTGAGGAAGTTGTGTATTTTTTTTCTTCTGCAACCCCCTTTCCCTTTCGTTTTTTTTTCGGTAAGAGTTGGTCCTATGAAAAACTTGTCAATATAAAAGTTGTAGATAATATTAAGAATATTTATAATAAATTTGATTTGATATCTTGAGAATTCCCGAAGCTATGAATTTTTTTCTACCTAAAATCCTAATTTTATCCTCCCCATTTCCACCACCCTTCCGGGGCCGATTTTGCCCATTTACAATCCCCAACGAGATATTAGCAATCTGAGTGTTTTTGGTGAGTTTGAAGACGATTCGTGCATAATTGCGACTTTTATCATGGGGACACAATTTAGTATATGCATATATATAAACTTTTTAGGTGAAGGTGGTTTTGGGTTCCTGGGGTCATAATGAAAAATTGTGAAAAATCTATTTCTTACGAAATCTACCTAAAAACAGGAACGCTAAAACGGTACTGGAGAAGTTACTTGAAGCCTCAATATGGTATGAATTAAAATTGAAACTTCACGAATAGCAATAATTTCTTGTAACAGTGTATAAAACATGTTTCAAATCGAAATATTTGAGGAAAAACACAAGGTAAAATATCACTGGATCATGCTGATTGCAGCAAGATTCATCATAATATCTGATTAATAATGAAAAAAATATGCAAATATTTTTACAAATCTTTATTCTGCTCTAATTTTGCGCCCTTAGGATGCGTGCGCCTGGAGCAGTCTGCTCCAACTGCTCCACGGTAGCTACGCCCCTGAAAAATAGTAAAATAGTTAAATTTTATTGTTTAGAATACTATTTACGTATTATAATGTTATAAGTAATGCAAAAAATTCCTTTGGATGCTTTTTTTAAAATCTAATTTTAAGTTACATCTGTGAATATCGGCAGATATTGTAAATTTGACGTCTGACATTCAGTGACTTTCGCGATATCGGCGATCGGGACATTGGCCCATATCTGTGTGCTACCTGGGAAATGTCATTTTGAATTCTCGCGGGGCGTTGGCGCGAAGGTGTTATTTTAGGTTTACTACAAGAAAGTTTGGCGAATTGGTAGATGCAATGAAGAATGCCTATGATTGGATCTCCCCTTTGAGTGTGTTTCCCAGCAGAGCTGTTTGCACTGTTTCGGTTAGTTACGGTTTCCAAAGCCTTCCCTTCTTTTCCTCTACGTTCTTTAGTCATATCGCGATGCATTAGTATTAGAATTGCATTAGTGCTGGCACGGATTTTATTTCAGCTTCGTATCATATTCCACAATAGGTATGGGCAATTCGTCGTTAGAAGAAACAAGGACTCAACAATTGTATTGCAGCTTATTATTATATGGTGGGATCATATGCCACAATAGGTATGGACATTTCGTCGTTGGGCGAAACAGGGGCTCAACAATCAATTGAGTCGACGTTGAGCACTGTAGAGGGGCAGTGAGTACCCTCATTTCTCATAAACACGCCACCCTTCCTTCCCCCCCACTCAACTAGGTAACACAAACATGTTCTTTTTTATTAGTAATCTTCTTATCACAACTTTTAATAAATCGATACAACCCAGGTAGCACAAAGATATCGGCCAATATCAAAATTAGATATTAGCCGATATCAAAATGTAATATTGGCCAACATTAAATGACCCCCCCTAAAAAGATATCCACAAATATTATTTTTTGATATTTGGCAATGTTGGCTAATATTTCCCAACATCTCTGAATATGAGTTTGTGACATTAAGCAATATCTTTTTCTGTCATTGCTGAACATCATTATTTGACATTGAGTGATATATTTTTCTAATATCCAGAATAACATTTTTAAATATTAAATTATAACTTTTCAGACTAACTTCTTTTTTAAAACCCAACAACTGCGATTTGCAACTGTGGTGAAAGTATACTTCTCATTGAATTAGAACTTGATGCTCAAAGAAATTTTCAGTCTTATTACAGATTAAAGCAGAAAAACCTACTAAAATTGTAATAATAAGAGGCTTTCAATAAAAAGTGATGGGAGTAGATTTTTCTATTAGTGACGAAAAAAAGTTTGACAAAATTATAATTTAATTATCTCATACTTTTTCAATCACAACCGATATTTTTTCGATTCTTTTAACATATATTTATTTAAATATCACTTTTTATAATTCAGTTTGTTAGAAATTTAAAAAGAAATTATGTTGGAAACTAATGACCTACTTTTGAAACTAAACTCGTATTCTTTCTATAATAAAAAATAAAATTATTTTAAAAGTCTGAAATTCGAGAGCATTTAAAAAAGAAAAACATAGTATCTATTAAAAAATACATAAATTGATCTCTTGAAAAAGAGACCAATTGGTCTCTTTTTTATTGAAAAACTTTATGTAATAAAAAAAGCATCTTTCTTTTTTTATAAAACTAACAATTGTTATATTTTAACATCGTTATAGGTACTACATTATTATTTTAAATACAAATAATTCTAGAGCAATAATTACAGATTTCCTTATTAAGTTTTTATTAGCACTATCAATAAATTTTAATATGAATTCTATTTTGCATCTGTAAATTTCTATATAAATTGTACTTCAGAAAATTTTCCATACTAATCTCAATAGATTTCTATGTTTTTTTATTTGTGTTTTTCAAATATATACATATATATAAATAACTATAGATTTGTAAAGAAAATTTTTATATAACGCAAATTTCATGGCCAACGAAAACTATAAAAATGGGCGGTCCTTCAGAACTTTGCATTCACTTTCGTCAAGATTACAAACTTCGTCAGATATGCTAAATGTCGACAGATATCTTGAAATGTCTGAAAAATGATATTGTTTTTACGAATGTCGATAGATATCTCTGAATGTTGGAATACTAATATCATTTTTACGACATTGGCCAATGTAAATAAAACATCAAAAATAAGGCATTAAAATTACAAGTTTTCTAAAAATAGTAAAATAGTTAAATTTTATTGTTTAGAATACTATTTACGTATTATAATGTTATAAGTAATGCAAAAAATTCGTTTGGATGCTTTTTTTAAAAACTAATTTTAAGTTACATCTGTGAATATCAGCAGATATTGTAAATTTGACGTCTGACATTCAGTGACTTTCGCGATATCGGCCAATATTGATCGGAACATTGGCCGATATCTGTGTGCTACCTGGGAAATTAAATTGACATTTCTAACATTTTTGTGATTTTACTAAATATTTTTGCAATTACCAATATTATTTTCACGTACCCCTAGCAGGCCCACCACGTACTCCCAGGGTTACGCGTAACCCAAGTTGGAACCCGCTGCACGTGAAGAGTCAGTTTATAAAATTTCTAACAAAACACCTGTAAACTTATTTCGTTCAAATAACACATACATTGACCCAAATTGACCTATTTAAAGTTAATAATTTTTTTATTTATCTTTTATCAGATTTAAAATGTAGAATTTCTCGAAAAGATTCAACAGATAATCGACTACAGGATCTGCATCTACACAGCCGGATCGAACTTAAACTTGCACTTAAAAAGGGCCACAGATGCCAACTTTTGGATTTTAATCCATATCAACTAAATGTACTTTAAGGGGACTCGGTCAACACCCCCAAAAGTGTAATATTCACCAAGAAAAAGGTTTGTTGAAATTCTACCTTTGATAATAAAAAATTCTAAAATGAAAAAAAATTCATTTAAATATTAAACTCACACCAGAAGTATTAAAGAATAATATATTAATAATAAAATACTAAACATTTAGTATTGTATATTAAGAGAAGTAGGTCTTTAAAAACAGCTGTTACTGCCGCTGTCATATTACAATGCATTAGTATTAGTTGTAGAGTTGGCCGAAGAGTCGACTCAAAATCACGACTCCTCCCAAGTGAGTCGAACTGTACTGTCGACTCCTCGCTAGTGAATTGCCTTGACTTAATTTCCACTCAGTTTGGCATTCGGAGTCGAAGTCGACCAAAGCCGCCTCAAGACTACAAGCCAAACACAAGGTTTCGTGACGTCACGACGCGGGGCTTAGATCAGCCGTGGAGAGCACATGCGTTATTTAAAACATTAACTCTTTCCTCCATATTTCAACTTATTATCACAGCATATGGGAAAAAAAATAAAAACTTATAGTTTAAAGACGCTAATTAAGTGCTTTTTAATCAATTTCGATCACTCGAAACAATAATAACGATAACACAAAAACAATATTTATGAAATAATATCACTGTGTCAATGAAAATGTGCATCAGAATTAAAGATACATTAAAGAAAATTAGTTCGTTAATGAAAAAAAAATCCCAAGTATTAAATTTATTTTAGTAGACAGTTTTTATTATTTATTCTACTTTGAAATTTAGAAACAATATCAATTATCTATTTGGTATATATTCAAAAACAAGACATTATACATTATTACATATCTATATACATATATATAAATTTGCAGTTTAAGCACATAAATTGAATTATTTTGCTTTCAATTATTTCAAAATTATACATAGAATGACACAAAATGTATAACGCTTCCGGGGTTGAACTCATCCGTTTCCTGATAATCCAAACGCGGCCACGTTAGGCTTAAGCATTCCAATGCCGTATTTGCCGACTGCCTTATTTAATCTGTCTATCTATTTGTTGTGTAACATATTCTTCTTCAATTTTTCTCAAACCTTCAAAAAGTATACAATTATAACGCTTTAAGATCTAATTTAAAAATAACCAGATACCAACAACACGGTTCCGATGTATACAAGCGATTACCGTTGCCATTCATAAGCACAAATTACAAATCCAAAAACAAATGAATGACTCTTTCAGCTATTCATTAAATGCTCTTAAAATATTTTGCAAAAGCATATTAATATTTTGAAATAAGTTTTTCACTTTTGTTTACATTTATTTACAGTTTAAATTCAGTATACACGGTTAAAAATATCGCGAAAAATTACCTCTGTTTTTCAAGGCTATCTATTTTCTGACCAATGAGAACACTTCATGGTGTTCAGTGAATATAGACCCCTTGCATTGACGTCACGTTGCTATTAGCAACGACTGATGCTATCGTATCTGGTGCACACACGTGGAGCACAGAACTGCCCCTTCGCCGTTAAAAGTACATGTTATCTTTCTGTTTAATTTAGATCTTCCTTATTTTTATTATTATAGTGCAAACAAGTCTAATAAATCAAATGGAGAGCACCATATTCGCCTTATATTTGGGCGCCATACGAAGCGATTTCAGACGTGTGACGTCATGTGCAACCCGTCTATAGCTATATTCGGTGATTCATTCCCATGAATTATTTTGTACCGGATTAACGTTTCCTTTCTAAAAACAAACGTATTTCAAATTATTTAAAAGCTTTATTATGGTTTTACAAATATTTTAAGAGCAAAATCGGATGTCGACCGTATTTTTTAATGATTCGTTCAAAGAGTCATTCAATTGCTTCTGGATTTGGAATTTGTGTTGTACATGTGGCATCACGACACACGAGTGATTGTTGATTTGATTTTCAATCTTAAAACGTTGAGTAAAACGTGCTTTCTTTTCCACTATTCGCAAAAGTTACATTTTTAGACAGATTATTCAAAATAAATTAATATTTAAGAGATTACATTTAATTTTCTAATATTCTGCCTCGATAGCTTTAGTTTAAATTAGATTGGTAGCTTTATCTATCCCTATATGAAAGTAAACAAACAATTGATTCATTCGTCTTGAACTTTTAAAATATTAAAACAAACGTTTATATGCTCTGTTGCGCCATCTGTCGGTAGTTAAAAAAAAGAAATTTTCTTTTTAAAATGTTTTTTGAATTCTGAAGACATTGGGGGGGGGGGGGGGGGGAAGGAATATTTCTTATAAAATGAAATTAGAATATCAGAAATATGTAATGCCGTGTATTACATATATATATATATGTATATAGTATATGTATGCATTATTATAATAAATAAAATTTTGTATTTTGTAGGGAAAATAAATTTGTAATTTAATAACAGAATTTGGGAAAATAAATTGTTAATGTAATTAATAGTTGCAATTTACTTATGTGATAAAAGATGATTTTTAATTATCAAAATTTATTACAGGTTTCTTTTATGCATGTTTAAAAAAATCGGGATTTTCTCTGTTCAACTTTTTAAAATTTAAGTTATATAATTATTATTTTGGCAATTAATAAAAACAAATAAACTTTCTGTTGGAATTGTCTTTTATTTTACCACATACCATCAGATAAAATAGTTAATTGACAATATGTTTTAAAATAACATTATTAGTACTAATTTGAATGTTTTTGTGAAATATTTCTTCAAATTTTGTGAGTGAAGTTCATTTGCATACTTTATATCAGTATTTTACCAATTCAATTAATAATTTTCTTGCCAATTAAATTTCAATGAAAAATGGGCTGTTTTTACTTTACTCCATCTGACCCTATTAATCAGACAAGACAAAATTTATTACTTCACAATTCTTTTTATAATGCAATGCTATATAATTTTTTTGAAAATGCAAACACGTCATTCTGACGGGCTATATTCTAGTAAATAAATAACAATAAGTGTGCCAATCAAAACCCACATTTAAAAATTAAATTAAAGTGGAAGAAAAGTGAATGTTAAATGAAAACAAATTCAAGTTGTGTTCTATTTTTATTTTTAATTGGGCTTGAAATTACACACTAAATATCCTATTAAATATTAAGTGATTTGAAATCTGCATATAATAAATAGTAAAATTAAAGTATACATGAAATTAAGTATTCTTATAAATAAATTTTCGTACCGTAAACTTTACTTATCAGAAATGGGTAATTTTCATATAAAATCCATTAAATTAAAAAAACATAAAACTGTCATAATACTAAAACAACGCAAGTTCATGAAACAGAAAATTATTATTTAGTTTTGTATTAGTTTGATATATTATGCAAGGTACAAGCAATAGATTTTTTAAAAAATGTATTGACATATGAAGAGAAAAATAAAAGAAAGAAAGAAAAGACTTTCATCAATTGGAATTAAAATATTCCTAATTTATGTTCATTTTCCTCGAATGTTTAGGTAATAGCTGATAAAAAAAACAAACATCGAAAAACACAAAAACCTTCCACGAAAATATTTCATTTCCAAAATAATGTTGTGTGGGTTCTTAAATGTTTGTTCACATCTTTTAAGCTTAAAATAATCAATTTTTATGAGATGAAAAGTATTTCCTGACTAGATCTAAAAGTAAATTTATAATTATAGAATAATAATTTTATTTATTGTTATTTTTAATTAAACATTAAAATGTATATGAAAACACATAGAATTTTTGCGAAGAAGGTGTGTGTGTGTGTGGGGGGGGGGGGGGGGGACTACTGTTTTGCATAAGGTACTAACAACCCTTACTCTAGTCTTGTAAATAAATTGTTTACAGTTGTGGCAAAAATAGAGGGATTCAAAAACATTATCCCCATAGCTCTATTTACACAGTACATAAGCATTTATAATTTAACAAAAAATTATAAAAAGAATTTTTATTAAGATAGCAAACGTTTAAGATTAAAAAACAACAATAAATTGATACAAGTATATCGATCGGGGTTTGCTTTAAGAAGTAAACAAGATAAAAATGCTATGTATTCACAGCGACTTTTATGAAAATTTCTAGAATATTTAAATTTTTAAGTATGAATATATATATATATATATATACATAAATTTGTTGTCATATTAAAGTCCAACTAGTTCTGCATACAAAATAACCCGAGTTACTATTCACACGACAAGTGTCTTTTAATAAATGGGCGTTAATTAAAGGTCACTCTAATGAATTAAGAGAAAACAGAACAAATTATAAAGAGAGGATGGTGTGACAAGAAACTAATTAAATGATATAAGTCTTGATACGATTTAGGGATGTTTGCCATTTTAAATTATTGCTCTATGTGGAAAGAAACAGAACTACAATAATATCGTTTCGTTTTGAGATACGGTATTATTGATAGAATTGTACTAAGATTTGCTAGTTAATTTATTTCAAAGAAATTTAAAAATAAAAGATTTTGAACACAAAAAATAAAACTTGTGCTGATAGCATATAAATATAATTTGAAAATAAAACTTACCTTGGAAAAAATATGTTATTAGGCTAAGTAAAACGCACGTGCACGTAAAATAGGAAGATACAAAATTAAAATGTTCTGGGCTGGCGCGTTGGCAGTTAGCCAGCCCCGGGCTGTGACGTCACATGTGGGGGGATGAAGGGCGTGTCTGGCTTGTAGTCTTGAGGCGGCTTTGAGTCGACTCACTCAAAGAGTGGTTGGACTAGTTTAGTAGCGGATGGGGACAGCTTAATGCAACAATGCTAAAGAAAAGCCTGCGTATTAGAAGAAGGGAGAAGGAAATCTCGTAGGGATTTCTTTAAAACTGGTTTGAAACAACGGGGAAAAAAAGCTTTTGCATTTAATACTGGAGCCACCTATCCAAAATATTTCAAATTAATATTAAAGGGTATTCTTTAGAACATAATCTTTCCAGCATTGTAGTAAGAAGTATATAAATAAGTAAATAAATATCTGCAACTTTTACTTTTAAAATTTAAAACCAGTTCATCTTTTATGTCACAATAATGTTATTTAACATTTAACTCATTATACATAACTAAATTGATAGGGATATATGTGGCGTTTTAACCGCTTTAATGCTATAGCAAGTTAGTCTCCAAGGGTTATAATAAAATTATTATTTTTTATTTTAAGCAAAATATGTTTTCTTCGCTTTTAGTCAAAGCTTTAGAAAACAATAAATATGATATACCTAGCATATACTTCTACAATTAAAATATACATAATTTAATACTTGTTCCTTAAGGCCTTAAGCACAATTATGTATATGTAACTATAATTATATATATTACGCCAATGTGGCTTTATTTTTTTTTCATTAGTTTAGAAAGATTTAAAAGTTATTACTAATATTTGTTTTCTCTTTGTTCTTAATTTAAAAATGTTTATTTGATATATATATATATAAATCTCGATTGAGAAGGCACAATTCTTTTTTTTTTTTTTTTTTAGTTATTACGTTTAGTTATTTTATAAATTATGTATATTTGTATATTTTAAATATATTTTCCTTTTATGATTATTTCAGTTCCTATTTTATAGCAAATGCATAATAATATAGCAAATGCATAATTTTATAGCAGCACATAATTTTTTTAACATTACAGTATTAATAATTACAATGTATTATCTTCAAGTATTAACATCTCAAATTATAATAACAACGACAGTAAGAAAAATATGAGAAAAATAAAATATAAACGCAAAGTAAAATGTAAAACACATGGAAATAAGTACCAAGTTCAAACGAATATCAATACGAACAAAACAACGTGCCAAAGCAGGCTGGGGAATTTTTGAAGTTTTCCCCCATATCGTTATGCTACACAGTGCAGTTGAAGTTTTAACGGCTACTGACGAGTTTAACACAACAGTGTCGGACTTGGAGAGTCGAGAGTTGAAGAGTGGATTTTCGACTCTTCAAAAATCACTCTTTCCACTCACAAGGGAACCACTTTAGGTGTTGCTCGCACTTAGAATCGAGACCTGGTTGCATTTTGTACCCCTATGCATAAAAGTTAGAGAACGGATAAAAATTCTTTGTTAAAATCATATTATTTATAATTTTTCATTATTGGATTTTTATTTGTTAATTTTACACCAAAAGAGAGTTAAGTCGCCAAACATGGCACTACAAAATTTTCACTAGCTTTATACTTGTAATAGGTTTACGTCCAAACCATTACAACACGGTGCGTAGCGAAAATATTGAGCTAGGGTTGCCGGAAAAACTATACGGGACGAAAAAGACGCCAATCTTTCCCCGCCAAATATGTAGATATAATATTGTATTTTTTTAAATCAAATTGGTAGGTTCTTGAAGGAATTTTAAAACTTTTTTCAACATTTTATAGTTATTATTGACTAATTTATATTTTTAACTATTTTTTTTTTTAACTTTTACTTTAACAGCCCGAAAAGTGGTCTCGAAAATTGCATTTTCAGAAAGTTAATCGGCTGTAAAATCAAAAAAATATTATTTTAACAAAAAAATTTTATCGATTCCCAAACTTCCTAATATAGAGCTTTAAAATGCACCAGGTTTCAATACTAGGCGCGAGCAACACCTAAAGTGGTTCCCTTGTCAGTATCGGATTTCAACTCTTGGAATCCAGGCTCGGTTGTTTAGCAGAGAACGGAGAAATCTTGGTTTGATTTTGGGAAAGGAGGTCACAGTGTAGATGTATGTTTAGGAAGATGACGGTATGAATGAAAGGAGAGGGAGGAACAGAGACAAGGGGCGGGCAGCAGGATATTTCGTTAACACTAGAACGGCGGCACAGGGGCGTGCCTAGCGGGGGGGTGTTGGGGGTGTAACACCCCCCCACTTATTTGGAAGAGTTGGTAAAATTTAGAATAGTCGGAAAGTTAACCCCCTGACCGCTGAGTAAAAGGGCAAAATTGTAATGCTGTTTTCTCTTTAATTATGTTTTTAATGATAAAAAAAAAGATGTTTTTTCCAACATGATATAAATTTTTTTATTAAGTATAGGTATATAAGCCTTGAAGGTATTACTCATAACCTTATTTTTTTAAACTGGATTATGTCTGTATAATTATATTAATTTAAATAATGCTTCCATTGCAGTGAAACCTGCAGCTTAGTTAACGGATATATCAGTTTGCGGCAGTGAGAAGGTTAAGAACACACCTTGCAAAAAGTACCCTCTCCCGTCGTCAGTATCATTTCAATTCTCTGTTGTCCATCTTTAAAGGGGAAAAGAAAGAACTTTTCAAGGAAGATTGTGTATGATTCTATGTAGAAGGGAGGGATTGCCAGATAGTGGAGGTGATAGATATAGAGAGAGAATCGCGTTTCTGAGAATTTGAGACTTTCGTGAAAGGAAGGGGGAGGGGGTGGTTGTTGCAATCTCTATTGTAAGTTTTCCCATGTAGCATCTTTAATTGTTCCCTTCTGCTATGGACTGATTCTTAGAATTTGGTGACCTCTTGGCTTTGGATTTGGCGCTAGTTATTTGAGGTTGCTGCATTTAAAAGATGAATTCACGGACATAGAAGAAGAGCGATTTGCAAAAGTTTGTTTTTGTCGCATGATGGCGGGTAATTCAGTGAAAATTTTATGCACACACTGTGATCGCGTACACACACATTTCACAGAAAAAAATAAATTTATATCGCCATATAAGAAAATTTCATCCGAATGAAAACATCGACCTCCGGAATGGGGAACGGATTCAATGTACAATATGTAGATATTTCTACATTTCTATTAGAGGCCTGCATAGTCATATTCAAACAGATCATCCAGATGTAAAATTATCTTTTGAAAAGGCTCCTGTATAGCCCCTCTCCCCCCACCCCCCCCCCCCCCCTTCTACAGTCAGTTGGAATATGGCTTTCCCAAGCTCATGCACAGTCTTACGACACCACGTCATCAATGTCCGGCCGCATTTTAGACTGGCAATCAAAACACTTCAGAAATAGCTTGTAGATCTATCTTATACATACCCTGCCTCGCGCATAAAGTGAATTTATGCGTTGAACTGTCGTGCGAAGAAAGCAATATAATAAAATATTTCTACGACGGTATTCAGGATCTCTATAACTTCTTTTCACTGAGTACAAGGCGATTCGGCATACTGAAAGAGAAAATTGAAGTTCTTCAGAAGAGTCTTGCCTTGAAATCTTTGTCGAAGACAAGATGGACTATGTGAGCGGATTCAGTCAGAGATATTTTATCGTCCTATGATGCCCTCATCCATACTCTGCAAATTATTTCTGAAGACATGAAGGTTGACAAGGATGCTCGAACTAAGATGGCAGGGTCAAGAAGCAAAATGATGTCATACGATTTCAATGTTTCTTTACTTGCAATGAAAACAATTATGTTTAAGACAAAGTTAGCAACAGAGCAATTGCAACGTGAAGACCTGAACATTTTAGAGAGAACCGTCATAATGCAGAAAACTTACGAAAGCATTCAGAAACTCCGGAATGATGACGCGGCGGCAATAATGAACATCATTAAGGAAGCTGATAACATCTGTGAGACACATGGAATAAATCAAGATTATGAGTTCAATTTGCGGCACAGGTGACGGAGGCCTCCATCGAAGATCGACAAAAATCCTGGAAACTGCAGTTCTATTTACACGACAGAATTATTTTAAAGCAGAAATTTTAAAGGTGGTAGATTGGCTTACAACTGCATTTGGAGACATTCCTAAGTCGGTATTTGAGAAAGTTAAACCACTGGCCTGTCTTTTTCCATCAAGGATCAAGTATAGCTCTACCGAGGACATTTCTAAATTATGTCAATTATTCCCTGATGATCTCAAAGATGTAGATAACTTGGAATGTGAAATTGATCTCAAGTCCTCAGAAATAGCTAGTTCTGAATCGGATACAATTGGCGCAGCAGCGCAAAAACTTGTGGGGAAGGCTCATTTGTATCCTAACCTTTTTTTGGCCTACAAGTTGGCCTTTATTATTCCAGTAACATTGGCATGTAATGAAAGAAGTTTCAGCAGGTTAAAGTTAGTAAAAAATTACTTGCGTATCACCATGTGGGAAGAGCGACTGGACGAACTAATGCTATTAACCTGTGAAACAGACATAACTGACATGTTGGATTTAGACAGTGTAGCTGGAAAATGGGATAATCTGAAGGATAGGTGGAAGATAATTTAAAAATGCAGAAGGATAATTTTTAGTCTCTTATACTAATATATATCTTATTTTTAGCAAGCAAGGTTTGTCTTTTTTATGTATTTTAAAATTTATACACTTACATTTCACAACAGCATGAGGTTTTATTTATAGAAACATAAATTTCGAAGTACTTCAACATTCTTAAATTGTTACTTTTGAGAACTGGTTAATGTACGGTACATCCGTACACATTTCCTTTTAAATCGTAAGCAGAATCCTAATTAATAACAGGATTCTCAACTCTACTTATATAATAAAATAATTTAAAATATATTACACATACTGAATAACAGCATTTAATTTCGACTGTGGTTAAGGAGAATGCAGGTGAACACTTAAGGCATTTAGTGATTTTTATAAATTCACAGTATTGTAGAACAGTTGACTCCGTCACTGAGGGGGGGGGGCTATCACAAAGCCTTTCTCACCCCCCCCCCCCGATCTTGCAGTCGGCAAAATTCAGTTCACACCCCCCCACTAAAACAGCCTTCGGCACGCCCCTGCGGCGGCAAGGGGTCATTTTGACCCCTGCCAAACGAATACATGTCGATTCGAACCAGAAAACTTTTTATAATTTAAAAATAATATACGCTGCGCAAAAATAACTTAAATAAGTTAAATAGTTTTAAGTAAAAATTCTGATGTGAAATATTTTTATAAAACTTGAGTAAAATTTCCCGCCGTTCTAGTGTTAAAGATTATTTGAATTTACGATATCCGTTAAGGGGGTCCGGGACACATTTTCAAAATTTTTTTATTTATTGTGTTAAAATTTTGAATTTTTTTGTGATGGTTAACCATATCATTTGTAAACAAAATCAAATGATAAAACTTCTCATAGCTTTTTTAAAAAAAAATTAATTTAAAATTTGAGAGAAAAGTGGTATAAATTAAAATCGTTATAACTCGAAATATTATTTGTAGAATTTAAATTGTTTTTCATTTAAATAAACAGAAATATATATTTTTTAATTTAGAGCCAGCATTTAAAAAAACATTAATTTTTTAAAAAATTAAAAATATTTAACGAAAAAATTACAAAAAAAGTGGTGCAACTTTTTAAAAAAAAAATCATATTTTCAAAAGTAAATATTTTTTTCAAATATGATGGCTCAGAAGTAAAGTAAAATAATTGAAAAAGATATGTTCCGAGTTTCAACCCTGTATCTTTAACGGCTCTCGAGTTATAAGAATTTAAATATGAGAAATGGTGAAAAAACCTATCATGAAGAAAAACGCAATTTCATAAGAACTCGTTTCCTTGACCACCATAGCTTGAAAGGCAGATTCTGAAAACAAACCAAAACGAAGAAAAATAATATTTCCTGTTCTAATTAAGATAGAAACATGATTTAAACATCATTTTAAGCAGAAAATGGCAGAAAAAAAATTAATCTAATAAAAAAAAAACAACAACAAAAAAAAAACAGTGGCACTCCGGGAGTGCCAATAGAAGTGAAAACCAATAAAAGGGAAAATTTTAAAAAATCCGGAAAATTTGGATAAAAGGTCGAAAAATCAAAAAACCGAGAATTTGGCACAGATGTGATATACGAACCAGGTTTGGCGCGATTTTTTAACGTCCATTTGGCGAAAGCCCGTTTTCCAATACCAGTTACAATATATATTTTTAAATTAATTTCTATTGTTTTAAAAAGTAAACAACAACAAATAAACGGTAATTTCATTAATAACTATAGAACAAAACAATTGTACTATTTAAAAAATAAAATAAAAGTAAATGAACAATTTATTAATAAATAAGCAACAGTAGCCGGGTTACCTTGTAAAATAAAGTAACGCCATTTTGCTGTCAATTAGGTATCCAAGTGCGTATCTGACATCTGTGCCCCGTATTTTATCTTCCGTAATCGAAATTCCCGCCAATACTGTTGGTCATTGACCAGACCATCAACACGATAAAATACAGCGTTATCGGTTTTTAGTTACACGAAATAGGTAGGTCTCGAATACGGTATAATTCATTTTAACTGACGAAAAACAAAATAATAATTTGTTTTAGCAATACGCCGGGAGAAAAAGTGAGTTTTAGCTTCCTTCTTCTTTTGCGGATTGAGCTGAAGAGGGAAAAGCTCCTGTCATTCACCGCTTGGCGCGCTAGTATCTATGTGTCAAAATGCTAGCATGTCGGTTACGTTACAGTGTCTTGAAATCAGTGGTTTTTCCCCATCTCAAAAAAAGCTCAACGCGCCTAAAGAAGTTTTCACTTCAAAAAATTGAAAATTTGAAGATTTTTGTGTCCCAGACCCCCTTAAGGGAAAGAAGATTAAAAAAAAAAAAAAAAAAAAAAAGCAGGTGTTACCTTCGTGTTTTTTGGCAAAAAAAGAAGTAGGACTAGGTAGGGGAATATTTTAAACTGTTTTATGCAATATTAAAAAAAAAAAACATAGAAGAAAGAGAAATAAAATTCTACTTTAGTAGCAGTTGTTTAAAATATACAAAGTTACAGAATTTATTTTGTAATAGATGTATTTTAGATAAAAGTGAATATCCTTTATTTGTTTGCGTATATAATGTTACTTTAATTCCGTTTTATAAATAAAAATGTTCGCAGATAATATTAAATGGATATAATTTACATATATTTTTTTTAAGTTTAGCCAATCGATTTTTTAACGTTCCTTATTTAAACCCATATATGGAAGATATTTTCGGAATCCTGTCATTTTCACGCCCCCCCCCCTTTTTTTTTTCGTAAACAGCTAGGCTGTGTGTGTCTCTCTATGGATATATCTCACTATATTATCATGGTTTAAAAAATAAAATTTTAAAAGGAAGTAAATCTAAAACTATAAACCTGAGAAAAAAAAAAGAACTTTTTTAAAACTTACTACCCCCCCCCCCTCCGGGAGGGCGGGGGACTGATTATTGAATTATTTTGTGTTTGGAAACGCGTAAAATTGACAGGTGTTCTTATTCAGGAACTAAGTAATCGAATGGTGTTTCCTTTTTTTGCCAAAATAGCCTTCAAAAAATGCTGTCAAAGTTGAAGTTTTTAAACGAAGTTCGATACACGATAGCACGGGGAAAAGAGAAAAACTTGTCGTTACGTGACAAAAATCGCATTTTTCTTGATAAGCAATTTATTTCTGTAAGAAAATGGAAAACGCTATTTGATTCCAAATCGTCACAATAAATCGTGTCAATTTTATAACTTTGTAATTAAAAATACTGCCGCTGAGACCGCAAATTAAAGTGTGTGTGTAAAAGGAAAAATGCAATTTCCTCCACAACTATCTGACCGAGGATAATCGCTATAATTTTCCAGCAAAGTTGAATAAACTACTATTGCCCCTAGTTTTTTTTTCATCATTTTAGTTTTAGTAGATTCGGAAATAGGCTGAAGTGGGGGTGGGGGACATATTTTTGTATTACATTTTCGACTAGAACAAATATATTTTTGATTTCGGTGTTATGAGGTCTTTCCAACAATGCCCAAACGATACACATACATACACGCATAAAAGAAGAAAAAATCAAGTAACTAAATTAGCCCCCCCTTTTTTTCGAAAAATATTTGTGAATAGCTTTTAATCTATAAATTTGTTAACACGATCAACTTATAATAGCTCCGTTTTTACTTTTTAAGTACGGAATCCTAAAAAAATCAATGAAGAAGAGATCTAAGAATTTAAAATGTTGTGATTGGAGAGGATTCAGGATATTATGAAGGATTCTTGTCCTTGTTAGCAGTAAATTTCACTTACCCCGCGCTTGTACACACACACACACACACACACACACACACGGAAAAAAAAAAGAACAAAAAAAATCCGTTTCCCGTTTTGTTTTCAGCACAGAAAATTTAAACCTATAAAACTTGATATATAGAAAAAGTAACACCTCAAAACTTTCCACTCCCAGTTAAAAAGAAGGTAAATTTTTAGACATGGTACGGGATTAAACAAGAATATTTCTACATTTTACAGTTTGGCTTAGAGGTGTGCACCGGTCCAGTCCGTGCGCAGGGCTAGGGCAAGTTTTTCGCAACGCTGGGGTTGGACCGGGACTTACTTTTTTTTAAGGCTTTGGGCCGGGCCTAGGCATTGCTCTTTGCAGACCGGGTTAGGGCCTTTCTTTTTTCTAAAAGATTGCGCCGAGCTTAACTTAATTTTTCAGTACCGATCCGGGACTGGCTTCATTCTTCCAAGGTTTGCAAGGGCCGGGGCGTAGCTTGAAATTTTTATTGGGGGGGGGGGGGAGGACCTGACTTTGGCGCCCTTTTATAATTTTCATTTTTCGCCCCTCCCCTCCCCCTGCAACGTCGTACCTTTCCATGCTAAATTTCCTACAATTCATATTATAGTAGCCCTTATCCTTGCTATCTTCATGTATTATTCATCTTCTGTGATGCTTTACACAACAATTATCTTGATTAATATTTTCACATTTCCAAAACACACTGTTGATTGGAACTGTTTTGCACTGTTGATTGATATGTGTAGGTATATCAATGTATCCCAATATATATATCTACCTGATATAGATGTATATTGTGCGGGGATGTAAAGACTCCAAGCGGTAAGATTGTTCATAATTGATTACATTTTGTATCAGTATTATTAGTTAAATATTCAAAAATCCGGAAGAAAAGAGCTCAGAAACTAGGTTCACCTGCGATTTTTACTTTTTTTTAATCTTCAAAAGAAGAAAGTATTGTAATCTAAATTTTTTCGACGGATTTACACGTTTTAGGGGTCAGAGATCCCAAAAAACATGTTTATACTAAATGTCTGTCTGTGTGTCGCCATTGTTCCATCGAAAAGTGTATGAAGTTATGCATAGAACTGAACCAAATTTTTTGTGTATGTTTTTGGCTGTGGCAAACAGGTCGTCCCTGAATTTAAAAATATTCTGCCAAAAAGGGGTTCTGTAATAGCGATTTTTGTATAATTTTCTTGATTTTTTGTAGTTCTATTGTCCATCGGCGGCTCGTGCAGCGACGGGAACTCGCTCCCCGCTAATCTGATGTATCTAAGCCCGCTAAGCTGATGCTGTTCGCAAACAGCTGATGTATAAAAGAATAACGAAAAACTATTGATTTTAATAAATATCATGATCGACATTAACTCGTTTTTACTTCGATTAATTGAATGAAGTACAAATTCAAGATGAAAAACAAAGTTGGTATAGTATTGAACTAATAATATTGAAGTATTAGCATATGTAGCTACTTTTTAAAATCTAAGTTGTATGAGATAGAAGAAAGTTCTGGGATTGGCACATCCAACTAGTTTGGTAGTATATTTACACATTCCTCATTAACACAAAGCAGTATTGTTAATAATCTATTATAAGGGTATAGTTGCTAAAGTTTACCGTCCGCTACATTTGGCAGACATTAATCCATTTGAATACATTTATGCAGCAAAGACAAAACTTTTCAACAAAGTTAAACAGTGTTAAATGAGTTTTGTTCTAAGAAGGATTTTTTTAGATTTTTTTTTTCTCTCTCGAAAATGCAAAAATGTTTGATGCAACACAGTTAGAATGTTGATTTCATGTCTACATGCATCAAACTTTCAGATTTTCATATTAAATACAAACGAACCGACGAACCGAGAAAGCTTTCTTTTCTTTTTAAATATGTAAATGTAAAACACGCACTGAATTGTAGCTTGATTATTACCTGGTGATCATTTCTCTCTATCACGTCTCGAGAGCCTGTTTAAAATATCAGTTTTGATTTTTACAGAAAAATTCCAGTGCTGTTTGATTCTTAAAGAACTGATTAAAAATACGTGAAATTTTATATTCGAACAGATGGTAATGATTTTACGAATACGTCAAAAGTAATATTTTGGAAGGAATTTGAGCTTTAACTAAAGTAAACAACTGTAAATGCTCTTACATTCTGCTCAGTCATCAACAATTTAAAACAAATCTTTCATAGATTAAGTTACATAATCTGCTTCCTTCGTAAATATTTTTATTGTTTTCATTTTTGTAAAAAGGTACCTAGTTTATTCCTTCCGTTTATTTACTCTTGAAGCATTCGTGCCTGAGACACCAGTTTATATATATTGTATATAATATATATTCACTTCAAGAAACACATGTCTCCAATCCTCCAAATAACCGCGGAATACACTGTTGTCACATTTTGCACAAGAGAGGAAATTTTTATTCAGAAGATTCTTTTAGGAGAATTGCCATATGACAATCTTAAAGGTCTGCATCTGCACGACCGGAGTCCCGTACAGGACGAAATAAAGTCAAACTTTCAAACGGGCCGGGCAGATAAAAAAAATTAAGAGGACCTCGATGTACCAAGTTTGAAAGAAATGGGCCTGTGCCTATCTCTGTAGATTTTCACGTCCAGAAGCTCTTGGTAAAGCAATACCATATCTGGACAACCTGGGATTATGATCGAGGGCACGCACTGCTATAAGTGTCTGGTACACTCAAAAGCTCTCAGGGGACCCGGAGGTGTGATCCCCGAACTACGCCGCTCAATCCTCGAGTACTTAGGTTTTTATGTCGTAGTGACTATGTCGTCCAGTGGTGTTTGGGGAGCAGGGAAAGTGACGTGCGTTCGGCAGTGCTCTTTTTTGGCCAGTAGAATGTGTCATGGCGGCATCACTGACTTATGACAGTCCCGCTTGATGCGATGCACATAAGGGCTCTTCAGAGCTTAGGCTGGCGAGATGACTTGTGTAAGGCATGTTCATTTTATACCAAATTTAAAGGGATCGGGGTAAGACGACGAAATATGAACAATTTCAATGGACTTGGTTGGACCAAAAATGGATTGTAAATGCGTTGCACGATCCGATGCTAGTTTGACAACACAATACAGAAATTTAACATGCCCAACGTAGAGATCGGCATTGGGCAGTTGCGTTGTGTCTTAGCGCGGGCCTATTTTTTTCTGTCGGCTCGGGCCAATCTCAGGCATACAGTTTTTCTACATACTTGTGCCGGGCTGGATTTTGACGTAATTATTACTAGGATGTGTCGAGCAGGACATTTTTTTAATTTAATTTTATTTATTTATTTTTTGTAAAAAGAATAGTGATAAGGGAATCTTTGGAAATATACTTTAATGAAATACGTAGAAATATTTTCAAAAATTACTTTTTTTACCATACAGTTTCAAAATGTATGTTTTTTTAACCATTTGTTATATTTATTCTAAACTAATTTTTTTTAATGAGTCTTTATTTGAATGTAAAAGTCTAAGAGTTTAAGTGTTCCTTAATGTTTCTATTCTGTATTCTATGGATCGCGTACTTATAGTCTGAAATATAAGGTAAGGTGGTGCAAGAGTGCGCGATGTACAAAAGTACGCAGAGCAATTATCTAATCCCAAAACAGAGTTTTGCATTTAGCTACAGTTGTAAACGATGTAATGGTAGTCACTACTGTAGGTAAATGCAAAACTCTGTTTTGGGATTAGGTAATCGATCTGCGTACTTTTGTACATCGCGCACTCTTGCACCACCTTACCTTACTATAAAAATTTCGCATAAATATGTATGCAGCATTCTTTAAAATAAAATCTTAATTATATATTAAGAAAAATCGGATTTTTTTTGTAGAAATTGAGCCGTTCTGGGTTTTTTAATTTTTTAAAGGCTCTAGGTTTAGGCTTTTACCTTTTTTTAAACCAACCCAGATAGCTTTGTTTTGTATTGGTGTGTGTGTCCGGCCTTAGAAATTTCGGCCCGTGCAGTCCTCTAGACAACCGCCACCCTATCTGAGTTATTCCAAGCCCTTTCTAGTCATTTCAACTTCATTCCACTTTCTTTCTACTACAAGAGTGACCAACAACTAATGAGATAAGGATAAAATAAACTGCTAAGGATCGTATTACACTTACTCACTCGCATTTGACTACAATTCCTGTTTTCAGAATTATCTCTTCCGCATATATAAATTGCTTTTGTTAGGGAATAGAGGTAGTAATAATTCTAAAATTAAATTTCTTATACAAATATGGTATGGTAAAAGTAACTTACTTTATAATTTATCATTTAAAGTAAAGTGCTTGTACAAATAATTGTAACTACTATTTAAATCATTTCTTTATGGGTGCCTGATGGCGCCATTAAACCTTGTGTGGCGTGGCGCCTTTCTACTTGAAGATATTTGTGAACCGTTCTAATCCCCTCCAGTCACTTACACGTCTTTTCACTTTCTTTCTACTACCAACGGTGATAAACAACTACTGAGATAAGAAGGAAATAATTATACTTATAAGAATCGAATTAAACATACTGCCCCGCAATTCATTACAATTTCTGTTTTCAGAATTTTCTCTTCTGCATGCATAAATTGTTTTTGTTGGGGAATAGAGGTAATACTTGAAACCCTTTCTTTTGAGGGTGCCTGGCAGCGCCCTTAAACCTTTTATGGCGCCCTACTACTTGAATATATTGGAAAACTGTTCTCATCCCCTACAGTCACTTTCAGTTGTTTCCACACTTTGTTTCTACTACTAAGGGTAATCAATCTAGATGATAAGGAAATAATTGTATTTCTAAGGATCAAATTACACTTTCTGTCCAGCAGTTGATTACAATTCCTGTTTTCGGAATTTTTTCTTGCGCATATACAAGGTGTATCTGAAATGCTTCAGCAAACTTAGGGGGATGATGTACTCATCCAGACGAACAAAAATTGCAATGGAACATGGGGTCGCGAACTACTTATTGAGTCACAAATACAGGGTGTTCCACCTTAACTGAAGTCGGCTTGTCGGTAATAATTTTGCAAAAAATTAAAATATTGCAATTAAAATGTAACGATATGTACCTTATTTCGTATGAAATGTGATAACATCACAAAAAAGTGATAGAAGTTTCCATTATACGCGTCAGCAGTATGCATTGGACGCTCCCCATTTTGGACTGTGATTATCAGTTCATACGGTATCATCGATAGTGTGAGTACCCTGTTTTTCCAGAACTTTTTGTGATGTTATCACATTTCATAAAAAATAAAGCACATATCGTTACATTTTTATTGCAATGTTTAAATTTTTCGCAAAATTATTACCGACAAGCCGACTTCAGTTACGTGCGAAACACCCTGTGACTCAATAAGTTGTTTGCGTCCCCATGTTCCATTGCATTTTTTGTTCATCTTGATGATTACTATCATACCCCTAAGTTTGTTGAAGTATTTCAGATATACCCTGTATATAAATTGTTTTTATAAGGAAATAGATGTAGTAATTTAAATCCCTTTTTTGTGGGTGCCTAACGGCGCCGTTAAATCTTCTGTGGCACCCTACTAAACTAAACTAATCTCTGTGGCTATACAATCCATGAAGGATCTGGGCCGACACTGCCCATCCCTGTTTTCTTTACCCTGGGCCCCGAGGTGCTAGGCAGTATACGTCCAGGTCAGGTGGTCAGCCAAACGCGGGAACCTCGGTGTTTAATTCCCAAGCAAGCTAGGTACTCATTTCATCGGCCCCGAAGGGATGAAAGGCTTAGTGAACCTTGTCTAGTCGGGAGTCGAATTCTTAACCTGCAGCGCAGCTGACAGATGCTCTGGCCACTGGGCTTCGTGGCGCCCTACTATTAAACATATTTGCGAACTTTCCTAATCTCTCCAGGTACTTCTTTCCACTTTCTTTCTACTGCCAAGGGTGACCAACAACTAACGAGATAAGAAGGAAATAATTGTACTTATATCCTACAATTGGTTACAATTCCTGCTTTAAATTTTTTTCATTCCGGATGCATAAATTTTCTTCGGGATGTGTGAGGGGGGGGGGGGAGGTGTAGTGGAAGTAACAGGTCTAAAAATGAATTCCTTATACAAGTTTTGTATGTAAAAAGTAACTCACTTTGCAATTTTACATTTAATATAAAATAATTATATAATTACTTTTTACTACTGATAAACCCTTTTTTACGGGCGCCTGACGGCACCCATAAACCTTCTGTGGCGCCCTACTATTTGAACATATTAGGGAGGGGAGGCTCCCCCCTCCCCCCCTAAAGCTACGTCCCTGATGGTTTGGATATGTAACTTGTTAAAGTAGATTACATTTTTGTTCGTTTTGTTCCAGTTGTGACGTTAATAATTATGTTGTTGAGGAGAATTAAGTAAATAAAAAGAGTTTAATTTGCTGTTGGATAAAATAAACAATCTGGAGTACCGTAAATAAGAGTGATCGTATAGCAAAGATGATAAGGTTGACTTGCAGTAAAAATAAAAGGAATAATCTTACTTAAATGACAACAGTAGACACATTGAAGAGACAACAGTTATAAAAATCTTCTTTATTCGTTGATTCATTTGAGAGGTGGAAGGCAATTAGGAGTAGGTAGGTCACCGTACACATCAGAGGAACGTTCCACGTAGAATTATTAAAAACTTGAAGTAATTCCATGGCTACAAAGAATACTGGCTAAAGTTGGTTAAAATCCTTTCTCAGAGAATGTCTTGAAGATAACAAAGTCCAAATTCGAAAAAGCATTGAATTAAATTCCATCAGCGATCTGCGACAAACTTTTACTTATTAAATGAGCACCTTAGAATAATATGATCGCTGAACGGTGTTCACAATCCTTCAAACAGGCACTAAGGCCCTATTTGAAAAAGACAAATCACGTTGTCAAAAATACATCTTAAACTTTCGTAAATTTTAAAATCTTAAAATCTGTTAAAAAACTGGCTGCATTGATATATATACTACATAAAAGGGGTCCACAAAACTACTTCCAGAAATGATTTAAATCTATTTGTTAAATTAAATTTACGTATTATGAACTGTAGAACGAATAGCAGCTGGGAGAAAACGAAACTACGAAGCGAAGACACACCTCCAATATGACGCGAGCGACGTCACGCTGATTCTAAAAATAGAACAGAGGAAGGGAAAAATCTGAAATAAAATGTTCTGTTACTTGCGGTAAAAAGGAAAGAAAAAAAGCGATTTGAACGATGTTTTGCGTTGAAAATAAATAGTTTAAAACGTGAGATAATAATGCTGCATTACAATTTAAAAAAATAAATAATAAATGTGATTACTACATCACACCAGTGTCTGTACTTTCAATAACTTTATCCCCTTTATCGTATTTCTCCTCAGTTCCCTAACTTTACGCACACAGGATATTTCACATAATTCATCAACATTATTATCACTGCCTTCAGGATCTGGTTCAGAAGTGGAACACCCTATTCTATAACAATCATCTTGTAGTGCAATTCAGTGATAGATATCAATTTTAATGCGTTGAAAATAAATAGTTTAAAACGTGAGATAATAATGCTGCATTACAATTTAAAAAAATAAATAATAAATGTGATTACTACATCACACCAGTGTCTGTACTTTCAATAACTTTATCCCCTTTATCGTATTTTTCCTCAGTTCCCTAACTTTACGCACACAGGATATTTCGCATAATTCATCAACATTATTATCACTGCCTTCAGGATCTGGTTCCGAAGTGGAACACCCTATTCTATAACAATCATCTTGTAGTGCAATTCAGTGATAGATATCAATTTTAATGCATTTGAAATAGCTTAATGTCATTAAAATGCACTGCAAACGATTTTTTCCCGTTGACCATAATGTAACGAAATACTTTTGAGTGCCCCTGTAAATGAACTATTAATGCTACACTCTTCATATTGAATACCAAACATCCCATGGTAAACATCATTAACATATATAAATTGCATGGGAATCCGAGTATATTTACGGGAGTTAGGTATATCACACACTGAGACGACAGAATGGCACAAATCGAACATGAAGTGCAAAAACCGGTCGAAACAAAGAACGAAGTTGTTACAAAC
Source organism: Maratus speciosus (assembly GCA_963932465.1). Taxonomy (NCBI): domain Eukaryota; kingdom Metazoa; phylum Arthropoda; class Arachnida; order Araneae; family Salticidae; genus Maratus; species Maratus speciosus. The sequence goes on from OZ010794.1 coordinate 104,128,515, forward strand.
TTGTTTTAAACCAGTTTTTCTAGCGAATTCAAGCGACATGTCTTATGTGTCGCCTTAGTGTGTGACTTGCCTTAGAGCGTGAACAGACGGTCTGACGGACAGACAAATCGCATTCATAAACACTAACTTTATTGGAAAGGGTTAAAAAGTAAAGCACGTTTTTGCACACTGTCTTTCCTGAGTGACTGATGTATGTCTTGTCTTATACCCTAACATCGCTATTTGTGAACTGCTGTTAACTACGTAGAATTTCAATAAACTTACAACTCTTTTTGAATCTCCAATTTCACGAGAACCTCAGGGGCGGATTTATGAAGTGAGGGGCCCCTCTCACTGGAACTTTTTGGGGCCCTTCCATCTTGAAAAATTGGGTATATTTAAAATCTATACTAATAAAAGAAAATTTCGCTCTCTGTGAGTGTATTCGCGATGGCTAGCAAAATATACCGCACATACAAAGCGGAAAATTTTTGTGAGGGTAGTCCGAGGCCTCTCCTGATACATCTTATACTCAGAATTCTAAAATATCTACTTATAAGCGAAGTTATTCATTAACAATTGCAACGCACTCTCATTAAAAACTCATCTCGATCAACGAGAGTGAAAAAGCAAACCTTATTTACGCATCATGAGAAAATGAACTTCGAATGAAGAAATTCCATGGGGGGAGGAGTATTTTGTAATATTAACTTACATCGGGCAAATCGCTTACTAAAGTTAAAAACGGAAGACATATTCTAAAAGATCGTACCCTTATGTCCCAAATCCCGTAATTAAGTCAAAAAATATCGCAGTTAACCCTTTGAAAAAGAAAATTCAAAGATTGTCGTTTTTCCACAAAAAAAAAAAAATGTTTTTCTCCTTTATGGCAACGCCCATCCAGGGTGCAATTTTAGAGGTACCGACAAACCAAAAATATGTTCTTAAAGATAAAATCTTCTTCCAATCGATGAGGCAATCAGTTTTTAAAAAATATGAATTTTAACCCTTTCAAATAATCGACGAACTCGGGTCACTTCGCGCCTCACGGAGACGATATGTTGTACGCTAAAAGTAACTAAACATCCGTATGTATTTTAACACAGTCTTTTTAGAGAATCTCAATAGACTAGATTTAGATGACCTACAAAAATTATAAAACGTTCGGACGGGTAGAAATATTTTTTACAAAATAAAATGGAGTGAAAATTTCGGCGAAATCTGTAGAAACTTTAGTGTTTCGTCGCGTTTCGCCCCTCCAGGGCGTAATTTTAGAGGTACCGGCGAAGCAAAAATATTAAAGCTGAAATCTTCTTCTAATCGGTAATGTAATCGGTAAAAATAAAATGTGTGAATCTACGAAATCAGTAAATGTGCGACGAAATCAGTAAAAATCTGAGAGTTTCGTCGCGGCGGTTTCGCTCGCTTTTGTCAAGCATAGACCCCAAAAATTAAATTACGCAGAAAATAAAATACCAAATAGCATGTATTATCAATATTTTTTCATTTAAAAATATAAATTCAGACAAAATGGAGTTAAAGATATAAAATCATACAAATATGAGGGTCATTTAAGAGTCATTCATCACGGGCCTGGGTAATGCCGGGCGGGTCAGCTAGTTTTAAAATAATAGCTATTCAAAACTTAATTGCAATAATTACTAACAAATAAATTAAAATGTATTGAAATTGTTGAGGATTAATTACACGAAATTCATTTCATATTCAAATTACATCAGATTATTTTACACAAACTTAGATACTGTGAGGGATAAATATGCTAAAATTATGTATTTTATTTTCCTTTCAATTTTTAAGATCATAAAATATAAAATGATAATTCAAACCAAAATTAATCAGAAACTAAGGAGACAATATTTAGCATCTGCTGAGCTATAACTCAAAACCACTTTTCGCTGCTTTTCGTTTTTGGCTCATTTATTTCATGAAATAAGATATAAATGTATGGGGTTTTAATGAATTGGGCTGCAGTGGCCTGAACTGCATGCCATTATCTTGCTTGCAGCACCGTATATACTCGCGTATAAGTCGACTCGCATATAAAGTCGACTCACTAACTTTCGAATGCAAGTTCAGCAAAAAACCAAAAACCCGCGGATAAGTCGACCTTTAACTTTTTACTTCAATTTTGCACAAAATCAAACCAAAGATTTCACTTGCTGATGCGAAAAAGCAGTAGGTAAACAAAAACAAATCATTGGAATTTTTTTTATATTATACATTATTATTATTTGTATATTTTATATAATATTTTATTATTCATACACATAAGAAGCCAGAATTTTACAATAATAGAAGTTTTTTTTTTTCTTTTTTAAGTGACTCGCGTATAAGTCGACTCCCCCAATTTGCTTGTCGAAAATTCTCAGAAATTCCTCGACTTATACGCGAGTATATACGGTATTAATTTCATGTTTTAATAAAACAATTTCAGAAATCAAATACATTCATCAATTATAACCAAATTAAATTACATTTTTCTCCTTTTCGTTACACAGCTGGGCTCAAAGAATGGCAAATGCTTTATGGATGTAAAAAGAATTCGAAGCTCCACGAGTCGTTTTATAACCATCTGCACTCCAATTTTCTATAAATACTAGGGGCCTCTGCCCCCTGCTAACTTATAATAGTCATGTGTAAATAAATTGTTAATTGAATTGAAATATTTTTCATAGCGCTGTTTTTAAAATTGGCAACAATGTAAAATAGTAACCTTTTCTAGATTATGAAAAACTATATCTTGAAATGAGAAAAATTTGATTGAAAAAAAATATATTTATTTAATAGTATTATTATTATTATTTAATGAATTATTTTTTCAAATTTTCCTGAAAAATATAATTTAATCACAATATTGTCTCCACTTTCGATTGAAATAAAAGATGATTTCAATTTCAATTTGAAAATGACGGAAAAGAAAATAAATCTTATAATCTTTATATATTTTCCTTTCCTACCCTTTTTCCACAAAAATCGAGTCATTTAGTTGCCATAATTACAAAAATATTGTTAAATGAGAAGAAAAATTAATACCTCGAAAACTAAATAAAATTTAAAAATTCTAATACTATTTTTGACATACGTGGATCAATATGGACAATTGGTGATAAAATCCACCGCCAAAGGTTCCATATTTTAGGAGTAATAGCTGTGAAATACAACCAGTCGTTTCATAAATTCGTTTCATTAGGATTTTATATATGTATGGTAGATATTTTTTAAACATCAATTTAATTAACTAATCTGCATATAGGTTTGTAATTGCGAGTGTCTTTAATAGCGAATGCCATAAAAATGGTCCCAAAAAGTAAAAGTGGCACTTTCACAACTGCGATTAGCAAAACATCTGCTAAAATGGAAAAAATTCATATTGGGGAAAACTATGGGGGACATTGTCTTTGATAGTCAATGATATATTTGATTGCCGTGTGTCATTTTTGATCTGGATGTGGAGAATTTTGCGAGAGGGAAAAAGAATGAACACTTACGATGCAATAATAAAACTTGTGCTATAATAAAATATTGATTACTAGGTGACCCGTCTGGCGTTGCCCGGGCCTGTTACAATAAACTTAAACAAAATTCAAGTTTGTATGATTTTATATCTTCGGAAAATCGGTGCCCCAATGCCTTTGGCATAATAGAGTGATTCAAATGAACTTAGTTTTTCCAGGGCTCCAATGACTTTGGCAGCGGTGAGTGTGTTCCCAACATAAAACCTCTTTCCAGTGGCATAGCCAGGGTACCGGTCCAAATGCTCTGGACACCAGTGATTTTGTAAAGTTCAGTTCGTCTTATCTAATCGGAGAATTTTTTGCTATTAATCAAGACGAAGGAATCTTTAAAATATTACCGGTATCCAGAGCATTTGGACCCCCTCCCTGGATACGCCACTGCCTCTTTCTGAACGAACCTGTGACCTGAGTTGCCGCTGTCTGAGGCTGCATAAATCCAAAGTGCCTTGCATGCGCCGAAGACAATCGAAAACCAAGTTGAATGACCCAAACCCCGTAGTTATCGGGCCCATGAACCCGAGATTAGAATGCTCCCCTAGCGGTAGAAGATGGTACTAAAATATGTATAACAATCCTAAGTTAAATTGAATGAACCAATTTTCGATGAAATCGAGCCATAGAAACCGAGAAAAGAATGTGGCGTTAACGTTCGAAAATGGTGGTAACAAAAGTAAAAGATAAACTTTCATAATGCTGAAAGTAGCTTAATTATAATTTCAGTTGAATGAACCAATTGCCATTGAAATCGGGCCGACAAAACCAGAGGTAAGAATGCGCTCCCAACCGGTGGAAGGTGGCCTCCTCCATCTATAAATTTTTCAAATTCCCTTTAACATTAACCCAATATTTAATTTACGGATGAAATACCCCACATCTCTAAAGTTAACCACTTACCTTTACCTTTAACAGTATCGTTATTTTTAAATTACAACTGTTTATGAGTAAACGTAAATTGATGACGAAAAGAAGATTAATGTTAAAAGTTGGTAGCAAGGGTATAAAGAAATTTTTTAGTAGTTTATAAAGTGGCAGGAGCACTATGCACTATGTTAAAGAAAATTGCAGGAGAATCGGATAATTTTTAAGGAAGCTGCACCAAGGACTCCAAGAAGGCGATTAATATTCAAAATTGGTGGTAGCTAAAGTTTGAGAAATTTTTTCGTCGTTCATGGAGTAGCTGAAGGACCTAACAAGTTGTTAGGAAACGAAAAGGTAGTGAATCGGACTATTTTTAAGGGAGTTATAATAGGGGGATCAAAAGGTGTCAAGGTGATAGTTGAGAGCTGGGTCTTAAGATGAAAACATGTTAAAAGGTCCTAGTATTTAGCTCTTTAGATCTCCAGTTAGTCGAAATTAAACATAATGAACAAATTAATCATTAGAATAAAATTTTAAATAAATGCGCAAAAATAAGGGGAAATACTTAAAAAGGACCCTAAGGCGGCCATAAAAATATGAGGGATAGCTGGAAATCCTAAAAAGTTATTAGAAAAATAAGCTAGTGAATCGGACCATTTTTAAGGGAGCTATAATAGGGGACCCAAAAGGAGCTCACTGATACTTAAAAACAGTGCCCTAACATAAAAACACTTTAAAATGGTCTTATTAATTAGCGCGTTAGATCTTCAATTAGTCAAATTAAGCATAGGGTATGAAATATTCGTTAAAATAATATTTTAAAGAAATGCACAAATAATTGGGTAAATGTTTAAAAAAGGGCCCTAGGGCACCAATGAAAATATAAGGTGTTGATCCAGGAAGAAGAGTCCAAGACCCAACTTTATAATTATGTACTGAGAAGGTGAGAAAATCAGGGGGTGAAAACTTCTTGGCGCACAAAAAGTTCAAGGGCCCTGGACCGGACCCTACGGACCCCAGGATCTAAAATAGAATGTAGAAATGTGAGACTAACTAAATAGAAAAATGATATCAAAAATGAAGATATGATTAAAAGGATGCAATTTATTAACGTTTTATTTGCACAAAAACTTCAAAGGCCCTGTATCGGGCCCCAAGGGGCCAGTGTCTTATCTGGAGAGTAAAAAGGCAAGCATAATTAAATGGAGAAAGGTCCACCAAATCGAAGAAGATTCGATAAAAAGGGGGTAAGTTATTAACAATTTAGTGCATAAAAACTTAAAGGGGCCCTGGATCTTAAAAAATTAAAATCTGAGCCTTAGGTGCATCAGGACCTGTCTTGGACTATACTCACCTAAATTTTCAGACTTCTATGTGCGGTAGACTTTACTAGCTATCGCACACAGACAGACAGAGCGAAACTTTGCTTTATTAGTATAGATAATCAGTAATAAAGTAAAAATTCACTTAAAATATCAGCTTTATTAAAACTGCATACCAAGTGTGGGGTCCCCAAAATCAGGGGCCTCAGGTTGACGGCCCATGATTTAATTAGTCCCTCAATCTGTATAGTTAAATCGTCATAGAATGTCTCTAACAGTGTTCCTTTCGGCTCAGACCCAAGTTTCCTTTGAATCTCACCCTATTCGCCCACAAACGATCATAGTCCTGAAAATTCATAAAGTAAAAAAAGATAAGGAAAAACTAAAACATTTCTGATCGTAGCAAATGATAGAAAAAATTATATTTATTACATGAAAATGATATTGTAATATTAGCTGAAAAATTTAAAAAACACTCTAAGAAAATCCTTTCATCAAAACGTCACATTTCTCTTTGATCTCAAAAGACGATTTGGGGGCCCTTGGGATGCGGGGCCCCTCGCGATTGCGACCCCTTAAATCCGCCCCTGGAGAACCTACAGGAATTTCTCTAATTTCACACCCTCATCCACCGTCACCCTCTCTCCACTTATACTGAACCTCAGTTCGGTGTGAGTGAATTGCGATGCTAATATGTTTGTTTGGATTGGGATCTTTGGAGCTTCATAACTCATGAAGTCATGGAACACTTGTGTTACACGAAAGGGTAAAAGTTCCTTCAGATGATTTGCAAACAGATTCATTAGCAGCATGGCTATGGCTAGTGATATTTATAAGATAATATTATATATATCAATATTATAATATGTATAGTAATATATATGATTTTATACATATATAGTACATATTATCTCCGCCAAAAGATATAGTGATTCACTAAACTTCAAAGTTCTATTTCTTTAAATTTGAAATTTGCTAACATTTTAACTGAAAAACGGTTTATTGGTTTAATTAAATTAAACAAATTAAAAGTATGTCCATTATTATTACAGAGTGTAGTACGATATAAAGAACTATCCTTTTGACGATGTTTCGGCCGTTGAATAAAAGGCATCTGTTGTAAACGTGTTATAGATAATACCAACCTTAATTTTTTGAGAATTTGACTATTTTTTATTCGGAGTTAAACTTTTTATTGTCAAAACTATTTAAAATAGATAAAACATTTTGTTAAATTCGAACTTTTCAGAAAACTTTATGTAATTTAAAAAAAATGAAAATAAATAAATAAATCTTCTAAGTGAAAAGAATAACAATAAGAAAGGAAAATACATAAAATTTAGTATCGTATTTACAGTAAGTTTTACCTCAATAAAAACGGAGATTTGGTATTAGGCTTGAAACATTAAATTTAGCTTGACATGAAGGGAGCCTTGCTTTGATCGAAATTAAACTCAGATTTGTATTATCCATCACCACAGTAACAGGCATTAATCGTGGCATTGATTTCGGGATTTGCGAGTATCAATAACGATCAAGAAATCTGAATTATTATAAGAAATTATTACGATAAACGATTTTTTTTTTCTTTTTTGCTTTTATTTTACGTTGAATTAAAACAAAGTCACAGTCATTTAAATTCTAATTATTTAGCAAGAAAAAGAAATAAAATGACAAGTGAAAAAATTGTACAAAATCACAACGTGCATTCTTTGGAAACCAATAATTAAATTCGTATATTGTAAAACTTTTTAAATGCAATCCCTCTGCATACCAGGCCGGGCAACAGACCCGATAGGTACATTAAAATTGATTTTTCACATTAAAAAAAAAAAATGATTTTGTAAATATGTGACTTTTTCTGGAATGTTCTACTGAAAAGAATAAAACATCCAGAAAAAAACCCATATTTACAGAAATTTCAGTTTTTAAAATAAATTAGAAATATCATTATAAATGTACCTGTCGGGGCCATTGTACCCCTCTGGTAGGCAGAGGTTAACATAAATCTATCAAACCGAAACAAGCATAAAATATGCAGCTTTACATATATGTCGCAGTGTTGGAGAAAGTCCGATAATCTACATGTAGCACGTGATTTTTCTTTCCCGTTTTCATACTCAAAACGGCCATTAAGAGAGCGAACTACGGTTAAATTATTTCAATCCCACCCACCACTGTTACTGTTATCTTATTATTATTATTAGACATTAAGCTTTTTGAAATATTCATTATCTTAAGAAAGAAAGAAACGTTTTACAAAAATTCCTAGTTCTAACAGATTTTACTCTATGTAATAAACCTCAATGTAAGTTAATTAAAACTACAATCTTCGAGAGTTTCGAGATTTTTTTTTAATCACCTTCTTCAGGAGAGAAAAACAAGACGCCAAACTGTGGAAATAAAGTGGTACTCGAGCGCTCGTAGCTGGTCATATATTTCTTTTGACAAAGAGGATTCTCAAATTGAAATTATGTTTGAGGGAAAAAAATGAAATAGTGAAATATGCATGGAAGTGCGTAACTCTACAATTATTAAAATAATTGAAAATCAGTTATTATTATACTATTAAAATGCAATTTTTATGGCCTAGTGATACATTTCTTATATTATTCAAAACTGTTTCTAATCAGATTTAAAAAAAATATTTTTCACTATTAATTAAACAAGCATTTTCTTTGTTCTTCTTAAGGCTGTTCTTAAGTGATCTGCTCAACAAGCGTAAAATGTTTTGACACATTTACAAATTCATTTTTTAACGGAAAGATATAAAATGGAAAGTTTGACCACGGAAGCGATTTGGAATCTAACTGTGTTTTCCATCTTTTGATCTGTAAATTACGTATTGAGTTATAATCGATTTTAATCATGTGACAAACATGTTTTTCACCCATTTTTGAACGATTATGCCCCTTTCGCGCGGAAATTCGGTTCAAAACGTCCACTTTGACACTATTTTCTGAAAGATCTATTGCGTTTGCAAAAAAAAAAAAAAAACGAAAAAAAAAGCTCGATTACATAGTTTCTGAACAACAACACCTGCTCGTGTCATGCATTTCCGAATAAAAATAAATATCTCGAATTTCGACAAATGGTTGCCGAAAATAATCAATTTCGTCAATCGTTCGCAGAAAAAATCGCCAATTTCGTCAAAGGATCGCGAAAAATGTTAATTTCATGGAGAGAGAGTGGAAAAAACACTAATTTTGTCAAAAGATCGAGGAAAATACGCGAATTTCCTCAAAGGATTGCGAATTTCGTCAAAAGATCGCGAAACAAAACCCGGAAATTTCGTCAAAGGAAAGCGAGAGAAACGTGAATTTCGTCACAATATCGCGAAAAAAACGCAAATTTCGTAAAACAATTGCGAAAAGAACGTAAATTTCGTCAGATTTAAAAAGAACCACAAATTTCATCAAAGACTCGCAAAAAAAAATGCATATTTTGTCAAAGGATCGTGGAAAAAAAACGTGAATTTCGTCAAAGACCTCGGGCAAAACTCAAATTTCGGCAAAGGATTGCGCAAAAAAATGCAAAATTTGTCAAAGGAACACGGAAAAACGCAAATTTCGTCAAAGGATAGCGAAAAAAAACGCGATTTTGGCCAAAGAATGCGGAAAAACACATAATTAGAGCCAGGAGAGTATTCCCCCTCCCCCCTCTGCTGTAATCTTTCAGAAAATTTTACTGTGAATTTCCGATTTTTATTTATTTTTTTTAATACTCAGAATCATCCTGTTGTTATGTATTGATTGTTTTTACATGTAATTTCGAAAATATTAATAAAATATGTCATTTTTCTCCTATAAAATTCCTACATTTTTATTTCCGAAATTGAGTATGAACCCTGATTTATTCATGTAGTGTTTAGGACAAAATTGTCTAGGAGCCAATTATCTTATATATCTAAAATTTCATGTATCTAAAATTTCATAAAATTTAAAGTATTTTATTTGCTATATTTCTGTATTTCTCATGTCCATGTTTAAAAATTCTCTTGCACTTAGAAATTCAAACAGAGACTACAAAACCTTAGTTTATTTCACATTTGTATTCACCATTAAAACAAACATCCTCTTTGTAAAGGACAACAGGCACATTTGTCCCTAAATTTGGTCTCTCTTGCATGAATCTGTACTGCGAGTGCCCATGCAACTATGCTCTATGTAATTTCAGTTGGTTTCTCAACGACATCTGTGCTCCCCACTTCATCGTCTTGACACAAGAAGCAAGCCCAGGGTCCATATTTCCCACTGCTATAATTGAACAAAGAATGTAACTTTCTGTTAACCTGAAGTAGGATGGGGGAAAAAAGACTAAGAAGTCAATTGAAATTAGGATAGTTAAATTAAAATGAGTATTTTTCACCATGTGTGTAGTAAAAAGCAGTGCAAGATGAAATGTCTAAAAGCTATTGGACAGAAACACATACAACAAAAAAAGCACTGAAAAAAATGTGCAAATACGAGAATTGGTTTAGTAAGACAAATTGCCCAAGTTAACAATTCAGGAGTTTCCTTTCCAAGTACTTAAACAGTGATTGGAGAAAACTGTTAGGAGACTAAATATCATAGATTTATATCTACAGCTAACTTTACTGCTAAATTACTAGAATTGCAGTATCTAGGCTGCTACCCAAATCCCAAAACTATTAATACTGAATATAAATGTACAATGTGTCATTTAAAAAATTAGCAAGTGACTGCATCAGAGTACAGTCTGCATCATACAACTTGTAAAAACTGTTGTATTTTTTGGAACAAGGAGAAAAAAAGATCAAATTTTCTCTTTGAACTATTTTTGCTACAAAAATTCCGACCATTTACTAAGTCTTTTGATGCACTCTGGTACGATGATTTGTTAAATTTTTGAAATGTGAACAGACTTATGGCACTTTTTTAACTACTTTTTTTTTGCTTTTGCCACAAACCTTGTAATGTAAACTGCACTTAGATAAGAAAACCTGTTCAATTTTTATAATTTTTTTTAATCTGAACTTATTTTTTATTGTCGAAAAAAAAAAAAAAAAAAAAAAAAACATATCAGACTCTCATAATTACGGTATATAACTTCTAAACATCGCAGCATTTTCAATTTTTACACTGCCGAATCGGAAAAAAAAAAAGTCTTGTAAGATTAAATTACTAGTTGATGATGCATGCCGATTGACACATTTCTTAAAAATTTTGATAATTGTATTAGGCAATGAGAAAGCCAGTGTTTAATTTAAATACTTCCAGAGGTTAACATGCAATTTTGCAATCTGTGATACATAATTAGAAACATGCATCAGTACAAAAAATTAATAAAATTAGACAAGTATACAAATTAAAGAGTATAAGTTTTTTGAACACCAGTAATGCCTTTACTTCGGCATTTCTGACAGGAATCAGCTGCAGTTCTAATAAGTTTATGAAAAAAAAAAATTATTTCATAAAATGCAACTTATTTCTACTTAGTCATTTTTTTACTTCATTTATTAAATTAATTTTCTGGTTTGAAAAAGACTTATTTTATCCACAGATAATAATCTAGGAATCATAGTACTCTAAAAACTGCCACTTACAGGGATGCTTACTAATCACAAAATACAATGTTAACAAAACTTTATTAAGGCCTTTCGGGACCCTAGGCATAGCATTCTTTCAAGGGTGTTGGGGGTGGGGGCAACTACATTAGCTCAGCATCTTTATACAGGTCTCCTTCCCTTCATCCACTAAAGATTTAAAAAAAAAAAAAAAAAAAAAAAAAATCAAATTTGTTGAACTTATAAGCTTTTTCTGAAATTTAAATCAAAGTCCAAATTTTAAAGTACAAAAGACTTAACCTTTGTATCACCATGTTGCATATCTGCAAGATACCCAAAACTCAATGTCAGTTATACAGTGCACTTTAAAAGACGATTTTATTGATTGCTGCTATTTCCCACCATAGCAGATAATATAAATTGTCCATACCATTGTAATTGTTGGCAATACAGAGTTAATTTTTCATGTCAAAGTTGTATTTATCATTTGAACAGTTTCACATCATTATTGCTAATAATTAACTTCATAAATTTTGCCAAATTAAAAAGGCTGGAGATGTCCAAAAGTAGATTTTTCACAATGGTAATTATTATACTTTATAATTATGCATTAGAAAATTGACAATAATTATGAGAAGTATCTAATTTTCTGTTTATTGCATGTGAAAAAAGTACATTTTACAGGGTGTCTACAGAAATTGTAAAAAAAAGTTCCCTGATTTACCTGACTATCGTTATCACACTTCCCTGATTTCCATTATTAACAATACACATACGGAATTTTTTCATGTATACCAATTCCTTGTATAACACACTTATCCAGCTTGCTAATATCTCATTTGGGAGAAAAAAAAATTGGCCTAATATTCATTAAGTATTGGTTGACAGTTTTAAAATTTAGTCCAACAACTTCATATAGTGACCAATGAATATAGGATGAACAGAAAATTTCCTCATTTTCTGAAAAATTTTCAATTCTAAGACTTATCTACATATGATGAAATACCTAATTGGATTAAGCTGGCCAACTGGTCAGGTTATGCTAATGTATCATTTAAAATTTCTAAAAATGGGTAAATTGCCTTCAATTAGAGATCTGCACGGGCTGGCCTCAGGCCTATTTTCACTCACGGCACTCGGGCCTGGGCCATACTTTTTTCTGAGGGCTCGGGCCTTACTTTTTTCTTGAAGGTTCGGGCCGGACCGGGCCTAACCTATTTTTTCTGCGCAGAGCCGGGTACTGGTTTCATTCCTAATCTTCACGGCCCAAAATTTTCATTCCTAGTTTTGACCTAGCCCATATGAAAATCATTGTCTCCGCGTGACCTGGTCCGTTCAAAGGTCAGTAAAATTAGGCTTGGCACAAAATTTTTTTCAAAAAATGCATATATTTTTAAATCGCCATTATTCTAAAATTAAACATTCAGATTCATTCTTTTTAAAAAATAGTAGATTTCTACACTTATTAAAATATAGTAAAACGTGTGAAAAAGAACCTGTCTAGGACAGAATCTTGTTTTAAATGGAAAAACGTGTTGATCCATGCAAAATTAATATACTGCTACGTAAGAAAAGAATATATAACACTTGCTAAGAAGGGAAATTGCCTATAAGCATTTTTTTTTCTTTTCTATGCAATTCAGCCTTAGATTTTACTGTATAGTATTTTTCAGATTTTTAACACTTTAATACATGGAATATGGATTAACAATATTAATGACAACTGAAACATTTACATACAAGAAATAGAGATTCATTAAAAATATAAATATCTCGCACTGCGGCACTTCTATAAAAATGAAGATTATAAACATGGAAAGAAAAGTTAAGATAAATATTTTTAGCTTGAACTCCTCATTCAAGACAAACTTTAAACCAAATCGACATAAAAATCAATGTTTTGTAGAAATTCTCTTGGGCCGAGATTTTAACTTTTTTTCGGGTCGGGCCGAACTTTTAACTGTTATATCGGACCGGGCCAATAATTTTTTTTTCCGCTGAGTCGGGCCGGGCCTGGAAATGTCAGCCAGTGCAGACCTCTACCTTCAATATAAGAGCTATCTACAAAAAATGAGGACATCTGATCACCTTAACACTACAATGACGGAAGGGGCCAATCTGGCCCCTATCGCTCTTTGCGACTTTGTATTTTCTATATTAATGAACTATATATTTCGATATTTCATGACTTTTATTTATTTTTCTTTCTATCACAATATTTTTGAAATAAATTCTTTCCAACTTCAATAGAATCACAGATTTCAAACAATATACCTAGAATGACGGGAAGGGCCAAATTGGCCCCTCTCTTCTCGCATTCACTGTTATCTGCCTCTCACTGCTTCATTCTGGAAATGACCTTGTAAATAGCATCCCAGTAATTCGATTTCATATTCCCCCTTTACATTCTGTTTACGTTCCCCCTCACTTCGTAAAATGGGTTTTACTGGCAGTTGGATTTGACTGGGTGGCGTGCCAGAAGATCTGCCCATGTGACCAATAGAATGAAAACATTTTGTCAGTTACAGAAGTGACAAAGAATAGAAAAGATGTTTCGTAAACGTGGTCTCACTCACGAAGAGATTTTGAAGGAATTGAGAAGATTAGATGAAATGGAGTCAGGTGATAGTGATAACAGCAGTTTAGATGAAGATAAAGAATATATTCTGCCGAAAGATGACACGGTAAGCAGCAGTTCCACTGAAAATGAAATTGAAACAATTTCTTGAAATAGTGTTTCAGTGAAAAGTTCTCACAAATGCAGAAATAAGACTACCATAGAAGAATGTAATAAAAAATCCAGAAAAAAATACGCATGTCTGATAATTGTTTATCATCAAAATTACAGTCAGTAGAAAGCAAAGTTATCTATGAAAGTGATTCCGATGGTGATTTTTTCAAAAATACTTCCCAGCCTTCTACATCTACGGCACGAGAACGAGCGCATTCTAAAAGGCGTGGTCAAAAACTTCCTCGGGAAAACATCTATTGGTCTTCCTGGCCCACCTTTAATTGGAAACGAAGACACTTCTGTCGACGGGGCAATTTGGAAAGTGATTGCACCTTCTGCTACAAAAGGACGTCCTGCAACACAGAATGTATTGCGGGGATTGCAAGGGCCGACTTCATATGCAAAAAGGTATACAAATGCAGATAATGTAATTAGTGCGTGGCGTCTAATATTCAGTGATAAAATGGTGTGCCATATAAAAGAATGTACCGAAGCAAAAGCTTGCCGTCAACTTGGAAATGATGCATGGATGACATTAGATGAATTGGACGCTGTTTTTTTCCAATAAGCATGCAAGAGGAGTATACGGAACAAATAATTTTCCAGTAAATACGTTATGGTCATCAGTTTGGGGACCAACATTTTTTTCACAAACTATGCCAAGAGATCGTTTCACAGATATAATTTGATTTTTTCGTTTCAATTTGAAAACAGAAAGATCAGAGAGATTAACCCTCCGACTGTCTTGGAAAACGGCAAAATTGTAATGTTATTTTCTCTGCATTTTGTTTTAAATGCTAAAAAAAAATGATTCTTTGAACATTTTATAAAAAAACTTAACGAATATGAATGCAATCCTTGGAAGTATTAATCATTGTTCAATGTATTAAAAATACATTAAATCAATAGAATTACATTACTTTAAATATTGCTTGTATTGCAGTGAAACCTGGAGCTTAGTGAACGTATTAACATGGGCTTGTCAGTGAGGGGGTTAGAAACGGATAAGTCCACTTTGGCATCTGAACTATGGGATTTGTTCATTGGAAATAGTGCAGCATGCTACAAACCAGGAGAAAATCTCATGGTCGATGAACAATTGTTGCCATCAAAAGCCAGGTGTCCTTTTACACAGTACATTCCAAATAAACCGAATACCTTTGGGATAAAATGTTGGCTACTTGTCTGTGTAGATTCGAAATATATCCTCAACGGATTCCCGTATACTGGCCAGGATATCAATAGACCTGCAGATCAAGCTGTTCATGAACATGTAGTGATCAGGCTCACTCAAGGATACATAGGGAAATGTAACTACTGATAACTATTTTACATCTGTAAAATTGTGTGAAAATTTGAGAGCCAACTCAACAAGCTAGGCTGGAAAACTTAGAAAAGATCGCAAAGAAGTGCCACCAACGGCCAAGATAGGGAAGCAACAATTGTACTCTGCAATGGTATTCCAAAAGGAACATGATATAACTATCACGTCGTATCAGGGAAAGAAGAAGAAACATGTTCTGTTACAAAGTTCCCTCCGTCCCAATGTTACCATTGACAATAATGAAAAAGAGACACCCGAGACAGTCCAGTTTTATAACCAGACAAAGTATCGAGTGTACATTGTAGACCAAATGTTACGCCTATATACCACTCAATCTGGAACATATCGTTGGGCTATGCACGTCTTTTATAATGTTTTAGATATGCTCACCCTAAATGCTTGGATTTTATATAAAAAAGTGACAGGAAAGGAGAAACTCAGTCGGGGAAATTTTATTCTGCAATTGTGTGATGAGCTGCGGGCTCCGTATACAGCATCCCGATGTGGTACAGAATCTAACGTGACTCCAGCAAATGACATAAAAGACAGCAGTGGAACGAAAAGATCAAAATGCAAAGTAAAAACAAGCTGCAAAGGAAATCATACCAGAAACACTTGCCTCGAATGTAAAAGACCAGTTTAAGGCAAATGCGGATCTACAGAATTTCGATGTGCTGATTGCTTTAAGAAAGCATAAAGTATAAAATTAGGGATGCACCGAATAGTGATTTTGGCCAAATGCCGAATATTCGGCCTACAGGCGAACCGAATACCGAATATTCGGCTAGTCGAATAGTAACTGCTAGGCCGAATACCGAATATTCGGCCAGCCAAATAGTAACTATTCGGCCGAATACCGAATATTCAGCTTATCGAATAATTTTATATTTCAAAGTTTAAAGGCATTAAAATGTTAACCTTTAAAACAGTTTTACATAATATTTAAAATAGAAACTTTCATTTTGATAATCAAGAGCTTTTTTCAAGTAAACTTTATGCTGAAAAAAATCTGCTTTGAGTTATTTAAGAAGAGGATAGTTATAAAACTTTTTTAATTAATAAAATTTTAAATTTCATGGATTCTGTGAATTAAAACAAATGAATAACATTTTCTTAAATTCTAAATCATTTTAAAATCAAAAAGAAATTGTGAAAAAATTGGAAGAAAAATTGTACAGGATCCTATATTATTTGTTTGTCAGGAAGAGACTAAAGTAAAAGTAAATAAATAATACAATCTATTCAAATTTTATATGGTGGCAACTCAGCAAGAATAACTGTTCTACTCTCTTTTATTAAGCAAGGGAGTTTTTAAATACATCCTAGATCGGTGTCTGGAGTGGACGATCATTTTCAGAGATTGTAAATGTTGTTCTTATAATTTTAGCAAGAAACAAAATATTTACTGGACAATGTTCAGGAACTTGCATTTGTACATAATTAATTCCTATTAAAATCCTCGTGATTGGTTAATTTTCTTAAATAATACTTAGCAAACAGCAAATAAATAATGTAAAAACAGTCTCTTTTATTTAAATATATGATTTTGTTTCTAATTTTTCAGAATATCTTTATAAGTTGACTGTTAAACTTATAAGTGGTATAAAGTTTTTAAAAATATGTTTTAAAAGTTTTTTTTAAGTATTCGGTTGGCCGAATATTTCGATATTCAGCCAAACCGAATATTCGGCAGGCCGATTAGTTTGTTATTCGGCCAAACCGAATATTCGGTAACATGGCCGAATACCGAATAGATACCGAATATTCGGTAACATGGCCGAATACTGAATAGATACCGAATATTCGGTGCATCCCTATATAAAATGTAAAGAAATAAAGGTCAGTATAAAGTTTATTTGCCTTTTCTTTAATTTTCCTCATTTTTTCTCTTATTACTTAGCATTTACCCTACTCAAGACATCAAGAAATAACGAGGGGTCAAATTGGCCCCTTCCGTCTTTCTAGGTATAAGGCAAGTTGCTGTCTTTCTAGTGTTAATTTGCATTAAATATCAAAAACCCATACCATGTGCATCTTTTTAAAAACATTGGAAAAGACTCATCAGCATGAGAAAAAATATGGTATATAAAACATAGGCGTAACCAGCCTTTTGAACGGGGGGTGCCCAGACTTTTTAACCTGAACATGTTGGATACAAACAATATCTTATATAGTAAAACCTGCTAAAACGGAACCCCATTAAACCGGTCAAATTTCCGTTTTAGACAGGTATTCATCTTAGAAGGTATAATTGTGTGGTATTTTTCAAAAGGGCTCAAACGTGATTTTTGTTTGCGTGAAGAGAAGGGATTCAAAACATCAAAACTAAATCTAATGGTAAAACTAGTCGGATATACCAATCCCAAAACTTTCTTCTATCTCATGCATGTTAATACTTGAAAATTCGCTATCACACTACCAAAATTAAACGGCAATCTATGCCCATTATGAGGATTCTATAGATATGAAATTCCGTGCATTAGTTCTTGAGATATGGCTATCTCCGAAATCGTGTAAATCCAGCAAAATTCAGCCTAGCAGCACCACCTATTGGGTACTTTACACCAAAACTTATGTTAAACAAAACTACCAAGCAACCACTTACGTCAAAGTCTAACTGAATCTGAAGTTTGGGGAAAATCCGTGCATTAGTTTTTGAGATAGAGCTATTGCGAAAATCATGAAAATGCAAGCATAGCAGCGCCACCTATTGCACGATTAACACCAAAACCTAATCAGAAACAACTTGTGTTAACATCTAACTAAATCTGAAGTTAGATGAAAATTCGTGCATTAGTTTTTGAGATAGAGCTATTGTGGGAATCGTACAAAATGCAGCACAGCAGCGCCACCTGTTGAGAGATTTACACCAACATGTAATCCGCATCAAGTCATATCAAGGACTAACTAAATCTGAAGTTTGATGAAAATCCGTGCATTAGTTCTTGAGATAGAGCTCTTGCGGAAATCGTAAAAAATGCAGCATAGCAGTGCCACCTGTTGAGCGATTTGCACCAACACATAATCGACATCAAGTCTTATCAAGGACTAACTGAATTTGAAGTTTCATGAAAATCCGTGCATTAGTTCTTGAGATAGAGCCATTGCGGAAATCATAAAAAATGCAGCATTGCAGCGCCACCTGTTGAGCGATTTACACCAACACGTAATCAGCATCCAGTCATATCAAGGACTAACTGAATCTGAAGTTTCATGAAAATCCGTGCATTAGTTCTTGAGATAGAACCATTTCGGAAATCATAAAAAATGCAGCATAGCAGCGCCACCTGTTGAGCGATTTGCACCAAAACCTAATCAGCATCAATTTGTATCAGGGACTAACTGAATATGAATTTTTATTAAATTCCGTGCATTAGTTCTTGAGATAGAGTGCCCACAAAATTTGTGTCACACACAGACAGACAGACATTTTGTAAAAACATGTTTTTCGTATTCTCTGACCTCTAAAATGTGTAAATCCGTCGAAAATTTTCATGAATCCAATACTTTCTTCTTGTAAAGATAGAAGAAAGTAAAAAAAATGGTGGATCTCCTTGCAGCAGAGACATAAGACAGTGACTAAGTGTGGTCACAAGTGTAAAACCTTTTGGCACCCTAACTTTTTACATAAAGATTTAAAAAGGCCTTTAATCATGCTGGAAACTTCTATAGGCATAGGGAAATTGCATGAGACCTAACATTATCTCAGTCAAAGTCTTGTAGATGACATTTTGCCGGACGGTAAATGTCAGATAATATACATGCTGTACATCAGTACATACCCACGAAAGTTTTTCAGAATGTGACTCGATGACTTCCTAGGGATCACCGGGCGGACCCAAGAAATTTGGTGAAAAGTCTATGTAAATAATTATTATAATGTTATAAATAATTATAATATTCATTAATAATTTATGTTTTTACCTCAGAATGTGTCGAATATATTAGGTGAAGCAGGTCATGATAATACATCAGACGCTCGATTTTACGAACTCGAGTGGACTAATATAATGTGTTCGTAAATGGAAATAACATTAGTTCAATGGGATATTGGTCGGGACCAGTACATCAGTTCGCAAAAACAAAGAATTCGTAAAAAGGGGTTTAAAAAATCGAACGTCTACTGCATACACTAAATTGTGTCAAGATGATAAAAATTATATTATCATGATGCGACTGTAACAATAAAGATAGGTGCTTGTCTGTCTTTCTCTGTACGTGCGTGCAGTGAACTCTGAAAAAAAAAAAAAAAAAAACAATGCAGTCCTCACAGCCGCAAGATTTGACAGGAAAGTACCTGTATGCCTGAAGTCATGCATATCTAAGACAATTTCTGTAATTTTTCAATTAAATTTTTATGCGAATTTTTTCAAATTACAGTAAAAAAGAATCCTATTTCAATATTTTATCCAGTAAACTTTGTCTTCTTTTCAATAAAGTTTTTTCGAGATTCTTAGTGATTTTTCAATTTGTCACAATTTTTCAATGTTATTTTTAGAGGGTTTTCTTTTTTTCGTATTCCTAAAAGGAATCTGGTTTAAATATTTTACCCAATTAGTTAATTTCATTCCCTGCTGTTTTTTAATCTTTTCCGAATTTTTTAATGCGATTTTCAGCGGGGTTTTTTGTACTTTGAGTCGATTTTGTGACTCTTTTGAAACAGAAAAAACTCTCCGGTAATTTTTGAAGTTGCCGTGATTAAATTCGAATTGGAAGAATGTCAAATCAGTTCTTATAAGAAAGCAGAAAATTTAATATGGCTCGAAATAAAAAAAAATCGCGATAATTCAAGATTCGTTTGTTTCGAGACAGGAGTGATCGTAGCTTGCCCGGGGATACGTTGCCGAATTCAGTCTCCTTAAATTTTAGCTTCCTATAAAATCTGAGTGCAACTAGGACATAATTAGGGATGCATGTTAACTTACGAGGAAATTTAAATTCAGGATAATTTGTTATTTAATACATTTGTCAAAATTCTATTTTCATAATCAAAAAATTGACACAAGGTTTCTACTCATATAGAAGAATGAAATTATCTGACATTTTCAGGTGTATTTTAGGAAAATTTCAGTCTAGTGCAGTGCATACTGGACATGCTGGGAGGTAAAATAAATATTGCTCACCATAAAAAAAAAGTGACAGCTCAAAAATACTATATTTCACAGGGGGCACAAAAAATTTGCAGTTATTCAGTGTAACCTGAAACTAAAGCACTTAGCTGTATGCAGATGTAAAAACAAGCAGTGGTTCAAAACTTTTAAGAATGAAAATGTAGAAGATATTTGGAGGATTGAGTAATTTTATTCCTCTACACAATTGTCTCCCTTCTGTGGTAGCAAATTTATACAAAGCATAATATAGCAGTTTTCCAGATATCCAGTCCAAAGCATTACAAAATCTGCCAATTTGTACATGCTTTTATTTACTTGTTTTGCACAATGCAACACTGTATTGAATTGCATGCAAAATTAAGTTTTTGGAGTTGTGTCACTTTTTCTGTGGGTGAGCGATATTCTCTCTCAAAAGCACTAAAATTTTCTAAATACAGATGACATGGATTGAAAGCTCTTTTTTCTTATCGACCTCCTTCCCTCTGCTGTCAGGACTATAATAGGAATTGTTTTCCTTAATAACTTATGATAGCAACAAACTTTCAAATGAAGTTTTTCCAAACTGTAAAAACTTGCTATACAATATTTATATATTGATCCACCATTCACTTGAGCAACAGCACAACAAAATAACTAAAGTCTTGATCAGTGTTTATCAATCTTTTTTTTTTTAAATCTTGTGGTACACTTGAAACCAATAGTTAAATATCTGCAGTACACTGGCACTATGATTATTAATTTTTTTTTTATCAACACAAACAAAATGTTTCACTGTAGGATAAAGCAGGACCTGACTAATGCAAAGAGGCATGTGGGGCAGATGCCCCAGACTACCCCTTTTGAGGGGCACTTATAGGCAAAAAAGGATTTTCATTAAAAGAGTGCCACATGATTAAATTGGCTATAATTCTAACATTTTCAAAGATTTAGGAAGAAAGTGCGGCGGCAGCCTTTTCCTGCCCCTGTCTGTTTTTCATTTTCAAGTGAAAGACCTGTATTTACATAGAAGTCACCGAAGAGCCCTTCTATTCTTATACAAAAAGTAGCACATTCTATTTTGACTATTTTTCTTGCAATACCCTGTATACATGTGTGATTAGTACTAGGAATGAAATCTATGTATACACAAATAAATATGAAGTTTAGTACTAGTCAATTCAGTATAATTAATGAAAGATTTCTACAGATAGAAGCCCCCCCCCCCCCACCCCAAATGATGTTAGTTTTGTGGCACTAGATAGTATGAGTCTGACACAGGGAAAAAGGACGTGAAACACTATATTGTCATTTGTCATAAAAATATTTAAAAAGTGCTTAATTTTTCACTTTATTGCACATTACCACTTATTCACATAACCAAGTTCAGCTCCCCCCCCCCCCCCCACCCACCCATTTGTTGCAAGATTGAATTTTCAAAACGGCATCAGGATTACTAAATATGACATTTTTGAAAATATAAAAAATATCCGATATTTACATATACAATTGATATTTACAGCATTTCTTGTCATGCATCATATTTTACAGAAAGCAAAGTCTGTTGAAAACATTGCTATAATATCTTCATTATTGTTAAATCTACAAAAGAAAGTTCAAGTTTGGCTTAGAGCAAGATACACTAATTTTTGACAGAAAAAGTAGATCATGACATTGGTTTCCTATACAAAAACTGTGTCTTGATGCCTGTAATTCCCCATAAAAGTTTCATTTTGTTTAGAAACAGCTTGTTTATGAAAAATAAAGCAGATTATTTCCAGACAATTTCTAGAAACTTGCATTTATACATCATAAACATGAATGTTATCGTTAATAGTTAATTTACTAAGTATACCCATTTCAAACAGACAAGAATGTAAAAGCAATATATTTTATTTAAATATGATTCTATTACTGAATATCTTTATTGACAATTAAAAATAGTACATATGTATTAAGGTTTAAAGAAATATTTTTAAAAGGTTTGTTTAAGTATTCGGTTTGGCTGAATATGAAAATATTCATCCAAAATGAATATTTGGAAATATAACTAAATATTAAATATTTGACACATTCCAAAAATACTATAATATTATTGATTACTTTAACAATAATGGTGATATCTTAGCAAGATTTTGATTATATTAACTTTTCTTTGTATGAATATCTCATCCTTAAAATCAGTTACTCAGTAATGACTTTAAAACATGATAACTTGTGTGAATGAATTTAGTTAAAGGTAAAATTTGCTGCATTCTCCAATTTATGCCCTCTAAAAAGACATTGGTACAATTCTATCAAAAGTTAATTTGCACTCAAATGAAAACTCAAAAATTTTATGTATTTAAAAATATGCCCCCCCCCCCCCTCTCACCTTAAAAAAAAAAATCAATTTTAAAGTTCTGTAAAGAAATATGTATATCATAGAATGAACTTTTTGGTACTTTTCGGTTAGCCGGGCGCCAGTGTTATATATACATGCATATATATATACACATACATGTACTGTACATATATATATACCGGGCGTCCCAAAAAGGACTGACTGATTTTAAAATTCAATAACTTCCAAATGGTGACAGATATTAAAAATCTTGCAGGAGGGTTATGCATAAAGTCAAAAGTTTTATTACAGTGATTTTCGATTTTAGTTCAAATTGCAAACAATAGATGGCGCTGCGATCAATAGAGGCTAAATTCAGGCTCGATTTTTGGTACTTCGTGGCCCGGATAATACATTTCCATCTCCTTTTTCTGCATGGAACAACAGAAAGGACCAAAAATTGAGCCTGTATTTAGCGACTATTGATTGCAGCGCCATCTATTGTTTGTAATTCAAACTAAAATCGAAAATCACTGTAATAAAACTTTTGACTTTATGCATAACCCTCCTGCAAGAATTTTTTAAATATCTGTCACCGTTTGGAAGTTATTGAATTTTAAAATCAGTCAGTCCTTTTTGGGACACCCGGTATGTACATACACACACATATATAGATACATACATATGTAAATATATGTGTATATATATGCAGGCATATATAACACTGGTGCCCGGCTAACTGAAAAATACCTTTTTTTTTAAATTTCCCGACTTTTTTTTCTAACTTTAAATGTAATGCTTAAAACTAATTTTCCCCTGAAAACTTTGCTTTCAAGTCTAACATTTATTATTTTCATACTTCAAAATTGAACAATCTTTAAGATTGAAAGTGATCATTTAAGTGTGTTTTTCCCTTTTTCTGTAGTTAATAGTGAACTGGGGGGAAATTGTGCAGCAGACCTGAATAACTTCTAGCATTCTAGCCAATTAAAGATAACTCCCACCCTTTTCCCATAGCCCTTCTGCTGGTAATACTCCAAATTATTCATGTATATAGTGAGACAGGCTAAAAGCTGTGGTCTTTTTCCAATAATGAAGTGATAATAAAGTTGCCATCCCTAAGACAAGCATTCTTTGCTTATAATGACATCTGATCATTGCAGTGCTCTCATTACAACTAGGCCTGATTTTTTCAAGAACATATTAACAAGCAATAATAAAATATTAGCCCCCCCCCCCCCAAAAAAAAAAAAACATGCCTTAAACTTATTGTGTAACAAAACTACATCCTCAATATGATAAAACAGTATGGAAATGCCCATTATATTACATATTATTTATTTATAAAAATACTTTCTTCTAATTTAATAAAATAAAATTTTACAGATGTATACAGATACATTGCATTAAGCAAATTAAAAAAATATTCCTGTAATTTTCATACAAAGAATTTTCTTTTTTAAATAAAAAATGTTGATTTGGCAGGACCACAAACAGAAAGTTCCAGTCTCATACCAGCACAAGCCTGCAGAATAAGGAGGGAAAAAATAAAGAAAGAAAACCAGTGCCGGCCCCACCTTAACCCTTTAGTGCGCAGCTTTGCATAAATGCAAAGAGCGGTTTTTTAAATTTAATAGATTTTTTTTATTTGTATATACCTAATTCGCACCAGGAAATAAAAATAGCAATATTTTCTTAACAGACATTACGTATTTAAATAAAGCGAAATTAATCATTGAAACTTCCTGGTATAAAGTCGGATTCTCTGGAGTACGCAATTTCTAGAACATATTCTATCACGGGAATTAAAGGGTTAAAGATTAAGTTTTTATAAAATAAATAATTATATAAAATAAGGTATTTGGAGACATAGTTATTAAAATATTTACTGATTTGCAATATTTTAGCATAAAACAGCCACACGGCAGTAGTTTTTACTAATATTGTAGATGCACAACAGAAGAAAAGATTGCCGTATTATATGAAAAATGTATCTCTGATTTTTTTCATTATTTTTTCTGAGTAATAAACCTTTTAGAGAATCATATATAATTTTTTCAAAGCAAAATAAAAAATCGCACATTTAAGGGTAAAGTTAGCAAATAAACTTGTGCAGAACTCTAAACTATTGGCATAATGTAATAAACATACAAAGATAAAAACAAACAACTTAACACTATTTTACTTTAATCAAATATACAAATCATAAGAGATATTTACAAATCTAGTCACATGGAGTATTTACATGACTTAAGCTCTAGTTATGAAACACAATAACTAGTAAATACAGAAGACAAATCATATCTTAATCTTACAGAAGACAAATCACAAAATCTTAACATACATAATATTTTTTTTTTTTTTTTTTTTTTTTTTTCACAAAAAACCCAAGTTAACATATATTATTCTTAAAATCAGTTACTCAGTATAAAATGAATAACTAAAAAATGAATATCTTGGGTGAATGAACTTAGTTTTGTGAAATTTCGGTTTATCGCAATTCATGTCCTTCAAAAATTGATACAATTCCAAATTGTGTCACTTGTACAAAAAAAGCAAAACAGTGCGAAAATATGCATGATAAATATGCCATTTTTGTTACTGGTAAAATCATATGAGACAAGGAGCTTGTTCCCTTTCTTCATTTTCTGTAAAGAAAAAAAAATTAAAAAAAAAAAAAAAATGCAAATAAATTTTTTTGTTAGTTCCTGAAAAGAAAAAAAATGAAGTACAATAAAACTTCTGTTATCCAACAGTCATTAGAAATATTGCATTTACAGACCTGCCAACTGCTACGAAAAAATCGTAGTTGCTATGATTGGGACCTATAAACTACGATGCTACGAAAATCGGTCTTAAACCACGATTTTTTGCAAAAAACACAAACGCATTTTTACTTTCTAGTTGTGATTTTTATCCCGCGCAGCATATTTTTCAGGAGTGATTCTATTCCGAAATTTCCAAAATTTCAAAGTATTCATTTCCGAAAGTTTTGAAAAATTGGACATTAATCCGAAAATTTGGACATTAAAAAATGCTCATGGAAAAAAAAAAAAATCTGAGCTGCTAAACAAGCTTCTTAACATAAAACACTCTTTATGTATATTAACCACGAGTGAATCATGTTTCTGTAATTATTTATACAAGAATTCCCTTCCTTAGAAACAAGCGTGTCATTTTAAGAATTTCTAGAGTGGAAGGTGGGTTCTTTGAGGGGCAAGGTTTGAAATAGTGTGCAAAATCGCATGATTTGCAATAAACTAGTGCGAATTTCAACAAATGACCGAGTAGAAAAAAAATCCATTTCGTCAATAGACCGCAGAAGAAAATAAATTCCGCCAAAGGATCATGGTAAAAACGTGAATTTTGTCAAAATATCGCAAAAAGAAAACAAGAATTTCGTCAAAAGATCAGTAAGAAAATGCAAATTTCATCGAAAGATAGCAGAAAGGAAACACTAATTTCGTCAAAGATCGCGGTAAAAAATGCGAATTTCGTCAAAAGTTCATGGTAAAAAGTGCGGATTTCAGCAAAGAATCGTGATAGAAAAATGTGAATCACGATTGTGGGAAAAAAATTGTGAATATCCTGAAATGATCGCGGGAAAAAAATCGCGAATTTCATCAAAATTTACTGCACTGGGCTAAAAAATTGGACCCAGGCTCCTTTTACAAGTGTAAAAAAAAAAAAAAAAAAAAAACGCTGCGAAATGAAATGAAACTCTAAAAATCGTATAAAAATTTCAGAGGAAAATATTTACTATATTGAGTTGAAAGTCTGAAACCTTATTCCTTTTACGAATGTCAAAAGATGACTGCGAAACACGAAAAACCAACCAACCAACCAACCAACCAACTTCCAGATTAATTTTAATTTTGTGTGCTACGATTTCTCATTTTCAAAGGTTGGCAGATCTGCATTTACGAAAGTTGTCTATAATTTTTTTTTTGTCCTGTCAAATTTAAAATAATTTTTTTTTTTTTAAAGAAAAACTTTTTTCTAGCAACATTTTCTATATTAGTGTGCAATTTTAAAAACAAAAATAAACATAAAAGTTTAACATAAATCTACGAAAATATACCAAAATTCTCAGGAAATAGTTTCCTTCGGATGGCTGCAATAGGTAGCTTCTTATTTCATATAATAATAGCTACCTAAAAAGCAGAAATCTTTAAATATAAAGAGAAAAAGGAAGTAGAGTCAGCAGGTATGTTTGTTGCTTTTTGTCAAATGTCTTGAACAAGAAAATTATTCTCTAAATGGATCAAGAAAAGCTTGAACAGTTGAGAGTCAGTGCAGTTATGCGAAATGTGCATGCATCCTTTAAACTTCCTCTCTGATATAAGCATTGTGCTCTGCTCTTTCTAGGGAGGCATGAAGGTTCGGCTTTTGCATGGGTGAATCAAAATTCCTCTTTTTATTTACAGTTTTTGTATTTGCTTTTTAGAGGATTCATCCTTATTTTGACTTAATTTAAATGTTTACATTCTTTTACTTCGGTCGCCCCATGGGTTCAGTATACATGCAAAAGATTCATTAGAGTTCAGAATTAGTTTGGTGAATCCGCTAGCAAGATGTACAGCAAGGAGCAGTTTAAAACATCTGACGGGATGCGACTTATGAAAGCCTGTTAGAATGTTGTTTCTTAAAATTACTAGAATTGCCTGTTCTTATAATTTTTTAAAAATTTTACTAAATCTTTTATGGTGTTGTGGATTATCTAAATCATGCCTCTATAGTAAATTTAATTCCTACTGCCTTTCTTCAATTAAAAAAAGGATTAAAGCATTTCTCAAGATGTGTGCTTATGGACCCATTCTTTTTACAGTGACCAAAAGAGGAAATACTCTTAATCTTCCTGATTCTACAAAGATGAATAAAATAAGTATTTTATTTGTACCATCTGATGTTTTAGGTAGCTTTCTTTACAAAAAGCTACCTATTGCAGCCGTTCGGAGGAAAGCGATTTCAAAACATTTTGGTATATTTTCATCGATCATGACCCCCAGACCCCGAAACCACCCTCCGTTCAAAATTGATATATATATATATATATATATATGACCTATGTCACACTGTAATTCTCGTATTTATGAACCGATTTGGATGTAATTCGGTGTGTACATAGTACATACCAATGTGTCGACCGAGTTCGTTGGCCAGCTTCATCCGCCATTTTGTTTCAAAATGGCGGCCATTTAAAATGTTTAAAAAAATTTTAAATTTGAAATGGGGTACCAAAAAATTGAAAATGGAAAAATATATTTTTCTTATGTATTTGACCTTTATACAAAGACTCCGTAGCAGTTTTTGTTTCGTCTATATCTTAAAAAATGGCTGAGTTATAGCATTTTGAATTTCTAGCGAAGCTGACATTTTGAAACGTCCTGAATTTTGTCACGCGATAAAAGGCGTATTTATGAACCGATTTGGATGTAACTTCGTTTATACATATTACAGACCAATGTCTCGAACTATTTCGTTGGCCAGCTTCATCCGCCATCTTGTTTGAAAATGGCGGCCATTTAAAATTTTAAGAAAAATTTAAATTTGAAATGTGGTAGCAAAAAATTGAAAAAATATTTTTTTCTTATGTGTTTGACCTTGATAAAAACATTCGGGAGCAGGTTTTGTTTCGTCTATATCTTAAAAAATGGCTGAGTTATAGCATTTTGAATTTCTAGCGTGGCTGACATTTTGAAATGTCCTGATATGTGTCACGTGATAACAGGCGTATTTATGAACCGATTTGGATGTACCTCGGTGTGTACATAGTACATACAAATAACTCAACCGAGTTCGTTGACCAGCTTCATTCGCCATCTTGTTTCAAAATGGTGGCCATTTAAAAAAATTTAAAAAAAATAAATTTAAAATGAGATACCAAAAAATTGGAAAATGAAAAAGATTTTTGTATGTGTTTGACCTTAATACAAAGATTCCGGAACAGGTTTTGTTTCATCTACATCTAAAAAAATGGTTGAGTTATAACATTTTGAATTTCTATTGTGGCTGACATTTTAAAACGACCTGATTTTTGTCACGCGATAACAGGCGTATTTATGAACCGATTTGAATGTAACTTGGTCTGTACATAGTACATACCAATGTCTCGACCGAGTTCGTTGGCCAGCTTCATTCGCCATCTTGTTTCAAAAGGGTTGCCATTTTTAAAAAAAAATGTAATTTAAAATTTTAAATGAGGTATTAAAAGATTGGAAAATGAAAAAAAATTTTTTTATGTGTTTGCCCTTGATACAAAGATTCTGGAGCAGTTTTTGTTTCTGAAAATTTGTTCTTTTGTTTATATCTTAAAAAGTGGTTGAATTATAGCACTTTGAATTTCTATCATGGCTAACACTTTGAAATGATCTTGTATTTGTCACGCGATACCACACTTATTCGCCTATTTCGATGGAAGAAGGCATGTGGATAGTATACATCAATACCTCGACCAAGTTCGCTGGCCAGCTTCATCAGCCATCTTGTTTCAAAATGACGGCCATTAAATTAAAAAAAAAAATTATATTTAAAGTGAGGTGCAAAAAAATTAGAAATTGAAAAAGGTTTCTTTCTTAAGTATTTGACCTTGATATAAGGATTCAGGAGCATTTTTTGTTTGTCTTTATCTTAAAAAATGGCTCAGATATAGCAGTTTCAATTTCTAAAGTGGGTGACATTTTGAAAAATCTGATTTTTTGCCTGCGACAGCACTCGTATATATCAACCGATTCCAATATGAGTGAGCATGTGCACAGCAATTACTAAGGTCTCGACCAAGTTCACTGGTTAGCCTCATCTACCATGTTGTCTTAAAATGGCAGGTACTTTAAGAAATCACCGAATTTGGCAGCCAAATATAAGTGACTTTAAATAAAAGCAGCTTGGATAAAGCTGACTAATTTCGCGAAATTCTCATTCATAATGATTTAGTATTGATAAAAATTAGTATTGAATCTCCTACATTCGGTTTCCACTTAATTGAGCTTCGTGTGTTTGAATAATATAAGTTGGCTTTTTAAAAATAAGGAATATGAAAGCTACCTCTTCCTCCCGGCACTGGCCGGAAGGACTTTTTAATTTCAAGTGTTCACACCTGTACAAGTAAGAGCTATCTATCAGTTTCACCAGGTTTAAAAAAGGCTCATAGGAAAAGGGCACTTTTTTATTCCAAAGGGCACATTTTGGATTTTTTTTTTAAGCACTAGGAGGCTCTGCCCCATATGAACTATGTTCGCCAACCCCCGTTCAGACTCTAAAAATCCGTTAATTTGATCAGCTGTAAAAATATTTCCATTCACTTCTCTTTTACTGGGGGATTTAGTTAAACATCTGAAAATTAGCTAATATAAAATGAACTAAGTCAACACAGTCTCTGCTTGCTGGTATTTTTTTAATAACGCTATAGGAAAATGATTTTAAATGACACATTTTAAATCTGACGTAATTTTCACCAAACTTTTCTTTTCATAATATTCACCAGAAAATATTTTTAGTGGTAGAAAGGAAATATTATTTGTACTGTCTCAGAATTGGCAACAATAATTGAAATGATCATCACAAAATACAAAATAAATCTCTCGTGTACACATACATGAGAGATTTATTTCATATTTCAAGATGATCTTTATCCAAATATAAATCCAAAATATATATTTTTTAATTTAAACTGTTTGACAATGTTATTATTTAGCCATTTGAAATACGACATAATTTCACCACCCGCATTTACTGCTTTTAACACATATTACATAATTATTTTATAGTTTTTAATCCTTCTTTTTAAATATTCACGTGTATAAATAATTTTTATGACATAATTTTCAATATTTTCCTGCTTTTAACATGTAATCATTTAATTCTAATTTCATAGGGTTTTTTTTTTTTAACTACTTTTAATATTTAATAGTCAGGGAACTCTTAAGACTGCAATCAGTCAATTTGTACAATGCAAGTAATTTTTTGAATACACAAAGAAGTGTAGACACTTTTTTTTTCAACTGGAAGCAAGAAGGGTGCTAATTTTTTGGATGAGGGGCAAGAAGGGTGCGATTTTGTAAACCTAAAGACAGGCAGGGTGCAGTGCCCTCCTGAAACTGTCAGGGGGAAACTCTGATCTATTATTATATTTTTACTGCTTACCTTAATCTTAAAAGTACCGTCATACCTTGTTCTTTTTTTTTTTTATATACTTGTGTAAAAAAAATTTAAGAACTAATTGAAAACAGACATTTTTTCAGTTTTAAAAAATTTAACTGTAGAATCAAGTACCAAGTATATACAGTATGGAACCATTTATCCGGAAACCAGTTATCCGGAATGCTATTTCTAATAGACTGATTTCAGAATCTTTGCAGAAAAAAGTGTCATACACTGCCAGTTTGACATATGCATTGCTTGAAACAATTGTATAAATTGATTACAACATCTAGTATTTGGAATGGAAACATATTTAGTTGTATTTTGGATGTTTTAATTTTTATGCAGAAGAAACAGAAAAATTTTTGTTCTCAAGGGATTCCCATAAATTACCTTCTTTTAAACTCTGATTAACGTTTGATCTTTCTTGCATCTGATTTTTAATCCAAGTAATCTAATAATTTAAAATCAGAAATAATGCCACAACTCCATATACTCCACAAAACTTATCAAATGGATGCTGCTTTAATGCCTAACCAGTTAACTGGAAAAACCAGTTATCCGGAATACATCTGATCCCAACCATTCCGGATAAATGGTTCTGTACTGTATATAAAACATATATATGTATGAATATTAATTATAAATTATAAAATATAAATTAATCTAATTATAAATATAAATTATTAAAAAAATTTAGACATAAATATAAGATTGCTTACATTTTCATTCCGTACCATTTGTCCAGTTTAAACTGAACTAAATCAAAACAAGAAAAAGATTCTTCCTAATGAAGCTCTGAGTAACTTATCTAATTAAGACAGTTTATCTTTCAATGGCTCTCCTACATAATTATTTTTTCTACATTCCAAAAAATGTAATTTCAAATGTAAAGATTTTTTTTTTTTTTTGGGGGGGGGGGGGGGGGGGAGAGAGTTAAAAAGACCGCAAGAACAAAGGTTGTTTATCTACAAATCAACACAGTCAATAATAGATAAAAATCCATTTACATTTGTTTTGATGGAAGTTATCAAAACTTTGGTAGAATCTGAGCTCGAGAAATAATATTTGCTCCCAAATGATATAAAACCAGTTATAAAAGTGGTGAACTTTTATGCTTGTTTATAGTAGGGACACACTGAATAGTGATTTCGGTAGAATACCGAATATTCGGCCTACAAGTGAACCGAATACTGAATATTCGGCTAGCTGAATCTTTTTTACATTTCAAAGTTTAAAGGTATTAAAATGTTACTTTTTAAAACAATTTTACATAATATTTAATAAAAGAAACTTACATTTTGATAAACAAGAGCTTTTTATAAGTAAACTTTATACTGAAAAAAAATCTGCTTTGAGTTATTAAAGAAGGATAATTATAAGACTTTTTTAATTAATAAAATTTTAAATTTCATGATTTCTTCTATGAATTAAAACAAACATTTTAAAATCAAAGAGAAATAGTGAAAAAAATGGAAGAAAAACTTTACAGGGTCATATACTGTTTATTTGTCAGGAAGAGACTAAAGTAAAATAAATAAATAATACAATCTACCTCAATAATGACAGTTCAGCAAGAATAACTTTTCAACCCCGTTTGATTTAGAAAGGAAGTTTTTAAATGCCTCCTACATCAGTATCTGGAGTGAGCGATCATTTTCGGAGATTGTAAACATTCAGGTTGTTCTTAAAATCTTGCAACAAACTCTCAACGGGGATAATATGGTCAAGACAAACTTTTTTTTAACAAGAAACAATTTTTTAATCCATTTATTCCATCAAAATTACAATACATTCAATCAAATATACTGGATGTGAAACAAGTCGAAACTGAATTTTTATTCACAACTTTATCAATAATGAAGGTATTTTAATGAGATTTTTTTCATATCAATTTTGTTTGTATTAAATGTGATTATATCATTGAAAATGACTGAATTTTGGTCAGTAACACAGTATAAGTACTATCAACTGGATTCTGAATAAAGGAATATCCAGCTCATAGTTCTTTAGCTATGAATGGTGGTATTTTCCGGCACTTCTTATCATATCATATTTCACAGAAATCAAAGAAAATCAGTTGAAAATATAGTTATGATATCTCCATTATTGTTAAAGTAACAAACGAAAATCCAAGTTTGACTTCAAGTGAGATGAGATACAGTGTATTTATGACTCAAGTGGATTACGATTATGGTTTCTTGAACAAAAATTATCTGTCTTGATACCTATTATCAACCCCAAAAGTTTTTCCATTTTGTTTAGAAACTTTTTTGTGAAAAAGCAAGAAACAGATTATTTTCTAAGCAAAATTTAGGAACTTGCATTTGTACATCAGTAATTAATTACTACAAAAATCCCAATTAATCATCCCATTAATCATCATTTTAATCCTCCTCATGGTTAAGTTTCTTAAGTTATACTTTACAAACAGCAAATAAATATTTTAAAAACATTCTATTTTATTTAAATATGATTTTGTTTCTAATTATTTTAAATATATTTATAAGTTAACAGTTAAAAGTAGAAATAGCGAAAAGTTTTAAAAAATGTATTTTAAAAGGTTTTTTTAAGTATTCGTTTCGCTGAATACTTTAATGTTTGGTCAAACCAAATATTCAGTTTCACCAATTAGTTTGATATTTGGCCTAACCAAACACCAAATAGATACCGAATATTCAGTGCATCCCTAGTTTATATAACAACTTGTTTATGTATATATAAACAAGCATTTGTTTATATATGTTATTGTTTTTTACATGCAAATTACTTCTGTTTGTATGTAAATAGATAAATAGCTTCTTTATATTAAATAAAATGTACAAGTATTGAAAAAATGTTTGTGTATATGAAACAGTGAATAGGTTGCCAGAAAATATGTTGCTGATTTGTAAAAATATGAATAATATTTTGAAAATAAATATTAAATATAGAAAAATATTAAACATAATATTTTACGGAGGGAGGGGGGGGGGGGGGTGGGGAGAGAGATCTATGCTCTACAAAGTTGGTTTCCTAGTTTGAGCAGTTCCTTCAGGCAGCCAAAAAACATATTTTTAAAATAAATATTGAATATATATCATAATTGATATATAGCAAGATTTAATTATTTTGTGACAGATTTTGTTTAATATCTGCACATCTATCCGAGACCTTAAAAAATGGCTTTTTGAAAGTTAGTCAGTTATATAAAACCAAGTCCAATGTGTATGTTTTGGTGTCATGCTTTTCCATTATTGGTGATAAGTCACACTGTTAGGGGGGGGTGGGGGGATTATTTTTGATGAAAAATGCAATGGGAAAGTAAACAAATATAATAAACTGCAGCAACTTGGTTCTATTTACTTGTGTTCTTTTGCAGCACTGCAATTTTCTACAATCCATGGATGTGTCAGCACATTTTCAACATTCATTCTCTCTGCTGGATTTTTTCTCAGCAACTAAAAACAAATCAATGCATACAAATATTTTAGTTTGTAAGGAAATATTCTGATATAAACATGATGTACATCATAAACATGGGGAAAAAAAAAGAAAAAAGAAAACCCAGTAAACTTGCAGATCATACTGATTTTGAAAGTGAATGTGATTTTTAAAACATAATACAATCTTTCAAACTGATACATGCTGTGTCATAGTGACATCTACTAAATATCAAGAGAACAAAAAGGAAATAATTTAAACAAAATTATTAGTTATTTATTTTTATTCATTGAGAATACATATAAATGCAAAAAAATATTAAAGCAAAATCTTTTTGCATTAAGTTTAAAAAAATTAGTTAAAAGAGAATGAAAAGTAATCTCAAAATAAAACTCAAGCAAAATTATTGTTCTAATTAATTTGAATTATTTAGTTGAAGCTTAATATATGTTTGGCCTTCATTCGCTACTAGTAGGCTTTGCCTGTTACGCCGGTAGGTTTCTCCAAACGAACCTTGAATCAAACAAAATATATCGATGATCTGACCTTGTGTTTTAAAGCTATTATGGATCTTTATTCGGAATGCCCTTCTGCATTGCTGAAAATACTGTTATATTTTCAAATGTGTCAGACAAAATTTGAGCTGTTAAGGGACCAACTCTTTTAGTTGATAATTTACAGTAGAATTTGGTAAAGAACAATATGCAATATACTAAAACCATTCCTAAACTAGTCGGATGTACGAATCCCAAAACTTTCTTCTATCTCATACATGTTAATACTTCAAAATTCGCTATCGCACTGTCAAAATTAAATGGCAATCTATGCATCTCATGAGGATTCTAACGATATGAAATTCCGTGCATTAGTTCTTGAGATATGACTATCGCTGAAATCGTCTAAATTCAGCAAAATGCTGCCTAGCAGCGCCACCTATTTGGTGATTTATACCAAATCCTAATCAACAACAATTTATGTCAACGTCTGACTGAATCTGAAGTTTGGAGAAAATCCGTACATTAGTTTTTGAGATAGAGCAATAGCGAAAATCGTGAAAATTTCTGCATAGCAGCGCCACCTATTGGGTGATTAACACCAAAACCAAATTAACAACAACTTGTGTCAACATACAACTAAATCTAAAGTTAGATGAAAATTGGTCCATTAGTTCTATTGATAGAGCTATTGAGGCAATCGTGGAAAAGGCAGCAGAGAAGCGCCACCTGTTGGGCGATTTACACCAACACCTAATCAATAGCAAGTCATATCAAGGACTAACTTAATCTGAAGTTTGATGAAAATCCGTGCGTTAGTTCTTAAGTTAGAGCTATTGGGGAAATCGTGTAAATCCTGCAAAATTCTTCATAACAGCGCCACCTGTTGGGCGATTTACACCAAAACGTAATCCTCATCAATTCATATCAAGGACTAACAAAATCTGAAGTTTGATCAAAATCCGTGCATTAGTTCTTGAGATAGAGCTATTGCGAAAATCGTGAAAAATGCAGCATTGCAGCGCCACCTGTTGAGCGATTTACACCAAAAACTAATCAGCATCAATTTGCATTAGGCACTAACTGAATATCAATTTTTATTAAATTCCGTGCATTAGTTCTTGAGATAGAGCGCCCACAAAATTTGTGTCACATACACACAGACAGACAGACAGACATTTTGTAAAAACATGTTTTTTGGAATCTCTGACCCCTAAAACGTGTAAATCCGTCGAAAACCGGAATTCGAAAATTTTCATGAATCCAATACTTTCTTCTTGTAAAGATAGAAGAAAGTAAAAATTATCTACTTAAGAATGTAAATATCATCAAAAACCATACCGTTAAACTTTTTAAAAGGCTAACCTTACATAATCAGTTTAACCTGATTTTAGTACTTTCCCCTTTAATTCTGTAACTAAGCAACATAGAACGTTATGCAACATACTAAAATCTTTCCTGAAAAATCATCTAACTATCAGTGCAAGTCCCACTAAAATCAGTCAAGTAGAACTTTTTAAAAAGGCTAATCATTCATAATCTTGTTTATCTCATTATAGAACTTTCCCTTAATTTTGTAATTAAGCAACGTAGAATACTATGCAATATACTAAGTACACACCTTGAAAAATTATCTAAGCAACAATGCAAGTCGCATCAAAATCTGCTGAGTAGAATTTTTTTAAAAAGGCTAATCTTTCAGAATCAGATTCACCTGATTATAGAACTTTGCCCTCATAATTCTGTAACTAAGCAACACAGAATGTTACGCAATGTACTAAAACTTAATGTACAGCCAGAAAAATCATCTAACAGTGCCAGTCCCATCAAATTCCATTCAGTAGAACTTAAGTTATAAGCAGCCAGAACGAAATTTCCATTTCCATTTTATATATACATTAGATTAGATAACAGCCTTTAATCTATTAAGCATTGAATGAACCAATTTTTTCGAATAATTAGGAATAATTTTTAATTAGTCTTTTTTTTTAATGCTTTTTTAAAAGGTTTAGTATTGGCTATGGTATAACTTTTTAATTTTTCTTCCAAATCTAATATATAAAAATGAAAATTTGTCTGTCTTGCCTGTAATTCTATACAAATCCACAGTTTGGAAGCAGGGTTGCCGGCTTTTAGCCAGGCCAAAAAAAGCCGGCCGGCTTTTTTTTTGGTTTTAACCACTTAAAAAAAGCCGGTTTTTATTTTTTAAAGTTGGTTTACAGTTAATTCATTTTAAATTTGGATCAATTAATTTTTAATACACTTACAAATATTTTCGATAAAAATTATAGATTTTTATTAAATTTTGTCAAATAAATAAGCCTTTATAACTTCTAGAAGGCAACTGTGAAGGCATTATGTCTGAAAAAAAAAAAAAAAAAAAAATTATAAATATTGAAAAGAATATAAGTTAGGCTCCAAATTGGTGTTTTGAAATTCTATATCACATAGCTCCACATATACTACACATTTTAAAGATTATATTTAATTAATGACAAAATGTAGCACATCAAAATGGAAACATTCTTATGTGTCCACATGGAGAGATTAAGTTATAAACGTAAGAGAAATTAGAAAGGATATAATATTTGAGAAAGTGGTACATAAGTGTAAAAAAAAAATAGAACATTTATACAAGAAAAAAAAAATTCTCTAAATAAAATTTTGAAAAACTTGTTGCTAAGCATGTTCATGCATTATGCTTTTCATAATGTTTTTAATAGTGAGAAAGAGAAATGATGTTTTTGTTAATATGACTATATATAATTTTTAGAAATAGAATAAGACTTGTATATTAATAACTCTTAAAATTAATTAAGTAATAAAACATGTAACTAAGTAACCATTATCCTCTTTAATTTTATAAAGCAGTAAAAATGAAAAAAAAAAATGGCAGTTGGTATGGCCCTTTTAAAATTTAGCTGACTTATTTGCAATTCTGACTACAAATTATTAGCAAAACCATCTAAGTTTAATCCAGTATTAATGTCCTCATTATTGACAAATTGGGTTACTTATTAAACTCTAAATCAATTAAATATCATTAAAACTAATTAAAAATACTTTAAAATATGTAGTTTACAATTAAATGCTTCATTGTATAATAGCCAATTGTGGCCAAAAAAAGCCAGTTAAAACCAATAAAAGCCACCGGCCTGGCTTTTTTTTAATTTAGCCGGCTTTTTTTCAACCCTGTTTGGAAGCCAGAATTGCGAAATGTTACGTACATGTGTATTAAATCACGGTCAAGGCAACTAAAGTAATGCAGAATCGAAACAATTTATAGTTAATTTAAAAAAAAAACACCCATTTAATAGCAATTTCCAATCAAATTTAAACATTTTTCGTTATAGCAGTTGCCAACAGTTAAAAATCCACAATAAAATTCTTACCACAACGATTACTTTTCTATTGCACAATATCCACGTGAAAAATAAAGATGAAACAAATAGTTTGGAGAATTAAAAAAAAGGTGAATATTATGTCATAATTTTTCTATTGTAAGATTTCCATGTGTAAAAGGAAAATGAAATAAATAGTTAGAAGAATTTAAAAAAAAAAGTTAATATTACATCACAGTGAAAATATAATAGACGTCACCCTGGTGAATATATAACATCATATGAGTTTGAAAAAATGTATTGAAACATGATAAAAACCAGATTATGGAAATATTGGCATATTTTAACATTTTGGGGTCTCTGAATTTGTTTTCGCCATTTTTAAATCTATTCCATATATACACACGTGTGTGTATGCATGTATATTAGAATTTCCCCAAAGGTTTTAAGTCCCTAGAGCTCATTATTAATGAAAAACTGAAATAAAGATTTCAGATTTTTTTAAAAATAAAATTTATAGAATTTTTGTATTTGCAATTTTCTTCAATCATGAAAAAATGATTTAAATAACAAAATACTTGGAAACAACTTTTCATCAAAAGGTTTTAATCCCGGTCTCAATCCAGATCACAGATTAAATATACTAAGTAAGTAGGTAATCTGCAGCCCGGATTAAATGGGAAGAGTCAAAATTACATAAATTAACATGCAATCGTTGATTTTTCAAAATAAAATTTGGTACTTTTCGGTTAGCTGGGCACCAGTGTTATATATACATTACATATACATATAATACATACATTGTATATCTATGCATATATATAAGTATATATATATACACATACATATAATAAAGATGAAATCACAAATATATGAACAAAATATGAACATAGGAAACCAGTATGTAAAATAAAAAACTATGAATAACCAACAGAATCATCAGAGGTGCTTGCTGGTTAATTCATAGTGGAGATGCGTTATTTCATGCAATTTTGTCGGCATTAACCCTAAAATGACAAAATTTAGCACCTACAGAAAAAATCATTAACCTTCCCATATAAAAGGAAAAATTAAGAATTAATGTAAGATAATATAATATAGTATAAAGTATATGGCAGGACTATGGTAAAAAGTGATAAAATAACTAGTTAATTTATGAATAAAAATCCTATATAAAAAAGGCTAAATTTGAAATAAACAAGAGGTTTAAAAAAAAAAAAAAATGTAAGAGAGAATGATAATAGTTTTAGAGTGGGAGGGACAACAAACAAACATTTATAGATAGTTAACTGAATGATTAATGCTAAAGTAGATACATTTGGATTTCAAGTGAATAAGATAGCAATAATGGTACTTAATCAACAAGATGAAAACAAATTGAAGACTATGGAAATAATACATGATAAATGCGCTAGTGCAGCTATGAATACATGTATTAAAAGAATTAAAATGAACAAAATGAAATTGAACAGCTAAAACTAAGCTATATTAATTACCAAGTTAATGTTACCTTTTACTTGATAGAGTACCATTAAAAATGCCAGAATAATAAGGTTTTAAGACTAAACTAAAACTAAAAATAACATACTTAATAACATGCGCATTTGCAGCAATGCTATTAGAATGCTGAAATAATAAAGATGAAATCACAATCAGACAAATCAGATATGAACAAATGGTAAATTCTAATAGATGAACAAAATATGAACATAGGAAACCAGTATGTAAAATAAAAAACTATGAATAACCAACAGAATCATCAGAGGTGCTTGTTGGTTAATTCATAGTGAAGATGCATTATTTCATCCAATTTTGTCGGCATTAAGCCTAAAATAACAAAATTTAGCACCTACAGAAAAAATCACTAACCTTCCCATATAAAAGGAAAAATTAAGAATTAATGTAAGATAATATATGTTTAGCATAAAGTATATGGCGGGACTACGGTAAAAAGTGATAAAATAACTAGTTAATTTATGAATAAAAATCGTATATAAAAAAGGCTAAACTTGAAATAAGAGGTTTAAAAAAAAAAAAAAAAAATTGTAAGTAGATCTGTATCATAGATTATTTCCATAAGTCGAACAATTACCTTATTTATGGCATCAGAATGATGGCTGCAATCAATGAAGCGATCCGACTGGAATTGTGAGGGACATACAGACTTGGATTTTATATAAACAGATAAAAAGAGTAAAGAACTAAAAATTGCAGTTTTTTCAAAATTGTAAAAACATGCAGAATATTGCAGCTTCATATTTTAGGAAGGGCTCAATTCACTATTTAGTCCTTTAGCACATTAGAAGGGGGATTGGGAGGTAAAGGTTCTAAATTGGTAAAAATGTCACTTATCTTTTATCTTCAGGCCCATAAAGTTACAGAACTTCCTATCTTTAGCAATGATAGAAGTCATGATCAGGTGACAGGACTGTTAGAACAGGAAGTTTTTTAATTAAATTTTTGTGATTTCAACAGGCTATTTTTTGAAGAACATATGCACTGACTTCCCAGTTCTGAAATTAGTCATGTCCAAAATAAACAAAAGAAATATGCCATGACAAATGCAGAAAATGTTTTGGAGCATTTGGGCACCTCCCTTACTTGCATGGGCAAAAAAGGACGGATAAGGGAAGAAACAGGCAGAGAGTATGCATTTCAAAACTTTCCTCCTATTTCAGATTTATATACTGTTATTAGTCATTCTAAAAAATTTATTGTTTTCATAGATGCCAGAATGAAATCCCCTTCCCCTTCCTCTTAGGGAAAGGGAGATAGTTTTTTACAAGATAGCTTCCTTACTCTTTAGCCAACCCGTAATACTCTATAAAATTTCTAGTCTTCAGTTTCTGTAAATTCCAAAGATCTGATAGTTGGCCATGAAGTAACATGATAAAAGTAAATACATAAAAAAGAGCTAATAAATTAGAAAATTAGGCTTTCAAAGTTTTAAAAGGGATGGTTCGAAGTATTTTTCTCATATGATGTATTGAATAAACACTGTATCAAAAGTTATTCTTTTTACCCATGTTTTCTCATCAGGATACACAATGGTAACATTTGAAAGAAGTTAAAGGGAAAATCAATGAAATTGACTGTGTTGGCCAAGAAAAGTGCTGTTTGGTATAGGCCCTGAACACTTGGAAAAATTGCACTGGAATGATCAATTTTTTTTTTTTTTTTTATTGTTGTTTCATATTTCATAAAGATTTTGACACATTTATTTGGAAAAGCTAAAATAAAATTTTCTAAAAAGTCTCCTATTTTATAAAATAGTTGCATAGTTGACAGAAATAATTGTTTTTCAGCTCGTTTTCACTTAAAGTTGCCTTAGTCTCCTGGAGCTGAAAATGGCACCCTGGGCATTTCATGACATATATGTCCAAGTTATGGTCATATAGTGTATATGTGAGTGTTTGGAGTACATATATCCATACATATGATGCATGCATATGCAGTAGACTCCCTCAAATCCATACAGCTTGGGACCAGAGGTTGGGCGGATTTTAGAATTTTGCGGATTTATGGTCATTGCTTTGTTTGCTTTTTTTAAACAGTAATTCAAATGCAATAAAAATTATAATGAATGATTGTAATATAGTAAAATATTCAAATAATTAAGTAAAGTAATAAATTAAAAGGATAAAGAGTAAGATAATTTAAAAACTGAATAAAATATTAAAAGTAAATGTCAAGTAAATAATTAATAATGTATATTTGAATATGCATAAAAAAGATGAGATACATTTTTCTTGAATTATTCAATGAAACTTTCCTTATTAAAAGTTCCTTATTATCCTCTATTAATTCATATCAAAATCATCATAATAATAACCAAAAAAGTGATATCAGCAATATCTTGGTTAAAAAAAAAAAAATAAAAAAAAAAAATTATACTTCTTTCATGGAAAAACACGAGTTCATTCATATTATTAAGAATTACACATTAAAATACATACAGGATGAAATAAAACTAAAAAATTCTGCAATTTTACCCCTACATCTGAAATGAAAGTCTCATTGTTTACATCTATAAAGATGTGCGGATTTTATGTTGCAGATTTTAGGGAGTCTACTGTAAAAACTTGGCAATGAAATGACCTTCACAAAATCATAACTGCAACCTTAGCATAATTATAAGTGTAGAGACCACTATAGCAAAGAAGTACTAGCATGCTCAAAACTGCACTGTACCGAGAGGACAAGGGAAGCAAAGAGATCTCTTTTTTTTTTTTTTTTTTTTTTTTTTTTTAATGAGGTGACTGAAGGGAAATTTTAGATAGCTTATTAATTATTGAAACAGTAGAGTAACAAGTAACACAGGGGAATTCAAAACAGAATTAAAGAATTTTAAAGATGTTAAACTTAGTGAACTTGGAGTGTTTGCTTTAGAAGAGAAGCAAGGCAGAGGAAAGAAATTTCAGGGAAGGGAATTTAGATGACTAATTGAATAAAAACATAGAAAATTCTCATCCTTGAAGAATGGTAGACTATCAAATAATAAATGTAACAGAAAATCAAGATTTATATTCAAATAAACAAACAAAAAGAGATATATATATTTAATATCTAAAATTACCCTGGAAATAAAGTCACGAGCTCCAGAAGATATGTATGGTGGATATACTACAGCAACAGTCCTTATCAAGGTGTAAGTGGCAGCAACAGAATTTGCTTCAAATGGTGGCTTTCCTACCAGAAATTCATAGCACAAAACTCCAAGGCACCAGAGATCAACTTTTTCGTCATATTTTTGATTGTCTAGCATTTCCGGAGCCAAATAGTCTAGAGTTCCACACATTGTTGTTCGTCTAGATGATGGAGCGTGGACTGACCATCCAAA
Organism: Maratus speciosus; assembly: GCA_963932465.1. Taxonomy (NCBI): domain Eukaryota; kingdom Metazoa; phylum Arthropoda; class Arachnida; order Araneae; family Salticidae; genus Maratus; species Maratus speciosus. Next base: position 104,171,439 of record OZ010794.1, read on the forward strand.
ATCGGCAATTTTCAGTTCATTCTTGGCACCTATGAGTAAGTTTTCTGGCTTGATATCACGATGGATAACTTTCTTGGAATGACAATATTTAAGAGCAGTTCCTATTTTATACATATACTGAAAAAAGTAATAGAATAATGAATAACAAATTTTATATAAATAGACAACAAAAATACATTCAAAACAATAAAACCTGCAGAAATGAAACCTGTCACTAACAGAAAATTGTCATTGTTCCAGCAAAAAGAATACAATTATATCAGATGGTGTACTTAAGGTGGAAATCTAAATAATACATTTCCCTTGCCCCTTTTATAATTCTATCTCAGCAAGTGCAGGTTTTAATATTGAATTAAGATTTAATTAGGTTTTAGTATTAGAAGCAATGTATAATGCGAATATATTTTACAACAAAGTGCTTTTTCCCCCCCAATCATATGGATAACACATGATGGCAAATAAAACTGCTCACACATGGATTCCTGAATGTCAATCATTTTAACCAGATGATTAAAATCAGCAATTTAAATCACAACTTAAATCAACTAATTTTTTTTAATTGTTTAAAATTATATTCATTTTTTACCGACTTCAAAAAAAGGAGGAGGTTATCAATTCGACGCGTATGTATGTATGTTTTTTTTTTTTTATGTATGTTCACCGATTGCTCCGGAACTTTTCGTCCGATTTATGTGATTTTTGTTTTAATTGAAAGAGGATACTCTCGAATTGGTACCACTTCCGTTTCATCGAAATTGGTTGAGTGGTTTTTTAGTAATTCAACAAAAACCAATAAAATAAAGGATTTCTCGCAAATTATCTTTCATTGTTGTAACCGGTTTCTCAATCATAAGCATAAAACTATATATTCATATACGTTGTCGCGAAACTTGGCGCCATTTGATGAAATGCCGCCAAATTTGGCGACCAAAATAAGTCACCATAAATGAAGCCAACTTGGTTGTAACTGACTAATTTGGCGATATTCCCATTCACATTCAGTAATGGATTTTCTCCAATCTGTTTCTTCACGTTTTTTAATCGGCAGCCATATTTACAATTCTCAATTGCCAATCGCGTTCAAAATAGTAATTTAATGTACATTAATTAAATATATAACATTATTTAAAATGCTAAATAATACAGAAGCAAACTAAATTATAAAACAATAATTTAGTATACAGTAGTTTAGTTTAATTAAACTGTACTTATTAGTTATCCCGTCGACCAGTTTCGCCAAATTATATAAATCGCCAAACCACTCTCCAAATTATACAAATTGACATAGTTTTTATTTTAAATAACGAAATACCAAATAAAATAGTATAACATTAATAAAAATACAAATAAAACGTTGAAATAAAAATCACTTGATGACGTAAACACGTGTTGTCAAGTGAATGTGACATTTACGATCAGCCATTATTGGCATTTAATCTTACATTTTGGCAACAGTAATCTGGTCGACGGGATAACTAACAAGTACCAATTAAACACATTACATCTGACTGGCGGCACATAATATATATATATAATATTATATACATATCTATATTATATTATATTAAATAGTTATGTGTATGAATGCTTTATGATTGCCTTTAATATTCCCACTAGATAACATTAGCGATAACTTTCCTGTATAGGGGCTTTGTCGAGAAAATGAAATTTTCACGGATATTTTCTGACAACCTATTAACTGTCTCATATACACAAGCAAGTTTTTCAATATTTATAAATTTATTTATTGTAAACCGCCATTTGTCTACTTTTGTATACAAACATAAGTTAAACCAAGATTCCTTTGCTGGAAAAGTACAAAATTAACAATATGGAAAGAAAAAAAGGAGTTACTGTAATTCGTATTGCAGACGGCATTGTTGGTGCGGTGTATTTACATGGCACAGAACTTAAACATCAGTAGACATAAGCATAACTGCAAAAGCAAGTCAGTGAGTTACGCAGTTTTGAAAACATCTGAATTGTATCAAGAAATGAGAGCAAGTAACTTTTAATCAGATTGCACGATAAACGCAAAAAGTGCGCGATGCTAACATCAAACATGGTTTAAAGGAAATGCGAATATCATAAGTTGCTTCCGAAATTTCTATGTTTTGCGGTACTGTACTCACTAAAATACGCCAGTTAGTATGCAGACCGATGATGCAATCAATATCAATACTATTAATGAGCATAACGATGAATTTCTAATCTTCCGTAATCGAACCCACAGTTAAGGCTCGTGAAACAAAAATGATATCAGCAACAATGTGGTTTAATGTAAATGTGGATATCATAAAATGTTTATTTCACAAAAACGCTTCAATGCACCAAATCGTTTTAGCTCAGAAACGCCAATTGGCAGTGGACTCAATAACAGTAGATTACTTAATAGTTTTAAAATCTCCACTACTCAACGTATTGCAAATGATGATGCAATAAGAAGCCTAAATGCCTAAGTAAATTAAGCTGTTTTTGTCAAGAAAGAGGAAATACATATCAACCAAAAATAAACAAAATGCCGAAATGAAGAAGAAATGTAATATACACGGTGTCCATAATTAATCGACCCTACTTTAAAGTTGTCTACAGACAAAACTATTGTTCATAGAGTTGTGAAATTTTGTGAAAAACATAATAAATGTATGGGAATTTGTTTAAGCAAAGAAAACAAACAAAAACAATAGTTCAAAATTTCGCCACCAGAAGGCGATTTTTAATAAAATACACATTTAGAATTACGATAGTTTAGAAATTTTATCTATTATCTTAACCTGAATCTAAAGACAGCATTTCGCGACATGTTCCTAGCATTTCCCTGAACACACTGCTGTCAACTGTGGCGGCATGCTAGCTTACGATTCCAAATGGTATCTGAAAAGGATGATCTTCACGCGGAACAATTTTTGTCATAACAAAATTTGTTAAACTATCATAAATGTACGCTTAATGTGCAATTCGTTAAAAAATGGCCTCCTAAATTTTTTTTTGCTCAAATTCCGATACCTTTATTCTGTCCTTCACAACATTCTGAACAATAGTTTCGTCTGTAGACAACTTTAAAAGGGTCGTTTAATTATGGACACTCTGTAAATGAAATTTCTAATCTACCGTAATGCTAAATGTGTAATTTATTAAAAACCGCCCTCTGGTGGCGAAATTTTGAACTATTGTTTTTGTTTGTTTTCTTTGCTTAAACAAATTCCCATCCCTTTATTATGTCTTTCACGAAATTTCACAACTTTATGAACGATAGTTTTGTCTGTAGATAACTTTAAAGTAGGGTCGTTTAATTATAGACACCCTGTATATAAAAAAAATTTCACAAAAAACCTGTGTTTTGAATGTACACATAAATCAGGACAGAAGCATTTACTTATCAAAGTAACATCTTTAAAAGTTTATTTAAAAGTCTGCAATTTCCTCCAAAACAATCATGCAAAAATAGTAACTCGAAAAAACTAAAAAGTGAAAAATAAACTTTTTTACCAAAAATAAAACCGACTTCAAAAACTACTGCAAAGTAAAAAATAATTTTTTTACACAATAGTTAATAAGAAATTAAATTAAGAGCATTTCATTTACCATGCGTATTATTATATTTATGTACATTAATTTGATTTTTTGGAGTCGGTGCCAGCCAAGCCAAGTTCGTAAATCGACAAATACAAATCGTAACAAGATTCAGAAAAAACGTTTCTGAAAAAAAATTAAATTCTCAATCAACTCAGACAGCATCCTGCATTTGAAAATCTGTGTTTGGCTACGATTTTTTTACATAATATCCGTATAAACGCACTAATTTTATAATAACCCTTAATTTAACACACATAATTATAGCTAATCTCACTTGAAAATACACGTTTATAAAATCTGATGAAATGTTTCAAAAATGGTAAAATAAAAATTTTTTAACTAAATAATAAATCATAAAAAAAACTCGTAGATATTTGGATGTTTGTCTGTTGGATAGTTATACTTAACTTCATTTGGCTGGCACCGACTGCAAAAAATCAAATTAATGTACATAAATATAATAATACGCATGGTAAATGAAATGCGCTTAATTTAATTTCTTATTAACTATTGTGTAAAAAAATTATTTTTTACTTTGCAGTAGTTTTTGAAGTCGGTTTTATTTTTGGTAAAAAAGTTTATTAAATGATATGAAAAAGTATTACAATTTTTGCCTACTGATTTAAACATAAATCATAATTTTCTTTGAATAATCAAATTATTCATTTTACATATTATAAACAAAATACATTTTTGGAAATAAAAGAATGACCATTTCATTCTAAAAATAAATAAACAACAAATTGAGGCTAAAGTTGAATGAACAAATGCTAACTCCAGCCTAATATCTACTATAAAAGAATGCCTAATAGCCTAATAGATGTTAAACATTTTAGGGTAGGTATTTGAGGCACCCAGAAAATTTGTGCAACTTTTCTTTTGTAATATCTGAAAACAAAATCGAAGACCTGGCTGAAGGGCCGTGGTCGTGGGCACTTAGCCAACCTGTGAATTTTTAAATTTCCAAAATTTTAGTTAAGGGGAAAAAAAATTCCTTAAGGTACTTTGAAATTTTAATACTTTCAAATTTAGCCTTTATTGAAATAAAAAATGAAAAAGCCAGATTATTTAGTCAGATTTAAAATTGTGCTAGGAGGTTTCAAGTAGTATTTCATAACTATCGAAAAAAGTATTTGAGGCACACTGAGATTTAGACTGAATAATATTTATACAGAGAAAGAAATATTTTGAAAAAGACAGGCGATTTTGGAGGAACTTTCTACCTGCCAGGTTATAGGAAATGTTATATGTGAGTGAGAATAAAGCTGGGCTTGCGGTGCTTCACGGAAGATCAGTTTACTGACTTATGTTATAAACAAAACGTAAATCGTATTGCAGCGTGTCACATTGTAAATGCAACATTTTCACCGCAATCGCGACTTTGGCGTTTGCACGTGGTCATATTTCCTATAAATAATCTTCCTTTTAACTATTTTCATATTTTCCATTAATACTTATGTAACTTGTTATTCCCATTTTTCAGCATTTTTAATTACCTTTAATTTGACGTATTAATTATATTTCTACGTCACTTAGTTCAAATTTTGACTTCCTGTCTTCACAGTCTCTTATTTTGATTAATTTCCCAGTTTGTTTTTGACATTTAGCCGCACTATCATTGCATCTGCTCCACGTGGGAGGACGATTCGTTTCTTCCTCAGCTGTGGTTTTAGGCCTATGATTCTAGCACATGTAATAAATCGCATCTATTTATAAAAATATATATATATATATATATATATATAATAATAATAATAATCCATACTTAAGAGAAATATAGATTGCTAATTCTTAAAAAAAAAAAAAAAGATAAATTACACAGCCAAGCATTCAAATAAATAATTATTTAACAAATTATTTATTGATTCATATGTGTACTAGGACTTCCCTCAGAGGGATTAGTCTGAGCGCTATTGCCGAGAACATAGATTTAATAATAACTTGTTGCAAGTAAAGAAAATGAGATACTATCTTTAATTGGCCATATACTGGTTACTAATTCAAATGATGAAATATCTAGATTAGTGAACCTGAAAAAAAAAAAAAAATATCCTTATCCATTTTAACAGGCATGAGAGTGGGTAAAGAACAAAAAGTCTGAAAATACGCGTAAGCTAAAATTTGGTAAAAAACTGAAAGACTGCGCACGAAATCGTATTTTGCACAAAACAGGCAAAAAACACAAATTTTGTCAAAGGGATCGAAAAAAAAAAAGTGGATTTCGTCAAATGATTGCTGGAAAAACGCGAATTCCGTCAAAAGATCGCGGAAAAAACGCGAATTTCGTCAAAAAGCGGGAAAAGCACGAATTTCGTCAAAAGATCGCGAAAAAAAAAACGCGAATTTAGTTTAAAGGATCGCGGAAAAAACGCGAATTTCGTCAAAGGATCGCGGAAAAAAAGGGGAATTTCATCAAAGGATCGCGGAAAAAACGTGAATTTCGGCAAAAGATCACGCATTTCGTCAAAAAAGGCGGAAAAAGCACAAATTTCGCCAAAAGATCGCGAAAAAAACGCGAAATTCGTCAAAAGTTCGTTTAGGAAGGTATAAACTCTCAGATAATCCGCGGCGGCGTATAGATAATCCGCATTATACGAAAAATAAAGTTTTTTAACGTATAATCTGCGGATTATAGGCAGGAAATTAGGGTATGATTGCTATCTTTACTTCGATTGTAGAATCTTTTATTATCAAATGTTGAATCTTTTGTGTATGTATTGAATCTTTTTTAATCAAATGAACCTCAGATTCATTTGGTGTATAATAAAATAAACGATTTAGAAAAAGTGTTGCTTTAATTACTTTCTGTATCTTCACTGAAAAAAAATGACGAAAAGTATATTCTGGAGAAATTTAGAAAAAGGAAAGAATCAGCTCTCCATCTTACAGCAAACATTTTAAATCCTGTAATGCGGTGCCTTAAAACCTTCAGATTTGCTTGATGATTTAAAATTCATTTATGATGTTCATCATCATATGAAATGAGGGAGCACCCAGTTTAAAATGGATGTTTTTCATTACAGAGAAAAAGAAGACCTCTGGGAAAGAAAAACCTTGTGGGAAGGGCTAGAGAATATGCCTCCTCTAACATGGTGGAAAACATTACAAGGCACTAATATATTATCTGAAGTAGCTTTGCACACATTAAGTGTATCTATTATGTCTGCCGTGACTGAAAGAACTTTTAGCTGGATTCACAGTAAAAAAAACACCTGACATCAGAAAGGGCAGCTAAGCTAACCCATTTATTGTATAATTGGAAGCTGCTACACAATGAAGTACATAAACAGAATACACCCAAAATAAAGAAAAAGGAAATAAATGAAAACATTTCAGAAACAAATTGTAAAGAAAAAATATTTTCAAGTGATGACAGCTTAGAAATGGAGGACTTTAAAAATTCAAATTCCAAAATTGTTGGCGTCTAACTGATTTTACAATGAGAGAGAAAATCCTATTGATATTATAAAATTATACTTTTCATTGTCAATATTATTCTCTATATCTATATTTTTGCATATTATTTATATATAAATATTAAATTGTGATTAATATCGAACTGCTTTCCACAATCCAATATTACTGAGTTGAGAAAATTATACATTTTTCATTCAATATATTATATATTTATTTATATACACACACAGTAGAACCTCTTTTATCCGAAACTCTTTTAACCAAAAGTCTCGGCTAACCGAAAACCACTTTTACATCTTTTATTTTTTTACTATCGCATTCCTTGTGTGCAAAATCCATTTTGAAACTTTTTTTTTTTTTAACCATCATATTTTTTGTGCACAAGCAGTCCTTTCTGAACTACGAGTACAAACAAATATTTTTGATCCCAGATTTCCTTTGAATTTTACTTGAGCTCACGTAAGCTGCAGAGTGGAAGAAAAAAATGAACAAATTAGCAATTCTGAAGCTTTTGAATGTTTTGCAAAAGATTTGGCATGGCTTAAGCAGCAGAAAGACTGTGATACTGGCGTACTAATAATATTAAAAAACTCTGTGATAAAGCTTCTAAGCAATCGAAACTGTGACAGACAAAACATTTTTTCAAACGCTTGTGATATATGTAAAAGGCACTTGATTTCAAAATTAAAATTCAGGTACTTTATTCTTGTTTCTATTTTGCTATTGCTTTATTTTTATTAAGCACTTGTTACCCTAATAAGAAATATTGCATATATTTCTCCTTAGTCTTAAATTTGAAGCATTCTCGATTATCCGAAAATTTCGATTTTCCGAAAGAGGGTCGGTCCCAATGACTTCGGATAATCGAGGTTATTTATATATATATATATATATTAGGGATGCACTGAATAGTGATTTTGGCCGAATACCGAATATTCGGCCAACAGGCGAACCGAATACTGAATATTCGGCTAGCCGAATAGTAACTGCTAGGCCGAATACCGAATATTCGGCCTGCCGAATAGTAACTATTTGGCCGAATACCGAATATTCGGCTTGTCGAATACTTTTATATTTCAAAGTTTAAAGGCATTAAAATGTTAAATTTTAAAACAATTTTACATAATATTTAAAACAGAAAGTTTTATTCTAATAAACAAGAGCTTTTTTCAAGTAAACTTTATGCTGAAAAAAAATCTGCTTTGAGTTATTTAAGAGGAGGATAGTTATAAAAATTTTTAAAGTAATAAAATTTTAAATTTCTTGGCTTCTTCTGAGAATTAAAACAAATGAATAAAATTTTCTTAAATTCTAAAAGAATCATTTTAAAATCAAAGAGAAATTGTGAAAAAATTGGAAGAAAAAGTGTATTATTTGTTTGTCAGGAAGAGTCTAAAGTAAAAATAAATAAATAATACAATCCATTCAAATTTTATATGATGGCAACTCAGCAAGAATAACTGTTCTACCCCTTTAACTAAGCAAGGAAGTTTTTAAATGCATCCTAGATTGGTGTCTGGAGTGGGCAATCATTTTCAGAAGTTGTAAACGTTGTTCTTAAAATCTTAGCAAGAAACAGATTATTTACTGGACAATGTTCAGGAACTTGCATTTTCACATGATTAATTCCTATGAAAATCCTCGTGATTGGTTAATTTTCCTAAATAATACTTAACAAACAGCAAATAAATAATGTAAAAACATTCTCTTTTATTTAAATATGATTCTGTTTCTAATTATTCTGAATATCTTTATAAGTTGACTATTAAACGTAGAAGTTGTATAAGGTTTTTAAAAATATGATTTAAAAGTTTTTTTTAAGTATTCAGTTCGGCCGAATATTTTGATATTCAGCCAAACCGAATAGTTTGATATTCGGCCAAGCCGAGTATTCGGTAACATGGCCGAATACTGAATAGATACCGAATATTCTGTGCATCCCTAATATATATATATATATATATATATAGCCTCTGCTTATTAACCAGGAGAAGACCCTTTAATTACCTTTGAGGAAGACTTAAAGGAATTGACTTGTAGCGGAGACAATGTCCAATCCGCACCTTCTATCTGTGTAACCTGTTAGTACCCTTGCCTAGTGCATGAGGAACGAACACAAATGGGCTTCCTCCAACCCGCTTGGCCAGCATAGAGGAATTTGGCCACCTACACCCTTTATTTTACCATGAATTCACAAAACAAATTATGGCCCTTAATTCCTGACAGTCTGCGTGTTCCTGGTTACGGCAGCGATCAGAAAGACATGAAGACAGAGGGTGCTAAGAATCACCGGGCTCGGGTAGGCTGCCGTAAGTTGATGACCTTGGCTACATATAATGGACGATCCCTATCTTCGGAAAATCATTTACAGGAACTTGAAGAAGAATTAGAAAGAATCAACTGGGACATCCTAGGATTATGTGAAGTAAGAAGAAATGGAGAAAAGAAGATAGATCTTGGCAGCGGACATGTATTATATTACAGAGGTACAGAAGATGGAAGAACAAGCGGTGTAGGATTTCTGATTCTTAAAAGGTGGAAGAATTACATCGTAGAATATGATAGTGCATCAGATAGAGTTGCAAGGTTAGTAATACAGGTGTCCAGAAGATACAAACTGCAAATTACTTAAGTTTATGCACCAACAGTAAGCTATACTGATGAAGAAGTTGAGGATTTCAATGAAGAAGTAGCTTCAATGCATCAAAAGGGAAAATGCTACATAAAATTAATAATGGGAGACTGGAATGGTAGAATTGGGGAAAAAGAAAAAGGTGAGTTATCAGTAGGAAATCATGGGTATGGGGTGCGTAATGAAAGATGAAACAGATTGATTGAGTTTGCAGAATGTGAACAGTTGTATATCATGAATTCATTTTTCCAGAAAAATCCACAAAGAAAATGGATATGGCATTGTGCAAGTGGCTCAACAAGTAAAATCGACAACATCTTAACAAACAAAAAGCATCTTATTCCGGATTGCAGTGTTCTCAATAACTTCAATACAGGAAGTGATCACAGGTTGGTTAGATGCAAATTGCTGTTAAATACTAAAGTGGAAAGAATGAAGCTTTTGCAACACTCAAAGAAATCAATCAATATAATAAATCTCCAGAAACATAAAGAAGAATTCCATTTGGAACTTAAAAACCGTTTCCAAGTACTTCAATCAACTTTAGAAGAAGATCAAGATGTTACAGTAGTGAATAAGAAACTAACCAATATTCTACAAGATATTGCAAAGAAGATAGCCGGCAATGCCCAAGTAAAGCAGACAAAGAAAATAACAGAAGAAACAAGAAGATTGATGAAGAAATGCAGAGAATTTAAAAGGAAGGAAAATGATCCTAAATCAAGAGTTGAATATGCTGAATTATGTAAAACGGTAAGAAAATGTGTTACAGAAGATATCAGAAAATTTAACTGTGATCTTGTCAAGAAAGTTTTAGAAGATAACAAAAGTTTAAAATCAGCTAGGCGCAAACTTTGTGTTGGAAGAAAAGGTATTTTTGCACTAAAGAGGGCAGATGGAACAATCACCAAAATCAATAAAGAAATAGTACACATTGTCGAAAAATTCTATAACGATTTATATAAATGTGAAGATCAAAGGGAAATCAACCTATGTGATCCATGAGAAAACTTAACAGAAACCGAAGCCATAATCCCAGTGATGACAGACAAAGTTTTACAAGCCATTAAATTTGTGAAAAAAAGGTAAATGTCCAGAAGAAGATGGAATTACAATCGACCTTATCAAAGAGCAGGAGAAGAATTTGCAAAAATGCTATCCTTATTGTTTTCCAAATGTCTCAAGAAGTCAGGAAGTCAGAAGATTGGAATAATGCTGTGATGGTGCTACTTTACAAGAAAGGAGAGAAGGAAAACATTAAAAACTACCGTCTGATCAGCTCACTATCAGTGATTTATAAAATTTTCACCAAAGTTTTAACGACAAGACTTCAATCAGCTCTGGACTCAGCTCAATCTAGAGAACAAGCAGGATTCCAAAGTGGATTCAGCACAATGGATCATATCCAAATGGTAAGGGTACTCATAAAAAAACATAAGGAATATAATTTACCTCTCTGCCTTGGCTTTATTGATTATGAAAAAGCATTTGATTCGGTCTACACATCAACAGTAGTAGAATCTCTGGAGGACATTGGTATAGACGAACCTTACATCAATATTATAAAGAAGATTTAGAAGAAAGCAACAGCAACCATCCGCTTGGACAATGGAAAAGCAAAGATCAAGCTTGGAAGAGGGCTAAGACAAGGAGACACCATTTCGCCTACGCTTTTTACTGCTGTCTTAGAAAATATTTTCAAGAAGCTGGATTGGGAAAACAAAGGGATTAGAATAAATGGGGAATATTTAAGTCATCTCTGATTCGCTGACGACATTTTAATTTTCAGTAACAGTCCTGAAGAATTGGAAAATATGTTAAAAGATTTGGCAGAAGCTAGCATTAATGTGGGATTAAAAATAAACTTGGAGAAGACTAAGGCAATGTTCAATTCATTTGCATCAAAAAAGAAAATCATCTACAACAACACTGAAATTAAAGAAGTGCAAAGTTATGTGTAGCTTGGGCAGGAAATATCATCGGATAATAGTATCATGAATGAAATCAATAGAAAAATAAGAAATGGGTGGAGTGCTTTTGGGAAGAACAATATTATTCTGAAGAGTAACATGCATCTTTGTTTGAAAAGAAAGGTGTTTAACCAATGTGTTTTGCATGTGCTAACTTATGGAGCAGAAACATGGACGCTAACAAAACAGATGGTACAAAGATTACAAACAACACAGAGAAGTATGGAAAGATGTATGCTAGGTATAACTAGAAGAGACAGAAAAATAATAACCTGGATAAGAAGTCAGACGAAAGTTTTTGACATCATTGAAAGAATTAAATGGCTAAAATGGAAATGGGCTGGGCACATTGCAAGAAGACAAGACAATAGATGGAGCATAAATACCCTACAGTGGTATACCAGAGATATAAAACAGCCAAGAAGACAATCTCAAGTAAGATGGAGTGATGAAATCAGAAAAGTAGCCGGTGTAAATTGGATGACTAAAGCACTAGACAGGAAATATTGGAAAATTCTGGGTGAGACCTACATCCAGCAGTGGACTGAAAATGGTTGTTGGTGATGATGATGATGATATATAAGATTTATATAAATTGGTACATTATTTATAAATCTATTTCTTATAAAATCAAGCTATGTCTAATACTAAACGGTTCTCTTCAACATAAAATTATTGAATTAAGAAAATTATATTTTTCACTTTTATATTAAACATTTGCTTAATTTGTGTATTATATATTTGTATATATATTTTAGATATCAATATTCTCTCAAATTTATAGAAAAGAAAAATTCATATTTTGGATAAAATGATTCTCAATAAACATTAACTTTTTTACATGCTTCACATTTTCACATTTTTTAAAAAGTACATTTAAATTCGATACCTAAATGTGAATTGTTGAGTTTTTTTTTTTTTTTTTTTTTTTTTCAATTAAACAATTGCAATAAGTCTAATGTTCTACATTTTTCTTTCTTTTACACCCTTTCCCTTTCTAATAGTAAAATGAACGCAATTTCACAATTACATTTAATTGAAAATAAATACCCAGATAAATATTCAAATTGGGTATTTTATTCTTAAAAATAAATACCCGTGTATGTTATATCACTGGACAACACCTCGCAAAATTTATCTTAAGATGAATTGCAAGTGAATGTGTGCACAAGCACAACAAATCTAACTGAAACAGTCTCTCTTAAGAACATGTGTCTCCTAGCAAGAGTGAAGTTGTTAGAAAAATTTTGGAGAAAAGTTTCTCATTCGTAGTGAAGCATGTGCAACTGTAGAAGGGCTATTTTGTTTGTATATTAAAATATTTTTCTCCTTATATAATGGACGGTATTCCTGTGACAGTCACAGTACATAAAATGGCAGTGTGATCGTTTGTTTTCACTTTGCATTCACCAAGGTTTTTTTCGCTATTTCTCTTTACAGCGTTATTTTATTGACTAACTTATGAGCTTATAAACCTAATTAATGATAATATAGGCATAGTCTTTCATTAATTAATTATTAAATAAGGAAAAAAAAATGATAAAAGCATGATTTGCAGGATTTAAATGAAAAAAAATTCAAACACTAAAAATTAACACTGAAATTTTTAAATAAAAGCATATTTAAGTAAAATAAGTTTAATTTACATATTTTATAAACAAACCTCAATTTAAACACTAGAAATTTCACTCATTTATACAGACATTGGCTGTAATTTATTTTAACATTTTTTCTAGAAAATTCGATAATCTGCACAAAATTAACCTCAAATCAAATAAATATTCCTTATTTATGAGTCATTCCATGTCAATTCAACCAATTTTGTTATGTTATGGTTTGTAACCTGACCGATAGAGATTTGGATGAAACTTTGTGTACGTACTAACTCTACCTTGATATGAACAAATTAGAAAAATTTCCTTCCTAGACCTCATAGTTTGTGAGATATGGGGGTCCAATTTTTGGATTTTTCTCAAATCGCACATTTCTGAGCCTGTATTTGAAGAGTGTGGTTCCATCTTCAAAAAATTGTTTCTCTGGATCTAAAATCCAAATGCGCTTAAAAAAATCACTGTAAGTACACCAAAAGATGCAGATTCTAATAAAAAATATGTAAAAAATTAATTTGTAATTTTTAAGGCCAAAAAATTAAACCAAAAGTGAAAGTTATGGTTATTTTTCTGAATTTTTGTCATTTTACAAAAAAGGCTCTCCACAAAAAGGCAAATAAAATTTCCAATTTAATTTTGTTTTAAATAACAGTTTACACTTTGTGCTTTCTATTTATGAAATAAAAATGATGTCTTTCTCGTGGCTTATATAAAATTTTTGCCCTGTTTTGGGAAATTGCACCAAAAAAAAACTATGCCTAATTGTAGCTGCAGTACCTAAATAATTACTATTGTTCCTGTGACTTGGTGAATTTATTATTATTTAATAACTGTTTCTTTTTTTTATTTGCAAAGTAAAATTTTTCCTTTTTTTCTGAGTAAAAGGAAAAGAAAAGTCTATGACCGCAATATACCCCCCCCCCCCCCCCCACCTCCATTAAATTTTGTGCATAATCTTAGTGTTTCATTTATTTAGTTTTTTTTTAATTATTATTATTTAAACATTTTTGTAATTTAAACAATATCCTAATTTTATTTAAACTAATTAAAACAGAAATTCTTCTGATGGTATAGAAATTAAAAAAAATTACTTTTTACCAATCACATTTCCAATATTATATCTTTTGTGTGTGTGTGTGTGTGTGTTTGTGTTTGAATTAAAATATTTTAATTATTTGTATTTAAAAAAAATGTTCAAAACTTTGTATTATCTTGGTAAGTTTAACAAGTTTAAATATGCTTTTTATCATTTAAATATGTTTAAGTATATTTAACAAAGCTAAGTTCATTTCTACAGGATGAAACATATTTCTACATCTGCCTTGCATAAACACATTCTGACAACGACATGATAAAGCTTTTTATTTAAAGCAGGTTATGGAATCTGTTAATCAAATCATTGTTAGTTTGATATTTCTCATAACAGAAGCATGATCTAATTTACTTTGTGCTGCAAAATGCATTCAGGTTTTCTCAAATTTTGTAGCTTGTGATATGTTTAATTTTTTTTTTCATTGTTGTCCTAGTATGGGACTTTATATTAAACTTTCAGGCTTTCAGTGTTTGGAACATTGACTATGACTGGCTTAGAGCGCCAGAAATAGATACAAAACACAAAGAACTAAACTATACTAATTATCTCTGCGATTCAAAAAAATATCTTCTATTACTTAGGACTATTCCATTTGTAATAATCATCTCATTAATATGCGTGAGCATTACAGAATTTATTTTTAAATGGAATACGAATTTTTTCTATATAAATGTGCAGATCCATTGCTAGTGAAAAACTATTAGAGCTGTCAGTAGAGATTTATCCAATAGATTGTTTAGTTCAAACATAGGCTGAAACTGTTATTTTTGCACAAAACTTTCAGAAAAGAGTTCAAATACTGGTTAAATGTGAATGGGCCAGTGCTATATATATATAATAATTAAACAATAATTTTTTTTATAATAAGTGATAATGATAGTGCTGAGTACAATACATCATTCAACAAAGATGAAGTTCTTAAATCTTGACTCCCCACTTCATGAATTAACTGAGAAAAAAGAAAATCTTGCCATTGCCAGAAATAAGGAAAGTTAAGGCTACAGGTTCAGAATAAAGTGTTTCAAAAGTAATGGGTCCGAAAAAATTTTTTCATTTTGATATTGCAGACCCTTTAATTTTATGAGGTTTGATGATATAAGCTTATTTGTAAAACTTCTAGAAACTAGAAAAAAGTTAAGTGACCTCTCAAAGCCGTCGAACTTTTAAAAAATTGGCATTTTTTTCGAAAATCTCCAAATTGACGTCCATTTTTTTCAAAAGCAATAAACAAAACAATTTTTACAGTAGGTTGAAGTTTGAATTTAATATTCTTGATCTCTTAAGGTAAGTTTTTTTTAAGTGTTTCTTCAATGGCCAAGTAATGAATTGCTGATGATATTCTACTGTGTGATAGAGGAGCTGACCTTGATCCTCTTCTTACATGAGTAGATTATTGAATTCAGTGTCTAATAACGCGCGCATACTGGTACAGCACGTTTGGCACAATCATTTACCACTAATAAAGAATATTTTTTTCTTTGACAATATTATAATCGTTTATCTACAAATGAATCACCATCGTTTTTTAGAAATGAACTGACAAATTTTAGGACTGTAAAAAGATTGATTGCTTGGCTGCAAAATCTCGTAGCATTTAACCAAGTTTCTTCTTAGGTTTTCTGAAACTGAAACAATTGCCTTTTTTGCTTCAATTAATATAGGATCTGAAAAGAGTGATAACCCAATCATGTTCTCACTTAGGTACCAAAGTTTTCTTTTATGTTTTATCAAGAACTTTTTTGCCAGTTCATTGTCTATTTTTTTAAAATAATTCCAGATATTTAAGAGAATCAAATCATTCTAAGGTGCACTACAGCTTAAAGGTACAGAGGACCACGCTTTTATATAAATTGTCGCGATAAACAGGTGCGTTTTAATACACATACCTCATATTTCATGAAGTTGAATTGCTCACGAAAGCGAAATTTTTTAATGGAAGAAATTCTTTTTGTTATCCACTGCGTACGATGGTATGCACCAGAAGGGCTGAATGTAACTTTGCTTTTGCCTTTAAGAAATTGTGATGTGATTTCACACAAAGCAGTAAGGGTAAGTTTTATGCCAGGGACTGCACTAAAATTCTAAAGCATTTGCTGGGTTTCCCTGGGTGGCCATCCCGGGTTAGTTTTATGAACTTCAGATAATCATCACAAGTTTGAATATTTCTGTGACTGTTTGTAAAGGAAGGCTACAATGACACTTCTGTTTAGTTGTAGCTAGTGTTTTTCATCTTCAGTTAAAACACAACCATCAGTATCCTTATCAATTGCTGCATAGCTGGCAACATATATCATGGCCAGTAATCTTTAATTCTACCCAAAATAGCGATCTGAGGTCCTGATTCCTGGTGAAGTGAAAATAAGTCAAATACAGCAGAAGCTATGATTATAAGGTTATGATGCTTCTTATGTTCACGCTGTACAAACATTTTATCCTCATGAAACGTAATCATTTTCTGCACTTCTAGTTGATCATGAAGATGTTTTATTTTGATATTACATACCCTCTTATTTTATGAGGTTTAATGATATAAGCATATTTGTAAAATTCTAGAAACTAGGAAAAAGTTAAGTAACTTCTCAAACCTGACAAACTTTTAAAAACTTGGCATTCATTTCGAAAATCTACAAATTGATGTGCATTTTTTCTAAAGCAATAAACAAAATAATTTTTAAAGTATGTTGAAGCTTGAATTTAACATCATGTACAAATGATGTAATGTTTGACCAGTAGTTGGTAATAATTGGTTATAAAGTACTTTATGAAAAATGGAAATCAGATGTGAAGACCACATTATTACTTTTGATTTTTCTACTGGAGATATGTCACTCGTCTTCTTTGACAAAACAAATTGCTTAAATTTGTATTTGATACAACAATTTCATCAATTTTCACAGTAATTGTGAGGAAACATGTTATAAAGAAAGTATTAAAAATTGAACTGGAACATCATAATTCAGATTTCAGAACATGCAACCAACCAACATGAAATAAACTCCTTTCTCTAAAAATACTAGACATTTCTCTTTACTGCGTTTTTGAAAATTTTCTTCTTTTCACTTTAAGTGATTTATAATAAAGGTTTTAATAAACTATATATTTCTACTATGTGCAATTGCAACGTCATTAAAATAACGCTTATTCTAAGGAAATACTAGATACCTCACTTCACTTCCATTTTTTATTCTTCACTTTACTTTATGCGATTTATAATAAAGATTTTAATAAACTATATTTCCATTACGTACTGTGTGGTGTCATAGATAGAGGAAATTATGAGGAAAATTAATGCGTTATTGCAATTATTTCCATGGTATAATGACAAGCTTAAAAAATACAATTATGAAATCTTTAAGCTTCTTGAGAAGTCAGTTGTTATTAAAATAAAAACTTCAAATTTTTACAATATGTTTATCTCATCATTTCTCACAATTTAAGCCCCTATGCATGTCCCTTTTCAATTTTTTTTTTTTTTTTTTTGGAACACCATAGTTCAGAAACAATTGAACTGATTGAAAAGTTTTATAATTGTAATGAATATTGAAGAATCACGACTAGAAAAAAAAAAAAAAAATGTAGTTAGCACTGCAAGAGTGTATTATGCACAAAAGCGATTGATATTGTGTCATCTACATGAGTTGTATTCTCTTTTTAAACAGGAATTTCCAAAATATTTGAGGAGTATAAATCTAGTTATTCAATCCAGTATTAGCAGCACTGTTCCTTTAAATGAATTTGTGACAAGCTTAATAAAATATTTGGAAAATATTATTCCTTTCATTTATAACGAAAGCTAAATCCAATTTTTTAAAAGGAACAAAAGCAAACTATGGCTCTCAAAAAGCTATTGTTTTGTTGGATTTAAGCGAAAATTTTACTTTTCTTATTTAAGAGGAGGTTCAAAGTTATCAATGGACCAAAGAAGCTGCACTCTTCATCCAACTGTCATATACACTGTCTCCCAGTAATGGATTATCAGTAAGCAATCTATGTATTTTATCTTATGATATGCAACACGATGTCACTTTTTGTGTGTTTAATAGGTACAAAAAAAAAATGATAACATTTGTAAAAAAGAGATTTCCTGATGCAAAAAAAGCCTTTGACTTTAGTGATTGGTGCTTTGACCAACATAAAAATTGCAAAATTTTCATAAACCTTTGCCACCATGAAGAGGATTTCCTTTCAAGGTATTTAACAATCTTTTTGGGGGGAGAGGGGCTAGCCACCGATTTTGAAATACAAAGACCATCATGTTTTAGATATTAAATTATGAAGACGAACTTTTTATCTTTGTCTGTTTTCCATGTTAGAAATTATTATAAGAAAGTTCATAAAGGCAAAGGGTAAATGCTAGTAATCAGAACATTTTTTTAAGAATACAAATAAAAAAGTCAGATAACATTAAAAGAGGGCATATAAAAAACAAACATTAATGTTTCTATTCATAACAATATAAATATTACAAATAGAACTCACAGTAGCTGCTGTCTTCTCATCAAACTTTTTTACTTCTTGCAATTTTTTATATAACTCTCCCCCAGGAGCATATTCCAAAACTAAGTACACCCGATTCTCATCGTAGAAATAGCCATAGAGTCGCAAAATGTTAGGATGCCTGCAATAAAAAAGAAATTCAATATAGTATTTGAAAGCATTCATTTGCTAAACACGAAAAGATCACATTTAATTAAGTAAGCATACTTCACTTTTGTCCTATATGCAAGACAACAGAGATTTATCAAATTTTCATGAATAATTGTTTTTATTTATGTTCAGCTATTAAAACAGATATTAAGTTTCATAAACGTTGCTTATACAATCAATTTATCTATATACATAAAAGAAAGTCTGGATTGGGGATTAATCAACGCACAGCCCAAACTACTGAACCTAAAATCTTGAAAATTGGGGTACTTATGACAGAGTGCCGCTGAGAAAAGATTTTCTAAAATTCCACCCCTAAGGGGGATAAAAACAGAGAACGAACTTTTAAAAAATTCCTTAAAAATCTGATTTTATAGTTACTTTTCAACTGATAACATATTTTAGTGTATTTTTGTATGTTGAATCGAATGGCATTAACCAAATTCTTTTAAGTGTAATAGTTCATGAGATATTTCATATTTTTCTAATTTGGCGATGTCTTTGGCGCCAAAACCTCAAAATTTCAAGCGATAATTTCTAAAAATACATCCATACTATGGTAAGGAAAGAAATTCAAATTGAATAATTTTTTTAATCAATTCTTTTGGTTAAATAATTAAAACAACTATGTCAGTTAGGAAAAAAAATTACAAACACCTCAAAAACTAAACTGTGGTACTTTTACGTTTTACCAACAACAGCCAAAATGTATGGTATCGCGCCATTTATTTCAGCCGTAACCGTACAAACGATTTTTATTGGAAACCATGCCAAACATTAACTTTTTCTATTTTAAAGAACGTGAATATATATTTTTTTGAGTATTATTGAATCGTAATCTCACAAAACTTTTTAATTAGTTTTTTTTTTTTTTAAATAAAAAACATTTAGTTTTAATTAAAACTTACATTTATTACTGATACTGACATGAATTTTACTATTTATTGCTGACACTGACACGAATTTTACAATTTGACAGTTATCTGATGATGAGGAAGCTACAATAAAATTATTTTAGAACTTAGGAATTATACATATAAAATTGTTTTGTTCAAAAAACCATGAATGTCTTCATTCAAAAAATGAAATGCTTACTGCAATTTGAGACATACGTATTACATATGCCACGCTGCAGTACTAAGAGACATTTACAATTTCAAGCCTGCAATTTAAACTGACTATATTTTATTACTTGCAAAATATTTATTTGTTCTTTTATTTTAAGTACTTATTTTTATTGATTTTAAAAAATGGTAGGTCAAGGTCTGTAATTTTCAAAAGATATTTTTTAAATGCTCATTTTTTTTTTTCCAAATGTTTCATTTAATTTTGCACCAACTATTACACTTGCCGACAATGGCATTGGCATAACCGAAAAATACCAAAACAGTTGCTTATTTTATTTCAAATGCAAACCAAAAAGGGTTTTATGAGAAATAAATATTGTAAAAGGAACACATTTAATTTAAATATAAAAACAATGTTTGTATGGCTTAAAGAAAGTTTTCATTTTCAAAGGTTTAAATTTGAATTTGGTGATTTGTTGTTAGCTCCTGGATAAGAAAAAATAGGTACTTTTATGGTCGGTGTGCGCAAATATCGGCAATAAAATTTTTGAGATCGCAAATAACAGCACTTGCATTTATTTACTATGTAAAACACAAATTCCTATTTCATTGCGATTGATTATAACTCAGATTCTACTGAACAGAATTTTGTGAAACTTACAGGGTTTTAAACCGGGTTTTTTACTTTCTTCTATCTTTACTACAAGAAAGTATTGGTTTCATGAAAATTTTCGAATTCCAGTTTTCGACGTATTTACACGTTTTATGGGTCAGAGATTCCAAAAAACATGTTTTTACAAAATGCCTGCCTGTCCGTCTGTATGTGACACAAGTTTTGTGGGCGCTCTATCTCAAGAACTAATGCACGGAATTTAATAAAAATTTATATTCAGTTAGACCCTGATATAGATTGGTGCCGATCAGTTTTTGGTGTAAATCGCCCTGCAGGTGGCGCTGCTATGTAGCATTTTGCAGGATTTCCGCAAAAGTTCCATCTCAAAAACTAATGCACGGATTTTTATAAAACTTCGGATTCCGTTAGTCCTTGACATGAATGGATGCTGTTTATGTTTTGGTGTAAATCGCCCAACAGGTGGCGCTGCTATGCTGCATTTTGCAGGATTTACACTATTTTCGCAGTAGCTCTATCTCAAGAACTAATGCACACATTTTCATCAAACTTCAGATTTAGTTAGTCCTTCATATGAAATGATGCTGACTACTGTGAGTCTGTGCATCTGTGAGTCAGTCTGTCTGTCTGTCTGTATGAGACACAAATTTTGTGGGTGCTCTATCTCTAAAACTAATGCACGGAATTTAATAAAAATTTATATTCAGTTAGCCCCTGATATAAATTGTTGCTGATTGGTTTTTGGTATAAATCGCTCAACAGGTGGCGCTGCTATGCAGCCTTTTTCACGATTTCCGCAATAGTTCAATCTCCACAACTAATGCATGGATTTTCATCAAACTTCAGATTCAGTTAGTCCTTGACATGAATTGAAGTTTTGTACATTTTTGTGTAAATCGCTCAACAGGTGGCGCTGCTGTGCTGCATTTTGAACTATTTCCTCAATAGCTCTATCTCAAGAACTAATGCACAAATTTTCATCAAACTTCGGATTTAAGTATAACTTGATTAATATTGCTGCTGATTATGTGTTGTTGCAAATCGCTCAACAGGTGGCGCTTCTGTGCTGCATTTGTCATGATTTGTGCAATACCTCTATCTCAAGAACTAATGCACGAATTTTCCTCAAACTTCATATTCAGTTAGACGTTGACATAAGATGGCGATAATTAGGTTCTGGTGTAAATAACCCAATAGGTGCATTAACATACATGTATTCCATGCATTAACATACATGTATTCCATGTATGCCAAAAATCTGAAAAATTCTATACAGTAAAATCTTCTAAGACGGAATAGCGTAGAAAAGAAAAAAAATGCTTTATAGACAAGTTCCATTCTTAGCAAGTGTAAATGTATCATATATTGTTTTCTTACGTATTAGTATATTAATTTCGCATGGATCAACACGATTTTCAGTTTAAAACAGGGTTCCGTCATAGGCAGGTTCCTTTACACACTTTTACTATATTTTAATAAGTGTAGAAATATACTATTCTTTAAAAAGAATAAATTTTAATGTTTAAGTGTAGAATAATGGCAATTTAAAAATGTATGCATTTTTTGCAAAAATTTTTGGGCCAGGCCTAATTTGACTGATCTTTGAATGGAGCTGGCCAAGCTGAGACAATGATTTTCATACGGGCTGAGTCAAAACTAGGACTGAAAAGCTTGGGTCGTGAAGACTAGGAATGAAACCAATCCCGACTCTGTACAGAAGAAATAAGTTAGGCCCGTCCCGGCCTGAGCCTTTAGAAATAAAGTATGGCCCCGGCCCGGCCCGAGCCTTCAGAAATAAAGTACGGCCCGGGCCCGAGAAGAGTGAAGCCCGAGCCCGGCCCGGCCCGAGTGCTGTGAATGAAAATCGGCCCGAGCCCGGCCCGATTAGTAATCAGCCATTTTTTATTTGGTTGCGGCCAAAAAAACGTTTTTGCTATTTTTTAGTTAATCGATGACAAAATTTTTAAAAGACTAGTATTAATTTATTTTTTATTATTTTCTAAAATTATAAGACTGTACTATTAAAAAGTTTAATAAACTAATGTTTTTGAGTATCAAAATTAAATAAGTGTGTTTGTATTAATTAATTTTAATGTGGCCGATTATTGGGTATTATATTTACTCACATGTTCAGTAATCGGCCACCACGGTTGACTACTGGCTAAAAGGCCATTTCACTTTTTTGAGTCTAATTTTAATAATTTGATTTTTTCCGTAATTTGATTTTCGCAATTTGAGATTTGTACAACCTTTTACTTGCATTTTATTTTATGCACACAAAATATAAGGTGTCCTGGGGTAGAGGTCTGCACGGGCCGAAACTTCCAGGCCCGGGACCGGCCCGACTCATCGGAAAAAAAATTCGGCCCGGCCCGATAAAAAAAATTAAAAGTTCGGCCTGAGCCCGGCCCGTAGAAAAAGTAATATTGGCCTGGCCCGCTAAAAATCTTAAAAATTCGGCCCGAGCCCGGCCCGGAAAAAGCTAAAATCTCGGCCCGAGTGAATTTTTTACAAAACATTGATTTTTACGTCGATTTGGTTAAAAATTTGTCTCGTACGAGGTAGCTCTGACCAAAAATATTTATCTTAACTTTTTATTCTCATGTTTGTAATCTTCACTTTTAAAGAAGTGACACAGACTGCGATATTTATTTTTTTAACGAATCCCTATTTCTTGTATGTAAATGTTTAGGTTATCATTAATATTGTTAATCCATATTCCATGCATTAACATACATGTATTCCATGCATTAACATACATGTATTCCATGTATGCCAAAAATCTGAAAAATTCTATACAGTAAAATCTTCTAAGACGGAATAGCGTAGAAAAGAAAAAAAATGCTTTATAGACAAGTTCCATTCTTAGCAAGTGTAAATGTATCATATATTGTTTTCTTACGTATTAGTATATTAATTTCGCATGGATCAACACAATTTTCAGTTTAAAACAGGGTTCCGTCATAGGCAGGTTCCTTTACACACTTTTACTATATTTTAATAAGTGTAGAAATATACTATTCTTTAAAAAGAATAAATTTTAATGTTTAAGTGTAGAATAATGGCAATTTAAAAATGTATGCATTTTTTGCAAAAATTTTTGGGCCAGGCCTAATTTGACTGATCTTTGAATGGAGCTGGCCAAGCTGAGACAATGATTTTCATACGGGCTGAGTCAAAACTAGGACTGAAAAGCTTGGGTCGTGAAGACTAGGAATGAAACCAATCCCGACTCTGTACAGAAGAAATAAGTTAGGCCCGTCCCGGCCCGAGCCTTTAGAAATAAAGTATGGCCCCGGCCCGGCCCGAGCCTTCAGAAATAAAGTACGGCCTGGGCTCGAGAAGAGTGAAGCCCGAGCCCGGCCCGAGTGCTGTGAATGAAAATCGGCCCGAGCAGTAATCAGCCATTTTTTATTTGGTTGCGGCCAAAAAAAACGTTTTTGCTATTTTTTAGTTAATCGATGACAAAATTTTTAAAAGACTAGTATTAATTTATTTTTTATTATTTTCTAAAATTATAAGACTGTACTATTAAAAAGTTTAATAAACTAATGTTTTTGAGTATCAAAATTAAATAAGTGTGTTTGTATTAATTAATTTTAATGTGGCCGATTATTGGGTATTATATTTACTCACATGTTCAGTAATCGGCCACCACGGTTGACTACTGGCTAAAAGGCCATTTCACTTTTTTGAGTCTAATTTTAATAATTTGATTTTTTCCGTAATTTGATTTTCGCAATTTGAGATTTGTACAACCTTTTACTTGCATTTTATTTTATGCACACAAAATATAAGGTGTCCTGGGGTAATAACGCCACGTTAACAATCTACCAATTTTTATGACTTAGTTTTAGATTTTTTTCCCCAAACAAATGTAGGATTTGATACAGCAATTTATTGATTATGTATCAAGAAAGACCATTTTAGCAGATATCTATTCATAAAATGTAGTGACGTGATTTCTCGGCAAATGTTGTTAGGCATTATGAAAAAATTAGAAGCATTTAGGACGTGCAAATTTCTCTTTATATTTTTTACTTTTCAACAATAACAATAATGGCCTCTCGTGTATAAAATCAAACAAATAAAATAAAAAATGTATTTCTGCCACTGAAAAGAATCTACCTGGGTAATAACACTAGTGGATGGCATTATTACCCCGGTATGAATTTTGCGCAGTATATTTTAAACTACAAGCTATCTCGCGAATACATCCAAAATCTCCCACAACATTTTGAAAGTACATGAAATACACTACAAATTTATGTAATAAACAAAGTATTTCCTAACAAATATATCGCTCACCCACAAGAAAAGTGACACATCTTGACAAAAGTAAATTTCACAGGTGAGGCAAAAGAAATAGATAAAAGATTTGCATGATTTTACTGTGGCATGAAATTATAGCACTAGCTCTGCATGGAGGAATAAAAAAGTACATAAATGCATAAAACTCTTAAGAATGAAGACGTAGGATAAGGTTTGGAGGGTTGCGTAATTTTACCTCTCCGCACATTCCACCCCTCTTCTTGGTCACAAATGGACAGATAGAGTAATAATGTGATTTTTCGTATAACTGAATGTAGCTAGACGCACCTACGACGGACATATTAGTTGTGGAAGAACCACACTTTTTATTAAGTTTTTTCCATCATTTTTCAACTTTATTTCTTGTATTAAGTGTTTTATTTAAAAAGGTACCTTTTACTATATTTCAATGATAAAAACTACTAACTTACTAACAAAACTAACCCTAACACTTAACTTCAACAGCATGCTGGCATCCATATTGTTTACATTTTGTTTTATGGTTTCAGTTAAATTCATAGTTAATTGATTGAATGGTTGGTTGGTTACCAACAAGGTATCAGTTAAACAAGAAGCATTGTTTGTTAATATGTTTTTCAGGTTGCACAGTGTTACTCAACTTTCTGCTGTTTATGCAAAAGAGTTCCAGCATGTGCTGGCTAGTTGTGATTGGTTGCAAACCATTATAAAATGAGAGAGTTTCTCATTCATGTCATCTAGTTCTTGCTTTAGTGTTGATGTTGTAAAATTGAACATGCCTCCGGATTTACATAATAATAAAAAGCTCTTAGTTTTTATTTAATGAAGTCTTCATTTCTAGTATGTATCATTGTGAGTCATCTATCTCATTTCTTCTACAAGTCTCTTCAAATTTGTAAGTAGACATTTTATTTTCTACTAAGAAGATGGGACTTAATAGGTATTATGTTAAGAAATTAAAGACAGTTAGAATTCATTCATTTTTAAAGTAATTACACTCTGCTATATAGTACTTAATGAGAACATTAGTGGAATAAAATGCAAAATGAATCTTTGCGAGATGTGTCACTTTTCTTACTGGTGACACGGGTTTCTTACGGGATAGTCTTTCACATGACAGAACTTACCAAGCAAATTTTGGATCGGACATTGACGGACGAATTTATTCCAGCGATAAGGTCTATAAATGTAACAAATTAATTTTTAGCTGTTGTTTGTGATTCAGACGACTCAGAGCCTTTGAGCGCAGAAGCTAAAGTGCAATTTTTCCGTATTCCTTCATAACTATACCTATTATTAGCACTTGGCGTTATTACTCACACTGCCGTTTATACCCCAGGACACCTGATATAAAATGGAAATGGGAATTTCGTTCCGGCCACTTTAGTTTTGCTGAATAGATTTCGATGGAACTTGCATCGTTAGTTAGATATTTTTTCAGGAAAGGTTTTAGTTTATTGCATATCATTCTACGTTGCTTAGTTATATCATCACGGGGGAAAGTTCTATAATCAGGTGACCACGATTATGAAGTATTAGCATTAAAAAAAAAACACTACGATTTTGATGAGATTTTCAGTGTTGATTAGATAATGTTTTAAAGATGCATTATAAATAGTATATTGCATTATATCGTTCTACCGTTATTTACTAAAACATGTAAACTGTGAATTTAACCTTGTATTTACAAGGTTAAATTCACCGATATATTTCGTTTGGGAAAATCGACCAGCGTGAAGCCTTCTAATATACTAATGTTATAAAGAAGAAACGTTTGTTTCTTTCTTTTGTAGGAGGAAATCTTTGAAAATGCCGAGTCACTTTTAAAAGTAAATGTTAAAAAATGATGGTGGCAATCTCTGCAGAAGCAAAATACGTTCTAAAATATCCCTTTTTTGTAATACTGAGGGTGTTACATATGTAAAACTTGACATGAAGTTTTTCAAAGAGATAAATTTTAATGCAGACGTAAAATGGTTTTTAAAAAAAGCGAAATATAAAAGGCTGAAATGAGTAGAAAAGATTCTAAAAACGTTGAAAATTATGATTAATATCAAAATGTTAAGGATAAAGACTTAAAATATTAAATGACAGTTATTTATAAAACGTAAATGTTTTCGCATAATAGTTATGATAAATTTGAAATTTTAAAAGACAAATTAATCAAAAAAAGTTATACTTGTTAGGGATAGAAGTAAAAGCAAGTACTTTAAATTTTGGATTGAAACTCGACATAGCTGTTACTTACTCGCACAGAAGAGGTTAATTCAATATGGAAAATTTAAAGTGTGAAATGTGCGGAAATCATACTTAAAATGATGATTTATTTAGGAATTGCGAGGGCTATTGCTAGAAACTTGAAATTTTACATGTGTTTTACTTTTAAGACACAAATGCTCTCACAAAGTAGGTTATAAGATAATCGAAATTTAAACGGGTGAAATGTTTCTCACAATCATCTAACGGGATATTAAGATGAAATTTCAACAAATTGCATTTTAATTAATAATATTTAAACTTTCTGCAGAAATATAATTTATTCCTAATTTTAATATCCACACAAATATCATTTGCAATATTTCAATAACCACAAAGGCACGGATTGTGAAAACTTTTCAATAATATAAAATAAAACTTATTATCTGGTTCATTAACTCAAAAGTCAGCAATAATATTAATTAGAGGCTAACTATGTGTTTTTAAATCCCATCTTCTGCTTCTATAGAACTTAAATTAAAAAAATGAAGATAACATTGTTCATTTTCAACGGAACTGTCACTATAAAATATACATTACACAGAATATCAATAATCGATATCTATGACATGTTAAAATTTCACATCGAAACTCGATCTGTTAGTACCGCCAGAATAACGAATTGATGCTGTATTCAGATCGGATCGTTTCAAGCTATCACGAAGTAGATAGTAATATTTTTACTGTACTAATCTAAATATGCAACATACTAAAATTTCATTCCGAAATTCGATGATGCGATAGTACAACTAAAAGGAAGAATTGGCGCCCCATTTTTCTCATATCTTATCAAGATATCACGAAATCGACTGAATCATTTGTATTATACTAATCTGTAGCTTTAATCATTAACATTTTATTCTCAAAATTGAAAACGAAATAGTACCACCAAAATAATGAGTTGGCGACCCGTTATGCTTGTATAGTGCTCAGATACCACGAACAGATTTAAATACTTAAACTGTATTAATCGAAAGAGATATATTAAAATTTCATTTTGAAATTCGATGACCAGATAGTACCGCCAAAATAAGAATTGGCGCCTCATTCTGCTTGTATCATTTAAAGATATTACGAGGAAGACTGTAATATTTGTAATGTACTATTCAAGATATGCAACTTATTAAAATTACATTTTGAAACTTGGTGACGAGATAGTACCGTGAAGATGAAGAATTGGCGCCGAGTTCTGCTCATATCTAACCATGAAATCCCAAGACAAACTGAAATATTTGCATTGTAGTAGTCGAGATATACAACATATTAAAATTTCATCCCGAAACTCGATGAAATGATATTAAAGCTAAAATGACGATTTGGCGCTCTCTGCTGCTAATATCATACCAAGATATGCATCAACAGATCAGTCATTTATGTTCTGTTAACAATCTTGTCCTACATCATAATTTCATTTTGAAACAAGATGACGGAATAATTTTTTCTCTGCCCTCCGCCTAGTCTACGATGGGTAAACACAAAATTAGAAAGGCCGACTACTAGATAATTTGGTACTTTTAACTTTACTTTCCATAAGAAACAAGAATGAAAAATCATGTATCAAGAATACATTACAAAAGCACTTTTCATGACCTCCAGAATTCTTTAATGAAATTCAGCTGCTTAATACTGTAAAAAAAGTAAATATTTTAAGAAAAGCATAATAGTTTTGAAAACCAGATTATGGTTCCTAACCGGAAAAGTAGTTCAATTATTTTGTGCAGCCCTGTATTTAATCTAAAGATTTGTATATTATTCTATACATGTATGATAAAACTTACTATAGTACGAAAATGAACAGACTGAAAATTCATCTTCCACAATTTCTGCCACTATACGGAAACATACTTGAATTATTTTGTACAGCCCTGTATATTACCAACAGATTTTTATATGCCGCACATATTAAGCTAAAATTTAATTCAGGCTAAAATGTGTTTAAAACTACTGAAATCATATTTCTACACATTATTATCCCTGGACGGCCATGTATTCAGTTCTTTATGTGGTCCTGTATATGATTTTATTTATATTATACAAACATCTCTTATATACTAAATATAGTTCAGCTTGAAAGAGCATAACTCAGTTAAAAGCCTCTTTTAAGCCATTCATGCTGATACTCAGGGGAGCTTACAAACTCTTTTGTGTAGCCTTGTATATGATCTATATCAGTTATACACACCGCATACTAAGCAAAGATTTAATTAAACTTAAAAACACATGCCATAAACAAAATCACACTTCCAGCAATTATCGCTAATAGAAAGATACAGTACTGTATTCGATTTTTTTGTGTTTTCCTGTAAATGAACGATAAATGCTATGCATATCATGTTATACAACAAGTATTTTGTAGTAAGCCTCAGTAATGTAGTATATCAATTTCATTCTATTTGATATAGTATAACAGAACTAAAATACCAGGCATGAGAGTGGGTAAAGAACAAAAAGTCTGAAAACACGCGTAAGCTAAAAGACAGCGCGCGAAATCCTATTTTGCACAAAACAGGCAAAAAACATAATTTTGTCAAAGGGCTCGAAAAAAATGGATTTCATCAAATGGTCACTGGAAAAACGCTAATTTTGGCAAAAGATCGTGAAAAAAAGCGCAAATTTTGACAAAAGATTGTGAAAAAAGCGCGAATGATCTCGGTCCGGTTTCTGGATCCTCTGGGAGCAACAGGTGATATGTCAGGAGTGTCATCACAGGAATCAGCATAGGAGTCGGTGAAGGAGTCAGCAGACGGGTCAGATGATGAATCAGTGCAGCGTCTTTCTGAAGAGCAATACCGGTGACGATGGCGAGAACCTGATCTTTCTCTAGAACTGCGACGTCTATAAGGCACAGGAGAAGCATTTCTTGAACGCTGAGGGCTACCTGAGACTCTGGCATAGCAATTTACTTGTAGATGCCCTGGTTTGCCGCACATCCAGCATCTTCTACGTTGAGTTTTATGAAAGGTAGAATTTTGTTTTACGGAAGATTGCTTTTCAGCCGTTTTATAGGTATTGGAAATGTTGACATATGTTGCACCATCTTTGTCACGTAATTTTTGACGGGTCTTCTCAGCTACTAATTCGTCGACAATGAGGTCAAATTTAAAACTATCATCCGGCCTGGCCAAAACTTGCTGTACTAATGTATCATATTTTGATGGAAGAAAACGTAGAAACTGATAGCTGAGATAATTCTCGGAAAAATTTTTATCAATTTGTTTAATTTCCATAAATATTTTCTTCAGCCTTGTTGCAAATAAATTCATTGTTTCCCCGTGTCGTATCCTTTCCTCCATCAAACTATTGAAGACTGTCATATGGTGGGTGCGGGAGTCTGGATGAAAGTTTTTATGAAGGCGTTCCCATGCATCTACTGGTTCAGAACAATCCGCTATTAACCGTTTGAACTCAGGTTCAATATTAAGGTAAATCAGCGATAGAACCTTATTTGCACGGGTTTTAAATTTTTCGACGTCTTCAGCAGTGACTGTGGTACTTACTTCAGGGACACTCTGCTTTTTCTCAACAATTTCCCATAGGCCCTTTTCAAGAAGTAGATATTTCATATCACAGCTCCATGTGGAGTAATTTCTGGAGCTCAGCTTATCAATTATGTTAGTGGCCATTTTTGGGAAAAGAGGAAAAATTTTCAAAATTTAATAAGAAAAAAACTTTTAGTAACCACAGTATAACTGCCCCCCCCCCCCCCCCCCACACACACACACACTTAATGATCTTTTCTTCTTCCTCTGTCAAGCTCTTGTTTTTGGAAAAATTACTAATTCTAACATAAAAGTTTCATAATATCAAATCATAAAAATAACAGTCAAAATAATTGTCATATTGAATTGTAATAAAACAAAAAAAAAAGTTCGGAAATCGGCAAAACTGTTCGTTAAATAATACAGAGTTCAGCAATCAAAATTAAAGTTCAGCTTTAACAGGTGAAAGGTCAGCAAAAATTAACTCAAAATTTCAGTAAACTAAAATAAATCTTCTTGGTATCTTCTATAAAAACTGCAAATTAAAGTTATTTTGAAAAAAACTGAATCAAAGGTCGGTAAAATCAAAGTTCGTAAATCAGGAAAGTAAAAGTTCGTGAAAATAAACCAATTGTTTATAAAACTAAATTAAACCTTCATAAAACTGCATAATTATTCTTGGTTATTGCAAATAATAACTGAAAACCAACATATTTCGTAATTAAACTGTAACTTAAAAATGTAAACAAAAACGTAAAGATCGCTCACTTGACTGAAAACTTCCACTTTTTCAAACTTCTTCAGGCTTTCCTTTTCTTTCCACCATAACCCTTTAATGTGCTTTAATCATAACACTTTAAAAATATAAGATGATTATGCACGTTAAAATGTAATTAAATGGAGCAGATAACGCATGTGGAAACTTTTGGCTGGGAAAGGATTATCCTTGAAGTGAATATGTAGAAACGCAGAAAAGTATTATGATCTTTATGAAGGCAAAGTAAAAACATATGCAGATTAAATAAAATAAAGACAGTTTATTTTTGATTCCAAACACAGACTTGACATTAGTAGTAAACAGCAGCATTCATTTTAAACAGACATTTTGTAGATCGTGATGAAGATGTTTCACAATTCAGAGCAGACATTTTTGTTTGTAGATATCACAGTATTAAATTTTAAGATAACACATAATTACACAGATAAAACTAAAACACAACATCCAGAAAGTGGTCCAGCCACGTTCAGTAACTTGAAATACTTCTTCCATTTAAAGGAAGATAAAAGTGCGTATAATTAAGATTGGAATCGTATATTTATATAAAAACGGTCGGATTGAAAACATCGTTTCAGACGAACGAACCAATCAGAGAACGGCATCGAATCGATGCAAAGCAAGATTCGATGAAAAGATTCGATTTGAAAACGATATTCTTAGTCGCCATCTGGCGGGAGAAATATCGTCACGGAAGTTGAAACGTAGTCGAAAGAAAGTGTTTGCCGGTGAAGTACGGTAATGAAATGAAATTAAAAATGGCAAAATGGTATGGATTACTATGGATGTTAAAAGGGTCAGGAAACTTTTATTACAGCTGGATATTGTCTAGAATCAATAGAGAGGGTAAGTAAAAGTTTAAGAAATATTTATTACTGTCATTATTTAAGAAATAAATAAATGTAAATAAAGTAAATGAATGACAATGAACTTAAAAATAAAATGAAGTTTGTGAAATGAGGTTTTATGACAGGAGATGATAAGAGGCAATGAGAAATACAGTGTTTGTATCTCTATCAAATTTCGTCAAAGAATCGCGGAGAAAATGCAATGCAATTCTGGCATGATATGTCTCGTTTAGCGCATTTTTTCGCTGCCAGAAAAAAAGAAACAGCAAAAGTCTTTTTTTTTTTTTTTTTTTTTTTACAGATAAAAATCAAACATTGGTTTAAACCAGCGTGGTTTAAACCAAACAACCCTGCTGTGTATATATATATATATATATATATATATATATATATATATATTACGTTATTAGATCTAATTCCGCAATTTCTTTATCTTATTCTAAATTACTATATTTTCACTAAATCCTTATCCTTAAATAATCTCTATCGTTAACTCTGTTAAATTCCCTTTAATTTAATGTCTCACTTGTCTTAATCGCTTTAATATTATTACGCTTTTAGTATTCTTAAATTAAATGTTCCATTCCCGCGCTTTTTTCTTTCGAGAATATTCTTTTAGCTTCCATTTTTATTTTACCGCGCATTTCTGAGATTATCCTTTTCCCCTTCAAATTCATCTGCTAGCTCTGTTCGCACTCTTTATATCACGTGACATTCTTAATTATTCATTGGTTGAGAGCGCGACCTACGTCATATTTGTATCCATACATTGAAGGAACAAAAAGTCGATACTCGCTGAGTTTCAGAAGATTAGAGTCGTATTTGCAGTTTTCATCCATCCTCTGGTCACCGTCCTGTTATTCGATTATCTGGAACTTTGTTTAAACCTAATTACTACAACGGAGCGATGGCTAATTATCTTGGTGGAAACTGCACTTTTTGCAAGATGTTCTAATAAAGTGCTTAGCTGCTATTATGAGTTGTTTCAATTTCTTCTGGGGAAACTTCACGGAACGATGCATTCCATTTTTTTTCACTCAACAACTGCATTTGAACAATTTGTTCTACTAATATAACAGATTCGAATTATCTGTTCTGACCACTTCTTTTATGTCATTATCGCTGAATGTGATCCACAACTACTATCGTGACAGCCAGTACGGCATTTTCAACGATAAAGCCAATCCAATGTTGCTAGAATGCAACATATATATATATATTTATATATATATATATTGCATTAAATATGTTTCGATTTTTCAATTTCTACATTCTTTTATGATTTTGGTCAACAGAAAGTTCTTCATATTACATCTGTTAGCATTTAAAAAATTGTTCATATTTTTCATGAATATAAAATATTCTGGATTTAACAGATAGCTCCTTCTAACAATGGTCAATTTAAATTCAATTTGTCATAAATACTTCATTTTTTTGACAGGTGTGGTGTCCAACGTTGCTGTCTGAATTAATGTAAAATAGTGGCGAGAAAAAATTTTACTCTGGCTAGTGCATTTTCAACTGAAATTTCATGCCCTGGCCTAATTAATCCATGTGCTTCCGGGTTTTGAAACCTACATTTTTGGGCCCCCAAATTAGAACGAACAGATTAAAAACATCTTTATATTTTTTGTGTCTCCTTTTTACAGAAATAATTTAAACTGCAATTGAAATGAAATTTATTTCAAAAATTGTCAACAGTCTCTAGGTTCTACTTAAGTTTTATCGGTGCACGTCATAAACACATTCTTTTAGAGAACTAAGGAGTTTTTGAAAGGGACAAATCACTATGATTTAATGAATGATCAATGAATGTGATCTAAAAAGTTTTTACAAAGAGCATGTCATTTCTTTAATTATTTATTTAAATACTAGCCACCCTTGGCGACCAGTTTGGTCTCCCTTAAATGTATGCTAAGCATTGTATCGTGTTACTTTTATTCATAATTTAATTTATTTGCTCAATCCTTTTGCCAAATTAGAAGATTTTGATACAGAAATCATGAACTCGTTACTTTTATGTTAGCCGGGCACAGGTGATAAATCTCCAAACATTGTTCCCATCATATTTTTTCTCATTTCATTTAAAATATAATACTTTCATTTTATTTAAAATGCTTAACTTTAATTTAAAACTGAAATATTTAAAATTTATGACTCTCGATTATTTCTTAAAAAGAAAAAGAAAAAAAAAAGAAGTAATAATAAATACTATAAGACATGACATTTAATTTCAACATCAAAGCTTTGTTTTAATTTACCATGCGAAAAATTGTTTATGACAGTCACATGAAATGAACTATTATAAACAGATTCCATAATGGCGATGGAACAATATTTGGCGATTTATCACATGCGTCAGGCTAATATTAAATTACCAAATTGGATGTTGGTATATAAAAAGTTAAGTGGACAATCCGGAACTGTTGATGACAGTCACATGACTTTGGCTATTATATTTAAATATGCCACAACATGACCAAAGCCATCAAAATATGATCTGTCTGTATTAAATAAGGACATATATTAATGCTATTTGTTATATTTTGTGGCCGTGGATTGCCGTAGTGGAGTATGTCTGAAAAAATAAACTATGAATTGGCAACCAATGAAAATATCAAAAATTAAAGTTAAATATTCAAAATAATTAATTTAGAAAATGTTGCCATAAAAATATCCGGAGCGGAGGCTGAAAAATAAAAAGAAAAGAGACTCACCCATTTGAAGTAAACAGACAAATATGTACAGCTAACATGAATTTAATTTTCTTTACCAACACACAATCATGCTTGGCCAAGCAACTTCGTATTTTCCATTTTTAAGATGAATACAAGATATAAAGCAATTAATATATATTTCAAACAGATGATATTTTCCGCAGTTATTTTTGAAAATGTCTCTAAAGTGTTACAGTTCGGAATATTGTAAAAAAGTCAGTTCATAAACATAGATCGTTTTGGACTGTTTAACGGCTCACTTATATCACGGCAACAGGAACAGTAAGGACATTAATCTTGGACTTCGATGCATAGATGGTTACGAATTTTATACAGACAATTAAGAAGATAATCATAAACTTTGTTGCTCCGATGATTGCTAATTCTATACAGTTCTATTATAAAACGAGAACAGGAACCTCATAGAAGTTGGTCGCTGTTTGCTTGGCACAGATGATGAGGATATATTTAAACAACATTTCAGCTTTTGGTTAATCACTGATTAAAGATTGAAGCTTTAAAATATCGTTGCTCAGATGATTCTTAAGCCAAAACAACCGGAAAACCGCTGAGATCATAGAAGATCTATTTATGGAAAAAACATCAGCATGCTATAACATCTATGAAAGGTGGAGTAATCCTCTTAGAATCGGAAAGGAGTGCTGTTCTGCACCATCATTTTTTTTCATCAGAGGCCAAAGCCTCAAACGTACATGCAAACACAAAGCTACATTTTGACAAAGTGAGAGAGATAAAATCCAGATGGCTCCAAAGAACGTTAAAACTGATGCTCAACTTAAATTCGCCAATCAGCGACCGGCACGTACACCTCTGAGTCATCACGATAACGATTTTCATCGCAATCGAAATATCGATAGCGATTTGTATCGTAATCGAAGTTGCATTCCCCCTGCATTCCTGAGTACCGGCGATGTCGCCTCGTGATACTAAAACAAGATGGAGGATAGAGTGACGTCACGACGTCCTTTTCTGCGAGGAAGAAAGATAAAAAAAATGGATTGCGCGTCTTTTAAAACTGACAGAAGTGATTAAATCTTGTAATGCGGATATCTCGCTAAATTACGGTTTAAAATTAATGAAATTTTGGCAATCACTTAGAAATAAATAGTAGCATCCAATAAAAATAGTTTTGGAATAAAATAATTAATATTAAATAACTTTTTTAATTTATATTTTCGGAAATTAGCGATTGTAAGAAAAGCATTGTAAGTTACTTTAACGAACGATATTCCATAATGTTTATATTTTAAAAGATCCGTACATTATTAGAATTATATTTAATTGCATATTATAATATTTATTACTTTGAATAATTATTAATTATAGGATTATTAACGGAATATAAATTATTTAAAATGCTTTTTATTTACTTAATACGTTTTTAAAAGTTGTTTTTGTACTTAAATATTTAAATTTAAATAGAGAAATAATGCAGTCGATAAATTAATAATCTGAAACATTGAAAATGTAACATTTACCTCCAGCCTATAGAAAAAAAAAATATGAAAAAAAAAGTTTGAGATACTGGGATCTCAATAATGCATAACTGAATGCACGAATTAAACTAAACGTTCAAGTGAAGCACTCAAACGATTTGAAAATCTTCAGAGATGCACTTCTCTGTAAGTAATCCAATAAAAAAATCAAACAATTACAGTACACTAAACATATGCAAAACAAAATGAATATAGAAAATAATACTGAATACGATACACTAAATATGTTGAAACAGATACGCAATACATAGAATATACAAACACTTCTCAGGGTGAGTGAAAAATTAATAAAACCCTACTACTTAATTGAAACGTAAACATCCATGTGAGCACCATTACAATTCTTATTGCAATATAAACAAACGAATGATAGAGATATACTATACACATAACTGAGTTGAAATTGCACATTGTAAAAAAAATATGAGTTATTGCACATGATTAAAATTGCTATACTTTATGTAAAATGGAACTGAGCAAGAGTCAATGACATATAGCAGGACACTACTGAAGTAATGATGTGATTGTGAGACAAAACATACATTTTAAAAATATAACAATATAAGTGTGTAAATATAATGCAATTGAAATTTAAGAGAAGACATCACTTAAGAATTGCACAAGTGTCGAAAAGAAAAGGAATGAAATTCCAACCTGTTGACAACCATACATGGAAGTCATCGACACAAATTAACACAAATTTTCAAAATTCTCCAAATTATGCCAGAGACTATAGGTCAAAACTGGGAAATTTCATTAGCGGCCACTTGCCGGTAAGATTAGTTTTTTAAGTGACCACTTTCTTTAAACTAATGGCCACTTTTTTATTTAAAAATACTAAACAGGAAAGTTTCTATAAGTATTAATCTAAACCTGAATAGGCCAAGCAAATGTGTTAATATAAATATATTAGAACCAAAAAAAGTAGAATCCTTGATGAAATTCAAGAAAATTTTATTCTCTCCTTGTAAAAAAGTGGCCGCTGATAGACAATTTTGCACTAGCCACTTTGTCTCATTTACTGGCCCTGTGGCCGGTGGCTAGTGCTAATTTTGACCTTTACCAGAGACCATACCGTGAGGGAATGTCAGAAGGGCAGAATTTGTGCTAAATTTTACACCCCAAACTAAGCTGAGTTGACCCTCTGTGTGTAATGGTCCAGAATTTAAAGAAAATTGAAAAATTTTTTAGAAAAGCTTAGAGCAGAAACTCCATCTTTTACATAGAATTTAAATCTCTTCTAGAACCATGAAGGCATGCGCATTGTAGAGATTATCAAAATAATAACATTTATGAAATCAATTTAATGTAATTTCTTTTTCTTTCTTTCTTTTTTTTTTTTTTTTGTCTCAATATTTAATAGTAAACTTGATAGATTGATACTTTTTAAATGAAATTAATAATTAGGATCCTAAATTAAAATTTTAAAATAATGTCACATCAAGTTACAAACAGCAGTAAAGTGTATAGGTTAAAAGCCAAAATAAAGTTCAATCCTTTATAAAAGAATACTGAAAGGTCAAATATGACTTGTGACAACTAAGTAAGATTTATATTGAAATAGGTAGTTATGGATAAAAGTTAAATTAAGGAATTATACTATAAATGAATTAAGTCGTAAAGAATATTAAAAGATACTTCTCAAAGCATAACATGGTAGCGAAGCACATATGCATTGAGTGATTCAAAAAGGAGCTACCCATGAACCGTGTAGTATCAAATGAGTGAAACCGGATAAGTTGTCACACTATTGAGTTTAAAATTAAATTTAAAAATGAAAATTGAAATGAAGTTAGGATAATATACTATGATTTCGAATAATAATAAAACTTAAAGTTGTACATAAAGGATGAAACAATATTAAAAATGGCAGAAAAACCTTACTTTGTTTGTCCAGTCGGAATCAATTTGCTAACATGTAATTTAGAACAATTTAGCAGTTCATTAACATGCTCAGTTAGGTAATTATGACCCCTAAAGACTCCTGTAATTTTAAAAGGTCCTGTATTTTTTGGCATGAAAGTTGAAGAATGAATTAAATTCTTCAAATACACAATATCACCAAGCTTTAATACTGGAGGTGGACGACCTTTTAAATACTTTTCATTCTGAGCGAAATATTTTTCCTTATTCTGTTTAACCAATTCTCTAGTTTTTGAAATATGATCTTGTAATTTTTTGAAATATATACTTGGTTCTTCAACCTCTTTAGCCGGTTGAAAAGTATCGATTGGCAAATTTAAATCCCTACCTAAGAATAAATTGGCTGACGTAAAATTTGTTACAGCATGTTTAGAGTTATTATAATGGAGAACGAAAAATTTAAGTCTGTCTGACCATTCAATTACTTGATCAGACAGAGAGGTAACTGACTCTTTAAGTGAACGATTAATTCGTTCAACAAGACCGTTAGATTTCTGGTAATAGATCGATGAATTTCTATGATTAATTTTTAATGATTTTAAGAATTGTTTAATTTCGTTAGAGGTGAAATATTTAGCGTTATCAGATAACAAAACTTTTGGTATCCCATACCTCGAAAAATAATCATTAAGAGATTTAATAACAGAATGAGATGTCACATTAGCAAGTGGAATAGCCTCTAAAAATCGTGAATAATGATCAACTATAGTTAAAATAAAAAATTTTCCATCATGTGATCTAGGAAGTTTTCCCACAACATCAATAGCAATCATTTCTCCCGGCACTAAATCAGATTTAGAAATAAAACTAGGTTTTGTATTTGTTTGTTTACTTTTGTGAGGTAAGCATTGTTCACAAGTATTTACAAAATTCTGTATATCTTTAACCATACCATCCCAAAAATAAAGTTTTAAAATTGTATCTACTGTTTTATTTATCCCAAAATGCACTTGATATCCCAGAGCGATACAGCTGTTAATTAAAGTTTTAGGAATATATATTTTCTTAGATTTATTAACTATATTACGCTTTTTCCTGGCAATCATAATTAAATTGTTATCTGGATTTACAGAATAAGAAGAATTAGGCACTTTATTAGCAATTAATTTATCTCTTATATCTTTAAGTTTAGCATCTTTAAGTTGTTCTTTTAGGATATTCTCGGTCGTTAGGGAGTCATTAGTAAGAATAAAAATATTTAATGCGTTTACAATTAAGTTAGGGTTGTGAGGCGGGTCAACAACACGAGAAAGGAAATCTGCGGGGTTCACAAGACCTGGGATATGATCAATTTTGTAATTAAAGCCCTGTAGATACATTATCCATCTAATTATTATTTCAGATTGTTTTTCTATTTTCATATGATAGGTAAGTGCTTTGGCATCAGTTAAAATTTTAAATTGCATACCATACAAGTATTCGTGAAAATGTTTAATGGAGGAATAAATTACATAAAATTATCTTTTAATGGATGGATAATTAGATTCGCCCTTGTTAAGTTTTTTTTAATAAAATTCTATGGGATAAAATTGATTGTCATGACGCTGTAACAAAATTCCACAGATAGCATTTTTTGACGCATCTGTCACTAAACATACCTCTTTATTTTCATCAAAGTTCTTAACTGTAGGATTATTGAGGAGAATATTTTGAATTTTCAGGAAGGAACCTTGACATTCTTTACTCCAAAAATTTTGGCATTCTTTTTTGTCAAATTAACTATTGGTTGGACAATATCAGCAAAATTGAAAATTAAATGTCTGAAGTAGTTGATCATTCCTAGGAAACTTTGTACTTCTTTTACATTAGTGGGTCTTGGAAATTTATTTATTTTATTTACATTATCTGGCGATGGGGAATGACCGTTTTGATGCAAATTAAAACCAAGGTAAGTTATCTCTTGTTGACAAATTTGTAATTTTGCTGGGTCTAAAGTTAAATTAAATTCTGTAAGTCTGTCAAATACTTTTTGGAGCCATAACAACATTTCCTCTAGAGAATCAGCAGCCACAATAATATCGTCAAGAAAATATTGAACATTTTTGCCCCTTAATGGGTCCAAACAATTGTTAATGTGTGAAAATAAGAAGTACTATTAACGAGGCCAAAGGCTAATTTGGTAGGTTCAAAATTTCCATACTCAGTTGCAAACGCTAATTTTGCCCTGTCCTTTTCCTGCAGAAGAATTTGAAAAAAGGCTGATTTTAAGTCTAAAACCATATACGGTTTTTTACCTGAAATGTTTTGAATTACCTCATTAATTCTAGGAAGACAAATTTTATATGGTTCAGTAATTGCATTTAAAAGACGGTAATCAATAACCATACGGAACTTTAATTTACTTGGATCATCAGTAGGAAGAGATTTTTTATGTACAAAAAGAACTGGAAAGCAATAGTTAGAGGAAGAGTTTTGAATTATTCCTGCCTTTAAGAGATCACAAATTTCTTTACGAGCAAAATCTTTGGCTATTTTAGGAATGGGATAGGGTTTTGTTTGCAGTGCAAAGTCATGAAGCAATTTAAATTCAGGAACTACTTTATCAGTGCAGCCAAGAGTGTCATAAGACGAAGAAAATACAGCGGAGTTATCCATTAATAGATTAAGAACATGTTTTATCAGCATCAGGTAAGTGGGCAACATTAAATTTATCAGACGTAAGTTCTTTTTCTCTAAGTTCTAGCATTTCTTGAGTAATTAAAGAATTAACTTGATATGTTTGAGTATTGTCATGAGTTGAAATTTGGTCTTCTGAAATGGGCTTTATAAATCCTAATTTAGTTTTCTTTCTAATTATGATGTTTTTATCAGTATTGTTGTGGACATATAAGAATGGCATTGTTTGCATCAGGTTGATGTAGACTGAAATTTAATTTTAAAGATAAATTATTTGATGTTGGACAAAATAAATAGTTTAAGGAATTACTAATTTTATGAAGAGGTTTAAGTTTGATAATTTTGCCTTAGAGTTACTTGATTGGCTGGTTTAACAAAATTTTTTGACATTTCAGAATTATTTTGAGAAGAAATTAAATCATTAGAAAATACTGGATTATTTTGAGAAGAATTTAAGTCATTTGCAAGTACTGGGTTATTATCAACATTATCATTAAACTCTGAAGGGGAAGGATTATTAACAGAATTAGAATTATCAAAATTATCAGCAGCTGGAATATTACTATTGTCATTATTATTTACAGGTTGCAAAGAATCAGGGTTTTTATTGGCAAAAGGAAAAATAAGGTGACCCATAAGTTGCTGATTCGCTGAGTCCAAAAGAACTTTATTTCTATTGAGGAAATCGTAGCCCAAAATAATTTGATAATTGGAGTGCCAATTGTCATGTGTGATGAAGAATGTATTTGTGAACCAAGTGTTTTGAATTCGAAATTTAAGTTGTACCGTAGAAAAAAAAGGAATAGATGAGTTGTTGATAGTTTTTATATTTACAGAGCGTGATAAGAAATTTAATTTATTTTGTTTTTTAAGAAGATCAATTGCATGTGGTTGTATTAGCGACAAATTCGCTCCACTGTCTAAAAGCCCGTCAAAAGAGAGTTTACCAAATTTAAGTTTAATTATTGGTAATTCAGAGTTATCTATATTGCAGCTCATCAAAATTTTATCATTATTTACATTAGAATTTAATTTAATACCCTCATCATTATAAAAAAA
Source organism: Maratus speciosus (assembly GCA_963932465.1). Classification (NCBI taxonomy): domain Eukaryota; kingdom Metazoa; phylum Arthropoda; class Arachnida; order Araneae; family Salticidae; genus Maratus; species Maratus speciosus. The sequence continues at coordinate 104,213,562 of OZ010794.1, forward strand.
AAGAATCTAGGGCCCTGCAATCATGAGGGGGGAATTAACAAAAACTTCAGAACCCTTTACCCGTTTAAATGTCTTCGTGAACGGTTGTATGGTCTGTAATTGTTACGACCTCTTCCACGGTTATATCTCATGCCATTATCCTGAAAACCCCTTTGATTGTTATTATACCAATTGGTATTTTCATTGACAAAATAATTCGCCTCACTGTTATTCATGCCCCCTCTTGAAAAATTTGTACTGTTTCTACCATTCGAGTTTTGAAACTCTAGGTAGTACCAGCCAGGGGTGCAGAAAATGTTTCTACTCTCAACATTTCCCCCAATCCACATGAAAATTTCCCCAAAATTTTACGGTATGTTATAGGTAAATGCTGTATTACTGTAGGTGTAGAAAATTAATTTTACCAATATTTCTCAAATGCGCGCGATTCTGAGTGAAAAAAAAAAAAAATTGCAATTCACAGCAAATTTTCTGAAAGGTTATAGCAGAGTGGGGGAAGGGGGAGGAAATCCACTCTCAGCACTATGTTTTTTTCGCAGCCCTTTGACGAAATTCGCGTTTTTTCGTGATCTTTTGACGAAATTTGCGGTTGCTTAGTGATCTTTTGACGAGTTTTGCGGTTATTTCGCCTTCCTACTGACGTAATTCGCGGTTATTTCGCCCTCTTTTGATGAAATTCGCGATTAGGGGCCGTTCAAATATTACGTAAGCACCTAAGGGGGGGGGGGAGGGGGTTAGCGATTTGCTTATTTTTGCTGACAAGGGGGGAGGGGGGTTTGAATGATGCTTACGTAAGACATTTTCAGAATCTCTAACTTGTAAAAAGAAAAAAAAAATTATAAAATTTCAAATTGAAAGAAAGAAATAGCAAAAGAATATTAAACTTGAAGTTCTGATGTCAGCTATTTTGACCGCACAAGGAAAACATAAACAATCTCTTTTATCTAGAGGTGACTGTTCATGTTTGATGCATGAGGGCTTATTATCTCTGAGAACTTACTACTATTTCCAATTGTGAGAATAGAATAGAATAGAATGGACCGATGCGATATGATGTATTGTGACAATATGAGTTTTCCGGGAAAGCTTCCAAAACGTAAGTAAAATTCTATCTTTTTTGTTTCCACCCCTCCTCTGTCAAGTGGTTGAACCCCATAACCACAGTGACCGACTGCTCTACTGTCTGGTGTCTTGTGAGTTTTGAAAACCTCTCAGTACAGATCTGCACGGGCCGGGCTCGGGCCTATTTTCATTCACGGCACTCGGGGCGGGCCCGGGCCATACATTTTTCTGAAGGCTCGGGACGGGCCGGGCGTAGTTATTACTCTTTACGGGACGGGACGGGTTCGGGCCTTACTTTTTTCCTGGGGGATCGGGCCGGGCCCATTTTTTTCTGTACAGAGCCGGGACTGGTTTCATTCCAAGTCTTCAAGGCCCAAAATTTTAAGCCCTAGTTTTGACGCAGCCCGTATGAAAATCATTGTCTCGGCGTAGCCTGATCCGTTCAAAGGTCAGTAAAATTAGGTCAGGCTCAAAAAATTTTGAAAAAAATGTACACATTTTTAAATCGCTATTATTCTACTATTAAACATTCAAATTTATTCTTTTTAAAGAATAGTGGATTTCTACGCTTATTAAAATATAGCTAAATGAAAATATAAGAAAACATGTGAGAAGGAACCTGTCTATGACGAAATCCTGTTATAAACTGAAAAACGTGTTGATCCATACAAAATTAATATACTAATACGTAAGAATAGGCTATATAAAACATTTAAAACTTGCTAAGAAGGGCACTTGTCTATAACGGATTTTTTTCTTTTATATGCAATTCCGTTTTAGAAGATTTTATTGTATAGCATTTTTCAGATTTTTAGCACTTCAATACATGGAATATGGTTTAACGATATTAATGATAACGGATTCATTTACATACAAAAAATAGAGATTGATTAAAAAAAATAAATGTCGCAGCCTGCGCCACTTACCGTATTTTTGGGAATACCCGCCGCACCCGGCGTAAGCGCCGCACCGATGAAAATGTGTTTAAAAAAAAAAAAAAAATTCTCGTAAGCGCCGCCCCGTCGTAAGCGCCGCACCCAAAAACTCAAACTTGCGGATTCGTCCGGAGTCCGCCATCTTGTTTCTTTGTTGATCATCGCCGATTTTAAATTTCTTTATTTGGATTTATTTTATTTTTTGCTATTTATTTTTGTTTTTGTTTATTTTTGTTGTTAAATTAAGCATAAAGTGATTATAAATGACCTACAAAGAACAAAGATGGCGGACTCCGCGCGAATTCGCAAGTTTTTTCAAATTTATATATAAATATTTTCACTTAAACGCAGGGAAAATAAATAAACTAGTAATTAAATATAAAGAAATACTGTAATATTATTACAGTACAGTTTTTAAAATTCGGAATCGTTACGGACACAACTTTTCCAGATATTAGATATCTTGCAATATCAACTTAAAATTAATCAAAAATTATAAATAATCACGAAATATCATAAGTAACATATAAAATGATTCAAAAGCAAAATAAGACTTAATTTAATCTTATACAATTAAATATAAACAGAACATTTCTTATGATTACGATTTTATTTAAACATGTCAGTGTACTGAACGTTCAATAAACATATAAAATCATGAATTAAATAAGCTTCTCTCTAAAAAAGAAATTCGGAAAATGTCTGGTATGGCCATCTATCGGCAAAAGGAGGTAATATAAACTATAATAAACAAAAATAAGAAAATTATTTGGTGCTGCCATCTGTCGACAGAATCAGAAAACAAAATAAAAAAAAAACTAGAGTTGTGCAGTCCGGATTTAAGATGACCGGACGTTCCTGTTTTTTTTTTTTTTTCTCTGTTTAAATGTGAGAGGGGGTGTATTCCGTTTGAGAAAGGAGACGTTAAATTTAACGTATGCAAATGCCGAAAAAATTTAAACAAACGAAATATTACTGAAAAATATGATGTAATAAAGCATGTAGTTATATGAAAACATTTTAAAAATACAGAGTTGTATGTTAACTCCTTAGACTACTGCTGAAAACAGCTTTTCATCACTGAAAAAATAACTAACAGATAAAAATACAATATTAAACTTACCTGTAAAAATTGTAGAATCTTTTTTTCCTTGAATGTTGATTTTTTATTATTGTTTCTTTTTTAATTTAATAACACTTTCTATCATTGATCGACTATGAGTAGGCATATAATTTTAAAAGATTAAAGTTTAGATTCATTTCAAATTTTTGCAAATATTAATAAAAATTACTGAAAAATATACTGGATTACGTTTAGTAATAAAACAGTACTTCCAATTATCAAAAAATATTAAAAGAATAAAGAATTTGAAAAATTATTATTCCCACAATTAAAAAATACAAAAAATATATTTACAAATACAAGATTGTACAACATAATCTTTTTAAATATCTTCGAATCCTTCAAAATCTGAATATTCACTGTCCGAATTAAATAATTCCAAAATGTTTTGATCGGTGATTAGTTCATTACTTTCATCACCACTGTCATCAGATGTGGCATCAGCACTTGTTGTGGAATTTTGTGAAATTTCGGCTGCTTTGAAGGCCGCCATAACAGTTTGAGAGCTAACGTCTTTCCACGCTAGCGACACCCAAGACGCAACGTCTTCATAAGTAGCTTTGCGCATCTTACCTGATTTTGTGTAAGAATGCAGCCCCTCAACCATCCACGTTTCCCAATGCTTTCTCACTTTTGATTTAAATGATTTATTTACAGTCAAGTCAAGGGGCTGCAGAATTTTAGTTAATCCGCCTGGGATTACCGCTAGCGTGGCGGAAACTTTTTTAGCAGCAACTTTGACAGATTCTGTTAGGAATAACAAGCCCTCTGTATCTTATCACCGTACTACTTTAGCTCTTTAACTTATTTACATTTTTAGCTGAAACAGCCTTCCTTTATTTACAATATAAATACAGATTTTACTTACCTCATATCCTTGTTTTCCGTAGTTATATATCCTTAAAATCCTTCATTTGATTTGCTTTCATCCTTAGTTACAGTTTACCTTTAATTGTATCTTCTTCTGCCGTTCACCTGTCTTTCAAAACATCGCGGTTCTCGGAGATCGTTTTCCACGTATGATAGTTGAGCAGTACTCCCGATCACCACAAGATGGCGTTAGTTGTCCGGTAGAGTGCGTCGTAAGTCTCGGATCATTCTGGGAGCAATCTGTTTTGCATATGCCGGCGGTTGGTACGCATGTCCGAATCATATAAATATGCTTCGGCCAGCTTGTTTCCTCGCCAGTTGGGATTTACCTTTTTAGCATGATGTGAGCAGTTGTGGTTTATATTTTTATTAGCATGGAGGCTTATTAGAACTGGGAAACGCACATTGAATATTAAAGTATGTTTCATCTTGAAGTTGCTATGGATATCAACTAGTCCTTGTTTTGTTTTGCTTTTTAAAGTCATCCGTCGGAATAGTGAAGCTACATAGTATGACCTCTATTTTTGAAGAACCTTTTTAGTGTTCGAAATGAAGACGTTTCGTGTATTGGAGTGTCAGCTGAGCTGTCTCCGAATTCCTCGACGTTGAAGGATGAGCTTGTGATCGATCGTATTTACGGACTGTTGTTTATCTACTGCTTTTTCCTGGTGGGAATGTCTCTTGTTTTTACGCTGCTATGAGATATCACTGGAGGTACTGGAATTAGTTTAAAACAAAGTATATCGTTTAGATAATAAATTATTCATCGAGCTCTGGAGCATTGAATTAAAAGACGTTTTATATTTCTTTATACTTCTGCAAAGATGTGTCATGGAGCGTTACTCAATGCAATCTGTTCTATATGTAAATGCATAATCAGTGTCTTCTAAAGTTAAAACTGTTTGAGGTATGTTTTATGTATTTTATTCTTTTAGTTAACTTGTTCTTCTGATTTGACTAAATTTAAATAAATGTTTTGTTCCTTTTAAATTTGTCTTTCGTTATTTAGATCACATAGTAGTTTTACTTTTTCTTATTGCATTTCAGCAAGTTAATTTCATTAAACTGTTTAAATATTTTTAATTTAAGATTTGAGTTATAATAGATTTAATAGTTTAACGTAATTTTTCATCCGAGGTCGGGACATAAAGCACTTACGTTTCCATTTGCTTAATTCACTCTGCTAAATTAATTTACTGAGATATTACTTATTGGTAATTATCTCAACATGTGGGTTATGGGCCCGTCCCTGCCCCGTTTAAAAAATTTAATTAAAATAGTTAAAAGTTAAAAATTTATTCTGTTTATTAAAGTTTTGTTAGTCAGATTATATGTAGTAAATTTTTAAAAGTTAAGTCTATAAATTAATGAAGTTTTAAGATGGTATAGCTAGATATATTTTTAAGTTTCCAAACCTCAAATTTTTTTTTGCCAGTTTGACCGTGATCGGTCTGGCGTTTAACTTTAATCATCGGCCCTCACGGAAGTTATTTGATATTTTTGAGGGGGGGGGCCGACGATAAAAATTTTTTTTGAATGTTATATTTTAAGTGTATAATTTTTTTTATATAAAGTAATGAAGTTCTATATAAAGTTTAAAGTAATTTCTAAATTTATTAGTAAAAGTTAAGTAATGTTTAAAAATTGAATTGGTATATTAAAATTTTAAAGGGTTTATTATAGAATAATTAAGACATAAAGTAATAGATTTTTGTCAGTATAATTAAAAATTTTCTTTGATATTGAAAGTAATGTACTGAGTGCTCCATGACATGCAATAAATTAGTTTAGTATACTGGGTACTCCATGGCACAATGAGTGTTCATCAGAGGAGGAAATTTTTCTAATAAAGAAGTGAAATAAAAGGCTAAGAAGATAAAGGATAGTGAAGTTTCAGTGATTCATCTTCGGTGCTTCATATTCAGTGCTTTCATGTGTGTCAACGAAATGGTGTCATCATTAAAGCTGGTGTTTTATCAGTTAATTAATGTCGATGGTACTTTCCAGTGTGGATTGTATAGCTTCAAATTTCTTTTTAAGTGAGCGCAGCGGTCGCAGTGCTGGTGCCCGTTGCATAGGTTTTTCTACAGAAAGGACATTGACTGGTCACTGTGTGAATTTTCCAGTTTTTGAGAACTGATCAAGTGTTTAATTTGAACATTATATAAAGTTTATTGAACTGTGCATATTATAAGGACATACAATGACAACGATGCTCAATTGGGTTTTTCCTGCTGAAGTTTAGTATAAAGTAATGCCGATTATGCTACAAAATGGAGAAAGATAATATCAAAGTGTGATTCCCGGTGATTTTCGACTTTTTATTTGGATCTGCTAAGTCTGCATCTTGTCTGTACTTTTAATTAAAGAAATTATTGTTGTATTATATTAAAACGTATGTTTTATTAATATTTTTCAGAAATTTTTAAAATGTTTTTCTGTGGAGCTTTTATCTGGAGTCTTACCGTTAAGTTTAAGATAAATCAGTTGAAAAATGTTTAAGGAATTTTTAATGTTTTAAGATCAACTGTTTTAGATAATCTATTTAAAGTTTTAAGAAGTAGAAAGTTTTAGACAGCCTGATTCCTTTCCAAAAGTTAGATAAAAATTGGATATCGGGGCTTGAGCAAGTACATTATTTTTTTTATAGTAGTAGAGCCTGATGTTAAGAGTTAAAAGCTAAATTCTATTTCTTTGTAAAATTATTGAATGTAATTAACTGAACAGTTTAAAAATATCATGCATGACTTCTCAGTGATTCTCATGTTCTTTTATCAATTTAGAGATTGTATTGAATGATAAAGAAACTAAGTTATTTTTATAAGCTAAAGTATATTAATAGATTAATTTCTGTAATAGATTTTTTTTTTTTTTAAAGTTAAAGGTTTTATTTACAGCTTACTGAGCAACTTGTACTTTGCATTGGGGGTTTTCTTTTCACGTTTAAGTTTAAGAATTAAGGAGCCTGCCTGGAGTGCTGTGGTGCAAGCTTGATTTTATAAATTCTAGATAAAGTTAAAAGGTGTATTTTCACTAAATTTTTGAATTGGTTAAAGTAAATTGAGTTTAATGGTTTTATAAATGTGAGGGGTCACTTAGTGTCGTTAATATCTGTAATCCTGCATTAAAAGTTTAGTTTCTGACTTGTATTAATATAATTGAACATGATTTTAAAAGGAATTATTGCTTGATGGATCGGTGGTGTTGATAAACTTTTTAAGACAGTATTTGACTGGTTGTTAGTAAGTCTTGGTTAAACCAGGCTTTGAAAACGTGGGTTAATTGATAATTCATTTTTTTTTGTTAAATGCTGTATGTGGTTTAATGCCGCCGGTTCATTAATGCTTTGATCAACCTTTGAGGTATTTGTGAATTTTCATATTTTTGAAATATACTCTATAAATGTGCTTTTCAGACTTGTTCTTGTCTCTGATCATCCCAGTTTGTGTCTATAATTTAATAAAAGATATTCTTGTATTTAAATATGATGTTTAAGAGGATTCTTGAATATTATGAAGAGGTTTTTAGACCATTACCAGTGGATGGACTGTAGCTATTAAGATATGTTTTTTTTAAGAAGCACAATATTAAATTTAAAGTTTGACTTGTATTAATTTAAAAAAAAAAAATTTTTATATTTGTATAGATATTTTTAAAATTTATATAATAGATATAAGATATAAATCTTTGACTTTTGTGGATTGCCTGTTTTTAAGATGGTCTATATGAGGGTTTCCATTGAGTATGACGACATCTTTTTGGCAAATTCTCGGTGTTAAGACTCAATGTGGAGGATCTTCAGTACTTATATATAGTGAGACTTCATTTGGGCAATTCAGTGAAGTTAAATTTTTTTTGGCATGATTTAAGTTACTTTTTAAGTTGTTTTTCCTGCTCTTCAGTATAGCCAGAAATGGGGACTATGATTGTAAATGTCCTATTGCCTTAGTTAGATTTTTCTCTAATCATGGGTAAGATAGTGTTTGATATTCCGCTAATGCTCAATGTGGAGTTGGATCGTGAGAGGCATGCTGGATATTGTTGAGTGGGTACATATAATATTGGTTTTTATGTTTCAGTTATTTAGTTTGTATAAAATATTTTTATCTTTTGAATTTCAATTTTTTTTACAGTTGAATTAATGGTACAGTTTGTCTAATGTGATGTTCGGCACTTGAGATCTTGATGTTTGAATAAAGCATGGTTTGAATAAGGAAAGGAGGCTGGTTTTTGAGAGAGGGGGATTCTGGATGTGGCTCCGTATATATACAAATTTGAGGTTTACAATAGTTTAATTTATAATGGTTGAAGTTTGTTTGAGAGCTTTTAGATGTTTTAGATCGAATAATTTTTTAGAATAATTAAATTTTTTTTTAGAGAAGTTAAATTTTTAGTGTCTGGGTAAAGTTGTGCAGAACTGGTTGTCTTGAGATAGTTTTTGCCATAGTCTTTGGAAGCTTGCTAATGGTTTAAGTTTAATATATTTGAAGAGTTTTTTTTTGATATAAAGTTTAGGATTGGCAAAAATGAATATTGACCATAAAGATATGTTTGTAACTATGGATTTGATTTAATATGTAAGAGTTAGTTTTGTATCAGTTGGTCAATTGGTGGTACGAAATTTTATAGGGACAGTTTCTTGTCAGAGGGCGGTGTAAAAAGTATTTCCCGGGTTACCTGCTTCTGATAATGGATGTGTCAAGTTCTATAGAGATGGAGAGTTCTCTGATTGAAATAGACATTCTGCCGACTTATAAGGTATATTTTTAGATTTCCCAGATGTATTTGAATTAAATTATAATCTTGTTTTTGGCAATCCTGGGGTGAATTTTTAGGTGATATTCAATTTTCTTGATTGGAGAGGAGATGGATTAGTTGTGACTGGAGCTGGTCTCTGGTTAAATATTTTTAAGAAGTTAAGTTTCTTGACTTGGCTGTTTTTAAAGTGAATTGTTCCTCGTCATGAGATACTAATGAGATACTACCTTCTTTGCAACAGATTTTTATTTCCTCTGAATGGTAACATGGTGTCGATATGCAATCTTAAGTTTTCTGTGGCGTTTTTGATGTTGAATCTCCTCTGCCGGAAATGATACTTGGATTTTCATGGAATTAATTTTTGAAGTTTTTACAGGTTAAATATTTCGGCGTTTCTGCGTCTGGTTTACATATCTACGTACTTATGTTGTATACGTGGTATGGAGTCTTTCGGCCGGAAGCAATGGATTTATTATTTTGGATTTTTGGGTATACGTGCGTGCTTAGGCATTTGTGCTGATAGGATATGCTGGGATCCCCGGGTCGACAATGGCCACTTGACCTTCGGATCTCAGTATGTTGAATGGCTTAGAATGTTTGGGTGTACCATTTCAATATGTTTATTTTCGTTGTCCTAGTTTATTGGGACCGTATAATTAGTTCTGTGTTGTCCCGATTGTCAGAACTCTTAGATATGTAGGAATGGCCAGATGGAGTTTCATTGCTGAAGATTAGTGATTACATATTTTTTTAGTTTACAGTGAAATTTTTGGAGAGGAGGATATTTGACATTAACAGATAGTACAGCTTTAAGTAAAGTTGTACAATGCTGAATATGTTAATGTAAGCTGAGTTGCAGAGGATACCTTGTAAATGACCTTGAGGGAGTGTTGATTGTTGGAAATTATGAAGGGCTGGAGGAATAGATGGTGTAAGGAATTGGAGGATTATTTTGGAATTATGACCAGTTGTTTTGCCCTGGGATTGCCCAAATATATTAATGATCTTTATATATATAATAATTGTTTTTGATAATTGTTTGTGAGATTACGAATTTTTAAGATTTAAATTAAATTTTAAATTAAACTAAGTTTTTTTTGAAAGGTTGTTGTTTTTCTTGAATTTAAAATTGAAACAGGATATTTTCTTTATTTTTGAATAGTTTAAAAGTTAATATATATTTTTGATTAAGAGGTCCAGAATTAAAAAAAAGGGAAAAAAAAAAATATATAATACTAATTTAGATAAGTAATTTACTTGCTTAGGTGTCTTAGAGTTTTTGTATTGATAGTGAGTCATGGTAATGACGATGAATTGTGATGAAGGTTTGAAGTGAAAAAATGGACTTTTTCAATGAAGTTTTCTTTTGAACTATTATATAACAAGTGCAGATTGATGGCAGAAGTTTTTAAGACGTGAAAGTTGAAAAGTGTATAAGATTTGTGTATAAGATCTCTTTACATCATAAAATGTTAACACCTGGGATGGTCATATTAAGTTAATGTTTTTTTTATGCATTGTATTGGATCATTATATGCTGTAGACAGCATTTTTTTTAGCTCAAAGTGTGTTATGTGTAATTAGTATTTTTATGTGTTATGTAATTTGTATTTTTAAAGATATCTTTAATGTTCCGGAGCTTGATTTTAATAGGTTTTCCCTGGCTTGCTATTTTTCTTATCTGGGTAATTTAAGTGGATGTTGAGGTTTGTATTTGAGTTTTTGCTGTTTTAGAGTTTTGAGATGGAGCTGATGGGTTGTTAAGTTTTGAAGCCTGGAAGATTACCTGTATGACGTGGTCTGTATGATCGTGTATGGTGCTTCAATAGGCATTTGCCCTTGGTGTGGTACGAGTGATAAGAGGGGGGGCACTTGTTAGGAATAACAAGCCCTCTGTATCTTATCACCGTACTACTTTAGCTCTTTAACTTATTTACATTTTTAGCTGAAACAGCCTTCCTTTATTTACAATATAAATACAGATTTTACTTACCTCATATCCTTGTTTTCCGTAGTTATATATCCTTAAAATCCTTCATTTGATTTGCTTTCATCCTTAGTTACAGTTTACCTTTAATTGTATCTTCTTCTGCCGTTCACCTGTCTTTCAAAACATCGCGGTTCTCGGAGATCGTTTTCCACGTATGATAGTTGAGCAGTACTCCCGATCACCACAAGATGGCGTTAGTTGTCCGGTAGAGTGCGTCGTAAGTCTCGGATCATTCTGGGAGCAATCTGTTTTGCATATGCCGGCGGTTGGTACGCATGTCCGAATCATATAAATATGCTTCGGCCAGCTTGTTTCCTCGCCAGTTGGGATTTACCTTTTTAGCATGATGTGAGCAGTTGTGGTTTATATTTTTATTAGCATGGAGGCTTATTAGAACTGGGAAACGCACATTGAATATTAAAGTATGTTTCATCTTGAAGTTGCTATGGATATCAACTAGTCCTTGTTTTGTTTTGCTTTTTAAAGTCATCCGTCGGAATAGTGAAGCTACATAGTATGACCTCTATTTTTGAAGAACCTTTTTAGTGTTCGAAATGAAGACGTTTCGTGTATTGGAGTGTCAGCTGAGCTGTCTCCGAATTCCTCGACGTTGAAGGATGAGCTTGTGATCGATCGTATTTACGGACTGTTGTTTATCTACTGCTTTTTCCTGGTGGGAATGTCTCTTGTTTTTACGCTGCTATGAGATATCACTGGAGGTACTGGAATTAGTTTAAAACAAAGTATATCGTTTAGATAATAAATTATTCATCGAGCTCTGGAGCATTGAATTAAAAGACGTTTTATATTTCTTTATACTTCTGCAAAGATGTGTCATGGAGCGTTACTCAATGCAATCTGTTCTATATGTAAATGCATAATCAGTGTCTTCTAAAGTTAAAACTGTTTGAGGTATGTTTTATGTATTTTATTCTTTTAGTTAACTTGTTCTTCTGATTTGACTAAATTTAAATAAATGTTTTGTTCCTTTTAAATTTGTCTTTCGTTATTTAGATCACATAGTAGTTTTACTTTTTCTTATTGCATTTCAGCAAGTTAATTTCATTAAACTGTTTAAATATTTTTAATTTAAGATTTGAGTTATAATAGATTTAATAGTTTAACGTAATTTTTCATCCGAGGTCGGGACATAAAGCACTTACGTTTCCATTTTGCTTAATTCACTCTGCTAAATTAATTTACTGAGATATTACTTATTGGTAATTATCTCAACAGATTCCACTAAGTGCGCTCGCATAGAATCCATAATAAGAAGTCCGCTAGCTTGAAAAAAAGAATTTTTTCTCTTTCGCCAAACTTCCTCCAGCCACTGTAACATTATTTTAGTGGCGCAAGCTAATACACAGGTAAAAGACGTCTTTTCATTACCTGTTGTAACTATATTTATGGTTTTTTCCCCAGTAGTGTTTACTGTTCTACTGGGTGGGCAGTCAAAAGTAAGTAGAACTTCATCCATATTTATAATTTGTGCAGTAGAAAATTTTTTTTCACTAATTATGTCATTGACATATTTTAAGAAAGCAGATTTCTTTTCTTTCCAATCTAGGGGCAATTCTTGTCCGACAGTAGTCCGAATTCGCATGGACAAATCGTTCCGCGACATAAATCTGAAACACCAATTGGGACCACCTTTGAAATTAACTAGTCCCATATTAGCGGCCAAACTTCTAGCATGTAATCGAATCTGAACTGTCGAAATTGGAATGCCTTTATTGCGTTGTTCCTTCACCCACTTGGCTAAATTACTTTCAAGAATTGGCCAGGCAACAACGCCACTCCTTCGTGCTCTCTGAGCTTTGGGCATTTTCTCCAGCACAGATTTATCAGATCTCCATCCACTCCACATTCTCTCCCTGCAGCACGATTACCGATGCTCTCGGCCTTATGGATAACTGAAAGCTTAAATGCAGCGGTGTAACTTTTCAGCTTCTTGGGAGCCATTTTTACTATTTAAAAAATATCAAAATTTGTAAATTGCAGATCAGACGTAGAGGAGAACACTTAATAGTATAATAAAATGATTCTAGTTTCTAAGAGCAAAAATGAAACGTTTAAGAACTGTATTCGGCCAATAGGAACAAGGCAGAGCCTGAGGTCAGCTTCCTCCCTTCTTCTGGGAGATGAGAGAGTTCTCGCGTATTCTAGTTCTTTCCAGTGATGACTCGAAATCATGCACGGTTTCTTTCTGCATAACGTAACACATTATCCATCAAAAGCTGATTATACACAAACATCGGGATTTCGGAGACGATTTCTAATATTTTGGAATCAACCCGAGAGCATGTGACAGTTGATCAAAGGCGATATAATGGTGCAACAATAATAATAATAGAAAAAACAGGTGTCATAAAATATTGCTATTATGGGAAAAAAATTGGAACAACTTACGTATTCGCCCGGAGTCCGCCATCTTGTTTCTTTGCGATCCTTGCCTATTTTAAATTTCTTCATTTGGATTTATTTATTTTTTTTTTTTTGTTTATATTTAATCTCTAAATTTTCAAAAATTAAGCATAAAATGGTTATAAATGACCAACAAATAAACAAGATGGCGGAAGAAACAAGATGGCGGACTCCGGGCGAATACGCGAGTTGTTCCGTAAAGAAAAAAAAAATCATCGTACCCGCCGCCCTGCCGTAAGAGCCGCACTTACGATATTTTATACTTTTAAAGTCGTATGCGCCGCGGCTCATACGCCCGAAAATACGGTATATAAAAATGAAGATTATAAACATACAAAAATATTTAAGACATATTTTTGGCCAGAACTCCTGGTACGAGACAAATCTTTCACCAAATCGACATAAAAATCAATGTTTTGTAGAAATTCAATCGGGCCGGGCCGAGATTTTAACTTTTTTTCCGGGTTGGGCCGGGCTCAGGCCGAACTGTTAATTTTTTTATCGGGCCGGGCCAATATTTTTTTTGTATGGGCCGGGTCGAATTTTTTTCTCTATGAGTCGGGCCAGGCCCGGGCCTGGAAATTTCGCCTGTGCAGGCCTCTACCTCTCAGTACTGCAGTGTAGTGGGGTTTAAAATAAATAAAATCAGAAATATGTCTTCATTTCGAGAAATCTTGTATAAAAAACTTTTTGAAAGTTTCAAAAAGTCTGCATCAGTTAAACCTTTGAAGGATATCCAATGTAAAACTAATGATGTGTGGCGGCAGTACAAAAAGTCTTCTAAAACTGACAAAGAGTTAGAGGTATTGGTGCTAAAAAGAATTGAGGACGAACTGCGTAAGGCAACCAAAAAGAAATCAGTCTTTCTTGATTATTTTATAAAGGTAATTATAATCAATTTATTCTTAAAATTTTAAATATATTTTATCATAACTTTAAGTTTACATAATTACTTGTAAAAATTGGAAAAAAGATAGATAAGATAAAATGACCGTGTAGCCTTGGCAAAACATGGTCAGTATGGGAATAAATAAAGACTAAAAAAAACGTCAAAAAACGAGTTATTACTTTTTAAATATGACGTAGCCAAGCTAAGCTTTATTTTTTCTTTTCAAATAACTCAAAAATTAATGCATCCATGGGGGAAAAAAATTAAAAAATATGTTAGTTTTGTAGCAGATAATCCTCTAACTGTTTTCAAATTTTGAACCTTACTAAAAATGAAGTGTATCCCAACTGAATTGAAACCAATGTATCTCAGATTCAAAAACAGATAAATAAGGTTTCCAGTGATCTCCAAAAAGGAAAAACAATCCTTAAAAAGGAAACGACAAAATGCTGAATACCAAAGAAAACATCGAACCACCAAACGAACAAAGCTTGGAGAAATCTGCCATGATAATCCAGACATTAAAAAAATAGATTTGAGGGAATCAGTAGGAAGACCAAGTTTAAACAACCATTATTACTTAAAGCAATAGCAGACATAGCTATTATTGGAAGGCGCTGCAGATGCAAAAAGAAGAAACAAGTCCGAAGTGTCAAAACTCTCGATGACTTGACTGCAAAACTGAAAAAGGTTGGTTTTGCAATAAGCAGGAGTAGAACATATCTTCGTTTGCTTCCAAAAAATTCCTCAACCATCGAGTGTCGAAGACATGTCACCACAGTGCCGATAAAACTTTCTTGGATTCTGGCTGATTATCACCGATCTCACATTGATACCCAATTTGCAGTAATATCCATCCATTATTTAGAAACTTTAGCTTCAATTTTTGGACCCATGCAAGTGTTTCTTCTTTCACATGATGGCAAAGCGCGCGTACTTTTGGGAATTACAGCAGCCAATAAACAGGCTATGATACTGATGCATATAGAGTATCACGTATCCTTAAGCGATCACGACTGGGTCATCGCTGAACGCCGCAAACTTATCCCATGTGTTTACGCTGGTATTGTGATTGCTCCTGGCATGGCAGGTCAAAGTAAAGCCATACATAGGTTATTCTGGTCCAACGTTAATAGCTATAATAAGTGGGAAACACAGTTCTTCCACAGCAAATACTCATGCTCAGGATTTTGAAACTCTATTAATACTCAAAGATTTTGAAAAATTAGTGAAAACAGAAGAAGGTTTCATCAAACCTGTAATCATAGTAACGGTTGATGGAGATCCAGACAAGAATCCCCGCTACCAGAAAGTTATATCGTTTGCTATTAACCATTTCAAAAAGCATGATTTGGATGGAATTTTCATAGCGTGCAATGCTCCTGGAAGAAGTGCATATAATTGAGTAGAAAGGCGAATGACACCACTCAGTCGAGAACTGTCTTGTCTTATACATCCTCATAACCATTATGGTTCCCATCTCGATGAGAACGGTCGCACTACTGATGAAGAAATGGAGCAAAATAACTTAGCATATGCTGGTAAAACTCTCGCAGATATCTGGAACTCATTAAACATTGACAGTTATCCCGTTACTGCCACATATGTTGATTCAGGCGAACCAGAGTCTCTTGGTTATGACTTGGATTGGTATTCGAAGCTCGTACAAGAAAGTCAATACTTGCTGCAAATTGTAAAACGCGAAAAAAAGAATTGTTGCTCTCCTGCACGTAGTGGATTATTTCGTATATTAAAAGGACGATTCATTCCTCCTCCAATTAAAATGATACAATCGTCAAATGACATCATTGCAAGTGAAGAGGGGGAATTTATAGATTTAAGTCTCCGTCTGGCCTTAAATCTGAATAGTACAGAAAAGGGATTTTTAAAGATGCTGCATGATTATTTTTGCTCTTCCATAAAGTTCACGCATTTATCCGCAAAAACTTGTGGAAGTTGTGGCCAATATCATGCATCTCAGAAGTCAGCAAACATACACAAAAAAATTCAACAGAGTGAAAAAAGCGAGAAGGACTGCCTTATACGACTATTGAGAATTGCTGCTCGTCGAGCAAATGAACTTATGCGCTTCGTAAAATTCGTGGAAGATATGGAAGATGTTGAGTGGATCAATGAAGATGAAGTTGATAAAGATTGCATCCGAATAGTAAGCGATGAAGATAATCAAGTAAAACTGGAAACCAATATCATAACAGATATGGAAAAATGGCTTGAGCAGCCGTGGTCAGCATCGGAATAGATATTGTCATGTTCAAATTTAAATTTTTCAAATGGCTAAGTTCTTCTAAAATTGTGATCTAAGAAATTTTCTTAAATAGAATTGTAAAGAAATAAAACAAGCGTTTATTATTATTTAGTAGTTATATTAGTCCAGTAGAGTTTTATAATTTGTATTGTGTCCTAATTTTTTTTTAAGTAGGGGGGGGGGGGGGGGTTCCAATTTTCTTACGTAATTATTAAGGGGGGGTTCGCGATTTGCTTATTTTTGCTGACAAGGGGGGAGGGGGGGTCAAAAATAGTCAAAAACATGCTTACGTAATATTTGAACAGCCCCTTATTTCGCCCTCTTTTTTGACGAAATTCGAGATTCTTTGACGAAATTTGCGGTTGACTTGCCATCTTTTGATGAAATTCGCGGTTCTTTCGCGATCTTTTGACGAAATTTGTGGTTTTTTCGCCCCTGTTGACGAAATGCACGGTTGTTTCGCAATCGGATGAAATTTGTGGTTGTTTCGCGATCTTATGACAAAATTTGCGGTTCTTTCGCGACCTTTTGACGAAATTTGCATTTTTTTCGTGATGTTTTGACGAAATGTGCTTTTATTTCACGATCTTTTGACGAAATGTGCTTTTATTTCACGATCTTTTGACGAAATGTGCTTTTATTTCACAATCTTTTGACAATAGTTGCTGTTTTTCGTGATATTTTGACGAAATATGCCGTTCTTTTGCGATCCTTTGACGAAACTTACGGTTATTTTGATGAAATTCACGTTTTTCCTATAATTCTTGGACAAAATTCGCGGTATTTTTATGTCCGAATTTGCGGTTGACTTGCCATCTTTTGATGAAATTTGCGGTTCTTTCGCGATCTTTTGAAGAAATTTGCGGTTTTTTTCGCCCCTGTTGATGAAATGCACGGTTGTTTCGCAATCGGACGAAATTTGTGGTTGTTTCGCGATCTTTTGACGAAATTTGTGGGGTTTTTCGTGATCTTTTGACGAAATTTGCAGTTTTTTCGCGATCTTATGACAAAATGTGCAGTTCTTTTGCGACCTTTTGACGAAATTTGCGTTTTTTTCGTGATCTTTTGATGAAATGTGCTTTTATTTCACGATCTTTTGACAATAGTTGCTGTTTTTCGCGATATTTTGACGAAACTTATGGTTATTTTGATATCTTTTGACGAAATTCGCGTTTTTTCTATAATTCTTGAACAAAATTCGCGGTATTTTTATGTCCGAATTTTGAGATTGATGACCTTTTTTTTTTTTCCAGAACCGAATGCCTTAAATTTTCGGAAAATTCAGAACAGAATCACCCCTGATATACGGTACATATTATTCTGAGATCGATTTTGTGAAGGTCGCCATACGGATCTTTTTATTCGTAGTGAAATTTTTCTATCTCAGGGAATTATAGAATTCTTTGTTAAAATCGAAATCAATTGTATATGTTTCTGCAAAATTTCCCCAGGTGGTTAGAATTTCCCCTGATCCTAGATCGCCGGATCGGACATATTCTGCACCCCTGGTACCAGCAATCTTTTGCACTGTGTGCCTTGCGGCAAATCTGACATAACAGCTTTTCCTCTTTCATCTTCTTCACTGTTTCTGTCAGCTGAGCAATTTGTTTATTCTGATCTTCCTGGCATTTCAAAAGTTTTTCTAGCAAACTGTCTGGATTACTGGTGGATGGTGCAACTTGTAAAGTGTTAAGATCAAAAGTATTATGCTACAGTGCTTTTTCAATATGTACAGCCTTAGCCACAATTTCATCAAAATTTTTTTATCCGAATTTGACAACTTCAATTTTAATGTCAGTTCGTAAGGCCTCTAAAAATTTGGAAGACATTAAATTAGCCTTAAATGAGTCTAACGCTGCATTATCCTCAGAACCTGGAGCCATATTGTTTACTGTAGCCCTGACTTCCTCCGCTAAATCAATCACAGACTGTTTCGGCTGTTGTGTTATGCGCCCATACTGATAAGACGCTTCCTGGAAATTTTGTTTGTATTCAAATTTTAATTTCATCAAATTAGCTACATTTCCAAAACTTTTTTCTTCGCTCACACGTTTGTCAGTTGACAAAAATTCTAAAGCCTTTTCCTTACACAGGAGTTTCAACAGAGTAATGCGGTTTTCATCTTTGATATTTTGAATTTAACACACATCTTCTAAATTTTGTAAAAAGATGTTAACATTTTCATTAGGGTGGCCATGAAAAGGCGGAATCGCCGAAATCATCGACCGAAAAAGTGCGCGATTGTTTGCCATGATTTAGCAAAAATAAAATAAAAAATTTTAATAAGCAAAATATGAAAACACACCTAAAAAGTAATATTTCTTTTTTCAAAAGACTGAGAAAATTATATCTGTATAAATTAAATTCAAAAATTATCAATAAACACAAATATAGGTAAATAATAATAAAATCTTTTTCAAAATCTATTGTATGAAATATAAGAAATGAAACAAATAAAATATAAGAATATATATAAAATACACTTTATATCAAAATATTATTTTTTTTTTTGTGCACACATGGATGAAAAAAAATTCTTATCTTAGCAATTTCTTTTTATAATTAATCATTTGAATCAAGCTAAAATTTATCAGCAATAACAGAAAATATTAATGGAGTTAAAATAAATTAACCGTTAAAAAAAATCGTTAAACGATCTTTGATTGAAATATCATATTGCACATTATAATTGATTTAGAATTTCTAAAAATTAAACATTTAAAGTTAAGATTTTCAGACATTGACCAGGTTCAAACACCTAAAAATTGGTCAAACGGCGCCAAATGTTATATTTTGTGGCCGTGGATCGCCATAGTGGAGTATGTCTGAAAAAATAAACTATAAATTGGCAACCAATGAAAATATCAAAAATTAAAGTTAAATATTCAAAATAATTAATTTAGAAAATGTTGCCATAAAAATATCCGGAGCGGAGGCTGAAAAATAAAAAGAAAAGAGACTCACCCATTTGAAGTAAACAGACAAATATGTACAGCTAACATGGATTTAATTTTCTTTACCAACACACAATCATGCTTGGCCAAGCAACTTCGTATTTTCCATTTTTAAGATGAATACAAGATATAAATCAATTAATATATATTTCAAACAGATGATATTTTCCGCAGTTATTTTTGAAAATGTCTCTAAAGTGTTACAGTTCGGAATATTGTAAAAAAGTCAGTTCATAAACATAGATCGTTTTGGACTGTTTAACGGCTCACTTATATCACGGCAACAGGAACAGTAAGGACATTAATCTTGGACTTCGATGCATAGATGGTTACGAATTTTATACAGACAATTAGGAAGATAATCGTAAACTTTGTTGCTCCGATGATTGCTAATTCTATACAGTTCTATTATAAAACGAGAACAGGAACCTCATAGAAGTTGGTCAATGTTTGCTTGGCACAGATGATGAGGATATATTTAAACAACATTTCAGCTTTTGGTTAATCATTGATTAAAGATTGAAGCTTTAAAATATCGTCACTCAGATGCTTCTTAAGCCAAAACAACCGGA
Source organism: Maratus speciosus (assembly GCA_963932465.1). Classification (NCBI taxonomy): domain Eukaryota; kingdom Metazoa; phylum Arthropoda; class Arachnida; order Araneae; family Salticidae; genus Maratus; species Maratus speciosus. The sequence goes on from OZ010794.1 coordinate 104,233,405, forward strand.
AAACCGCTGAGATGATAGAAGATCTATTTATGGAAAAAACATCAGCATGCTATAACATCTATGGAAGGTGGAGTAATCCTCTTAGAATCGGAAAGGAGTGCTGTTCTGCACCATCATTTTTTTTCGTCCGAGGCCAAAGCCTCAAACGTATGTGCGAACACAATGCTACATTTTGACAAAGTGAGAGAGATAAAATCCAGATGGCTCCAACGAACGTTAAAACTGACGCTCAACTTAAATTCGCCAATCAGCGACCGGCATGTACACCTCTGAGTCATCACGATAACGATTTTCATCGCAATCGAAATATCGATAGCGATTTGTATCATAATCGAAGTTGCATTCCCCCTGCATTCCTGAGTACCGCCGATGTCGCCTCGTGATACTAAAACAAGATGAAGAATAGAGTGACGTCACGACGTCCTTTTCTGCGAGGAAGAAAGATAAAAAAAATGTCTAACTGCGTCGGGGAAAAAAAATGGATCGCGCGTCTTTTAAAACTGACAGAAGGGATTAAATCTTGTAATGCGGATATCTCGCTAAATTACGGTTTAAAATTAATGAAATTTTGGCAATTGCTTAGAAATAAATAGTAGCATCCAATAAAAATAGTTTTGGAATAAAATAATTAATATTAAATAACTTTTTTAATTTATATTTTCGGAAGTTAGCGATTGTAAGAAAAGCATTGTAAGTTACTTTAACGAAAGATATTCCCGTAATGTTTATATTTTAAAAGATCAGTACATTATTAGAATTATATTTAATTGCATATTATAATATTTATTACTTTGAATAATTATTAATTATAGGATTATTAACGGAATATAAATTATTTAAAATGCTTTTTATTTATTTACTTAATACGTTTTTAAAAGTTGTTTTTGTACTTAAATATTTAAATTTAAATAGAGAAATAATGCAGTCGATTAATTAATAATCTGAAATATTGAAAATTTAACACTATTATAAAGGGAAGATCTATATTATTTTTAATACATTAGGTATTTAGCTTTTAAGAACAAATTGAATTTTCATACAAATGAATACAAAATCCACGATTGGTTAACGAACAATTCAGTTAGCGAACACAGTTTTGGAATGGATTAAGTTCGTTAACCCATTCCCACTGTATTGTCATCTGAAACATACCTTTGTACATAATTTTTTGTAATTCTAACCTACCAGAAAGTGGGTTAAAAATAAATTGAAAATTCCATTTTTACATATAAAAACCAGGTTGAATTAAATAAAGAGTGTAAAAATAGCCATTTGATTAAAAATGTATGTGTTTTTTCAATATGTCTTGCATAAAAAGCTTAGGGAGATGTCTTCATAGAGAAATTGTATCAAACTCTAAAATATTCAATATCAACACCCAATTTTGGCATCATTTGGACATTTCAGAAAATTTTAGGATACCAAACAGAAAGTAATTCATTGAAGCAGTTTAGGAACTATGCAGATTTAAAGCTTTGAACTCTTAATATCAAATCCATTTTTAATAATTGTAAAATAAACTGCAACAAGTCTAGCTTTTTAAGCATAACTCAAAAACTACTTTCTGCGATAAGCTGTAATTTTGAATTTACATATTTGTAGCTTCTAGGAATTGATCTATTAAAATTTTTATTAGGTTAAAATACATAATATTTTTTAAAGTATTGTAAATTATACAAATTTTAATAAAAATAGATTTTTAAAAACTTCAAGTATAGTACATTTCTAGTTAATGACAGATAAAATAAACTAACAATTACGAGAGTGATGGATAATAGAAATTTTTAAAAATTCAAATATAGTACTTATATATTGCATCAAAAGAACAAAACTACCAATAAACAAATAACCAACAAACTAAAAAGTCCACATAAACTGATACAATATATTTATACTAGACAAGTAATTTATTTACCTCAAGTGAGACTGAATTTCTATTTCTCTTTTTAATTGGTGCATAACTCCATTACTTTGTAACTGAGACTGGTACAGCACCTATTTTCACATGAAAGATATATATAACAAAAGGCAATAAAAAAGTACATACACATTCTTCATATAATTATGGATAGTCTAGCCAATTTAATTTATTATATGAATGAAATATGTGCATGATTTCTACACTCCATTTCACCTCAACTTGGCAGCATTGTGAAAGGTAGAAATAGTAACAATCTGCCTTGATAAAATAGTTCTGTTATTTTTTAATCTGAAATGGCTAAAATGCATCGAAATTTATAACATATTGTTTATAAATTATAGAATTCGCCATTTTGAAGTTTATATTTATGGCAATTTGTGTGTTAAAAGTATTTTATTTAAAAGTTTTGTATTTTAAGCGAACATATAAAGTAAAATTTGTGATGTAAAGATTTCGTCTTTGGCGAGGAACCGATCTTCAAGGCTAAATGTCTGGTGTGCAATTTAATTTTCTCTGCCATTTCCAGCACTCTATCTGTTATTTTGCACACAATATCATTGTTCTTAAGAATAGTTATAATAATAATTGCTGCTTTCTTCTCTTTTACTTTATTTTTTACCATATTCAATTTTTTTATTTTTACTGTTGACCCTTTCCGGAGCAGAGTAATTCTGTTAGTAAAATAATGAAATGATTAACTGACTTAACCAGAATTTGCAAACGAATCTATTAGAAAATAAATATTTGCTTATTTTCATGTACATTATGAAAGGAAACTTTTAATTGAATATTCTGGGTGTCAGTAAATTTAAAACTATGTGGTCACATTTGTGACCACCGCCTGCGAAATGGTTGATTAATTATTGTTATTATTTGTTTATTTTATTGTTTTTGTAAAATTTGCTAGATAGTTAAATTATAAAAAATCTGATAAGGCGTTATCCCCTTTCACATTTTACATGCCTTCAAGGCGAGGAAAGCCAATCAAAAGTATCTCACAGAAATACATTGTTTATTCTCGAATTCATGTAGAAAATCTCCAACATTCAATAAATGAAATCATAGAGGAAGTTTTCCAACTTACAAATGTTTTGCAAAGAACAACTTTTCATTTGAAAAAAGAGAAAAAGACATCTAAGACTTTAAAGGCTCTCGTAGTCAGCCAAAGTGTAGGTGATTACATCACCTACATTAAGAGCTCTCAATAAGATGTGTTAACACAATTAAAGATACAATATATACCTTACTGCAACAACTCCCATTATAACATATGATTTTAAATATATGTTATTAGTACAATATATAAAAGGATTATAATTCACCAGTAAACAAATGCAAGACTAAACCCAGAATAAGCATCCACAAAAGAACCAATGAATCCTTTGCTCAATGTAACATATATTTTATCAAACCAAGATCAGAGTAACAATAAAAATACTAATTTTGCTGGTCATACTATAAATTTAAGTTCTTTTAAACTTTTTTATAATACAAATTCCTCATACTGACATTTTCAGAGAAAAAAAATAGACAAAGTATCAGTGTAACTAATAATTTATTTACTTTAAATCACGAAATGTAATCATGAAATTTTTAGCTAAAGCAAATTTAATGCCTTATAGAAAAAAACTAATTTTCCTGCTTTATTTGAACTTGTTGCAATTTCTGTAAAATGGAGCCATATAGGATCTTTTTTCCTACCTGGCCTCTGTGCAAAATTTTCAATTTGCATATTCCCTTTCTTCCTTGCTTCCACTAGTAAGTCAAAATAGAGAAGAAAAGCAAAAGGACCGCAGACATAACGCACATGCATCGTGCTATACAAGTTCTGCAGTGGTCGGCCCATCTGCCCTTCCTATCAGACGAATATTAAGCTCAAATCCCCAAGGTTTCGTCCAATAGTTCCAGGGGCCCGAGCCCAACCCTTATCGCTTTTTGATGTCTTTAATTTGTGTAATTTTGCTGTTAAATTTGTCCGGTGTCAGCGTTTTTCTCCCCCTGGCTTCTGCTAGTGAGTCGAAATAAAGAAGAAAAGCGAAAAGACCGTGGATGGAATGTGCTGCAAATTCTGCAGCAGTTTATACCACTACCACTATGCCAAGTATTGCTATCTACAGTTCAGTGTGCAAAAGTAACTTTCAGCAAAAAGTTTTTAGCAGTTGTTTCAAGTTCTTTGTTTCGAGATTGCTTGAAAACCAGGTTTGTAACCGACACCTATTGGTCAGTGGTCAAAAGAATTTGTTATGTATTTGGGAGATACCACACCATTCAAGGAATTCCCTTATCTATAAAGTGAGTGCCTACAAAGAAAAGCAAGCAGAGGATTGCTTTTGAAAATGAAAAGAACATTCTTGGAGTGTATTGAGAACATACATCTTTATTTTTTGTTTGATTTAAATAGCATGTAATCTTTTCAAGATTTTTTTTTATTTAGAGTATAGTTAAACATTAATTTTTTTTTTTTTACTGTAATTGTGTGATTTAAAAAAAAAAAATCAAGCTATTAAAATCAGCATACCCTGGTATAAAATGAAAATAAAAAAAGCTTTTTTTTTTTAATTTTAAGAAAGAAAAATGTTTTTGATCTCTTTTTAGAAAACTAATGGATGTTTATTTTTAAATGTAATTTAACATAAAATAAGAAGCAATTGACTTTTTTTTTAATAGATAAGGTGCTACGTTGTTCATCATTATTTTGATTAGAGCTGGAAATGTTATTAAATGCACAACCGACAACTCCCAAGTTAAAAAAAAAAATTGCTAAACTAATTTTAAAAGCTTACTAATGAACGGTTTACAGTGTTCTCGAATCCTTTGCATCATCTAAGAGACAGCTGTGGTGTTAAAGGGAGATTTGCCTATAGAAAGCCGGAAAAAAAAAGGGGGGGGGGGCGGAGCATTTTTCTCTCTCCTGGAATAGGAATGAAGATTTTAACTCTGAGCTTTAGCACGTTATTTATTATCATTTAAAGAACATTTCAATTTTTTTTATATAAAAAACTAAAAGGGCTCCACCACCCAGCTCGCTACGCTCACCAATTTTACCCTTTTTTAATGATTATATATTTAATAATTCTTTTAATTATGAAACTCTGTAAGTTCTAATGATCACCTATTTTACCTTTTTTAATGATTATATATTTAATAATTCTTTTAATTATGAAACTCTGTTAGTTCTGATAAATTGCTTCGAGATTCCATTCGGTATCATGAAGCAAACCCTATTTTGGATCGTTCCGAGATTCCTCATTTTCTGTTCATTTTTAGATCCTAATTGGTATAAACGCGCTCCTCCCCAACTGTTGACGATTTTATTTCCTTATCACCAAGTAAGTAATTATTAGAACTTACAGAGTTTCATAATTAAAAGAATTATTAAATATATAATCATTAAAAAAATGTAAAATTTATAAATTATTTGAATTACAAATTAAATAAAAATTATATATATAGTATTACGAATATTGTAAATAGTTTGTGTTTGTGCTTAAAAATAATGTAAATAGTTCAATTAAGCTCTGTTCATAAGCTAATAGTAGTTTTTGTTGCATTGAGATATCTCAATTTGTCGATTTCCTGCCAGCAAGCAAACCCTATTGGATTTCATGGGAGTCTATGGAAATTTGGTGAAATACTGGAAATAGCACCAAGTTGGCGTCACTTTTGGCGACTAATTTTGGTCGCCTTGGAAACAAACTTGGCGATGTTTGGCGACAGAGCCGGGACCCCTCCCTTGGTAACCCCTCTTATTGCGTCAGAAAGCTCTCACCAATCAGATGCGTTTCACGGTATCTACGCGGATTTTCATTGGTCCATTTCCAAAGCATTACTTTTTTATATATAGAAGGATTGATGATGTGGTTCAAGTTGCATGGGTGGATGTCGTAGTATGCGTGCTGTGCACTTCCTATCGGACAAGATCCGATAGATAGCCAGAGAGAGAAGGATTATGAAAGTAGATAAAAGTGCCTCGAGCTTCAAGTCCTTTAAGGTCAAAAAGTTGAAAATCAACAAAACAGCCATTTGAAAAGAAAAAGGTCTATTTCTGCCCCCCCCCCCAACCCTCCACCCACCCACACACACACACTTTTTTTTTCACTTTGGCAACAAAATTTTAATTCAAATTAATTTGTCTTTATCAAAAAATTTGAGCTTAAATGATGAGCTTGTCTGTTTTTTCCTTTTCCTAACCTGCTGTGCAATTTACACTGAACAAAAGCAAAAGAGATTCATTCTAATGAAACTGTAAATAACTTATCTAAATTAGGCTGTTTATCTTTCAATGGCTGTTCTAAGTAAAGATTGTCCCACATAATTATTGGCTGTACATTTAAAAATTCAGCTTTAAGTGCAAAGCTTGGAACAGATTTTTTTTTTGGCGGGGAGCCAAAAAAGCAACTGCCGTAGAAAAAGTTCTTTTTCTACAGAATAACACATGACATTCAATAGTTTAAAAAATTCATTTACAACTTTTTTTTTTATGTACTTTTGCCTCCAAGGGAGGAACAAAGCAAAAATATTATGAAATAACGATATTTCTGAAACTGTTAGTGTTGAAAAACTTGGAAATTGACATGGTTACTATTAAAACAAAAATGCAATGGTTTTCACAAAATTCAAAATTTTAAAGGGTGAAATAAGCTGAAAACATTTACTTTGAAACTACTGAACACATTTCTAAGTTTCTCTCATTATTATAATGGTGACTATGTCTTTAGACATTGGGTTATTTTTATTGTGATATGTCTGCCTTCCAGGTATGTAAGAGAAAAAAAAAAGTTCTAAAATTGCAATTTCTCAGAAACTGTTAAGGCTAGAAACTTAAAATTAGCATGGTGGTTACTTTTAAGATAAATATGCTTGCACAGAACAATTTTTTAGACATTCAAAATTTAAAAAAGGAAGAAATCAGCAGATTGTTTGTTGGGAGCACTTCAGCTATCTTTTGCACATAAGGATTAAACAGACCAGTCTCCATTTAAAGTGGAATCTGACCCGCTACAAACATCTATGTTTGGGTCAAGATTCTAGTAGGCATTGCTCTAAACACTATGCAAGCAAGTGGGCTGTAATCAGCAGAAAACACCAGCATCTCTAAAATAACATTACTCTAACTGAAACTACTGGAGCAATTTTTTTTCTCCAGTATTTATAATAGTAACTATTCTTACTTAAACATAGGAGGATATTTATATATATATATATATACACATACATACCGGGTGTCCTAAAAAGGACTGACTGATTTTAAAATTCAATAACTTGTAAACTTTGACAGATATTTTAAAAATTCTTGCAGGAGGGTTATGCATAAGGTCAAAAGTTTTTTACAGTGATTTCCAATTTTAGTTCGAATTACAAACAATAGATGGCGCTGCAATCAATAGACGCTAAATTCAGGCTCGATTTTTGGTACTTTGTGTCCCAGATAATACATTTCCATCTCCTTTTTCCGCATGGAACTAAAGAAAGGACCAAAAATCGAGCCTGTATTTATCGACTATTGCTTACAGCACCATCTATTGTTTGTAATTCGAACTAAAATCGAAAATCTCTGTAATAAAACTTTTGACCTTATGCATGCAAGAAATTTTTAAGTATCTGTCACCGTTTGCAAGTTATTGAATTTTAAAATCAGTCATTCCTTTTTAGGACACCCGGTGTGTGTGTGTGTATATATATATGGGACTAATATATATATATATAAATATATATATACACACACATATATAATTTTTTTTTTTTTTTTTTTTTTGCAATTCTGAACTAGAACTCTGAATGCAAAAACAAATTCTAAAATTGCAATTTCTCTGAAACTGTTAGGGCTGAAAACTTGAAATTTTAAATGCTAGATTACGTTTAAGACATAAATACTCACCAAGAAAGATTTTTAGAAATTAGAAATTTAAAAAGGACTAAATTAGTAAAAATGCTCTAAAATCATGATTAATCCGAAATACCAAACTAATTTACAAAATTCTATTGTAGGATAAATGATGGACAGAAATTACAAATAGATAACATTTTCTCTTTTTTATTTTACAAGAAGACTGCAAATGGGCTTCAATGACAATTTTCTTTTCTAATTAGTAGTATTTTTATTAATAGTAGTAATGTAATTTTCACTTCATATTAATGAATACACAAAGTATACTTTAACAATGTTCTAACAAATGCATTCTATTCCCTAATGAAAAATTAATTTCTAAAAATATAAAAATGTTGTTCTGTCATCAGAAACCTGTACACAATTTTTAAAACTATATCACACCAAGAAGTGAGTAAAAACATAATTACAAAATATCCTCTATATATACATGAACCAACTTAATGTGTGAAAAAGAAAGAAAAATACTTTTAAAGCCACAACAAATTTGCTGGTCTTTTCTCTAGCGAGATACACATTTCCAAACTTTCCTTTGCCAAGAGGTCTTCCAATGTCAAAATCATCTAGAGTCCACTTCCGTTGGCTAGTTAATTAAAAAAATCAGATTTTTTAAATATTTAAAGCAAAATTTTTCACCTAATACAATTAAACAAAATAGATACAAAAGAAATGCAACTTAAATTTAGGTACTAAATTTTAATGCATTGAATGTGATTGTCACTGACAATGGGCAAAATTTGAAGAAAATAGTTTCATTACATGCAATTTCAATCAAAAATACACACACACACACACACATATATCAGGGGCAGTACTGGTCCTAGGTGATAATTCAGGACATACTTTTATCAATATTTCAAGACAATTTCAGGACACATTTACCCAGCATACTACTTTTTTCCGCAATCGTTCGTCGAAATTGATGATTTTTTTTTGCTAAAATTTGCATTTTTTTCGCGATTGTTTGACGAAATTTGCACTTTTTTCTGCGCTCGTTTACAGAAATTTGTGTTTTTTTCTTCTATAGGTTGCTGAAATTCATGATTTTTTTTCCACGTTCGTTTTCTGAAATTCAAGATTTTTTTTTCCAACCCGGATCGTTTGACGAAATTCGCAATCTTTTGCCAAAATTCAGGATATTTTTTCCCGCGATTGTTTGCCAAATATCCAGATTTTTTTTTCGCAATCGTTTGCCGAAATTGTGTATTTTTCCTCAACCGTTTGCCGAATTTGTGAATTGTTCTTCAATCGTTTGCCGAATTTGTGAATTGTTCTTCAATCGTTTGCCGAATTTGTGTATTGTTCCTCAATCGTTTGTCGAAACTAGATTTTTTTCTGTGATCGTTTGCTGAACTTAATGTTTTTTTTCTTTGATCATTTGCGAAATTAGTGTTTTTTTCCACGATCATTTGCCTAGATTCGTGTTTCTTTTCCCAACATCATTTGCCAAAATTCGAGATTTTTTCCATGATTGTTTGCCAAAATTCGCGATTTCTTTCCACAATTGTTTGCCTAAATTAGTGTTCCTTTTCTCCGATCGTTTGCTGAAATTCGTGTTCCTTTTCTCTGATCGTTTGCCGAAATTCCTGATTTTTTCCAGTGAACGACGGCTGGACCATTTGACGAAGTTCTCAGTCTTTTTTGCAGTGCACATTAACATGAATTTTTTGTTTTCAAAGTGGAAATCCGTCAAAAAATGGAAAAGTGGCATCTCTGCGAGTTTCAGTGAATGATTGACTACATTTTCAATTTCTTTAGAGATAGATTGAAGACTATCACAATTTCTTTCAACGACCAATTAGCAAAATTCACAATTTTCCTTCCTGTCTGAATGACAAATTCCTGATTTTTTTTTTCTTTTTCTCACAACCACTTGACGAAATTTGTGAGTTTTTCATCATCAGATGTCAAAATATTGCACTATTTTCTGGTTCTCCTATGAACCTATTAATTCCAAAATACAGATTTTGTGAATTTTTTTTTAAAATGAATGATTCATGGAAATATAATGACTGTTAGTGCTATAGTACAAAACTTGCCAAATTTCAGGACATGTTATCATATTTCAGGACATTTCAGGACTTTTTTTCATTTTTCAGGAATTTTAGGAATTTCAGGACAGGTACTACCCTTTGTATATATATTTCTCTTACATAGCGCAAAAATAAGGCTGAATTTGCAACTGCAGTTTGGCATCAATCATTAAAATTAATTTGCTTTATTACATTCCACCAATCTGAAGCGTGATTTCACTACTGAAACTTGCGTCCTATTTAAAAGAAAAATTTTGAGGATTTTGATAAAATGTAAACATATTAAAATGATTGTGTTTAATTATGCAATAATCGTGGAAAAGCAGAATGCAGATAATTTGAGAAATAATACTAAATAATCTGTATAAATAAAATAACTAATCCAGGGTTCATACACATTTCTTTAAATAAAAATCAAGTACTTTTAAGGACTTTCAAGGACCAAAACCAAAAAAATTTAAGGACCTTCAAATTAAATAAACTAATAAATTATAACATGCATTTTTTAATAAAGGGTTTCTTTCATTTTTGTAAAAGTTTTAAATATTTAAATGAACGGGAAGGGGGAGGGAATTTCACCATGTGGCAGTAGAAATTTAGAAAAGTTTAAAATAACATACAGCAGAAGAAAAAACTAGTCAGATGTGCCAATCCCAAAACTTTCTTCTATCTCATACATGTTAATACTACAAAATTCATTATCAGAGTGTCAAAATTAAATGGTCTATGCCCCTCATGAGGATTTTAAAGATATGAAATTCCGTGCATTAGTTCTTGAGATACGACTATTGTTAAAACCATGCAAATCCTGCAAAATATATCATAGCAGCGCCACCTGTAGGGTGGTTTACACCAAAACCTAATCAGCAACAACTTATGTAAACATTTAACTGAATCTGAAGTTTGATGAAAATCCATGCATATAGCTATTGTAGAAATCGTGAAAAATGCAGCATAGCAGCGCCATCTGTTGGGAGATTAACACCAAACCATAATCAGCACCTATAATTATCAAGGTATACCTGAATCTGAAGTTTGATGAAAATTCGTGCTTTAGTTCTTGAGATATAGCTATGGCGTAAATCATGAAAAATGCAGCATAGCAGCACCACCTGTTGGGCGAATTACATCAATAAAAAAGAAATTTGCCCAGTTAAACTGATGGCATTGAGCTCACAGGCTATTCACACTAGCTGTATATTATACTCTTATTTCATAGAATAATGACCCTCAAAAAATAAATGAAGGGGCATTAGACCCCGTATCCCCCTTTATACTTAACCAATTCACCTCCAAATCTAATCACGGAAGCTCCTTAACATAATAAACCGGTATACCAAATTTGAAGCAAATCAGATAATTCAGCATGAAAAAAGCATATCGCTAAATTAGGGGGGGGGGGGTGCTAACCCCATTCACCCCTTTATACTTAACTAATGAACCTCCAAATCTAATAAGGAAACTTCCTTATCAGAATGAACATAAAAAAATGAAAGTAAATTGGATAATTCTGCATGAAAATCCATTTATCTAAATTAAGGCAGGAGATTTGCCTCCTTTCCCCCGTTTATACTTAACCTCCAAATCTAATGAAGGAAGCGTCATAACGGAATAAGCCGGTATATCAAATTTGAAGCAAATCGAATAATTCTGCATGAAAAACCCATTTAACTAAATTAAGGGGAAACTAGCCCCCCCCCCCTTTATTCTTAACCAATAGACCTACAGATGTAATCAAGGCAGCTTCTTAACGTAATAAACCGGTATACTAAATTTGGAGCAAATCGAATAACTATGCATGAAAAACCCATTTATCTAAATTGAAGAGGGGGGGTCTAGCCCCCCCCCCTTTCCCCTCTTTGCACTTAACTAATGAACCTCCAAATCAAATGAAGGCAGCTTCTTAACATAATAGGCCGGTACACCAAATCTGGAGCAAATCGGATAATTCTGCATGAAAAAGCCATTTATTTAAATTAAGGGGGGGTCTGGCCCCCCTATGTACTACATGAATTTACTCCAAATTTAATCAGGGAAATTCCTTAACATGAAAAACTGGTATACTACATTTGGAGCAAATCGATTAATTCTGCATGAAAAATCCATTTGTCTAAATTAAGGTGGGGATTATCACCCCCTTTATATTTAACCAATGAACCCCCAAAACTAATCAGGGAAGCTCCTTAACATAATAAACTGGTATACCAAATTTGGAGCAAATCGAATAATTCTGCATGAAAAACCCATTTATTTAAATTAAGGGGGGGGGGGTTAGCCCACCTTTCCCCCTATATACTTAACTAATGAACCTCCAAATTTAATCAGGGAAGCTCTTTAGCATAAGAAACTGGTATACCAAATTTGGAGCAAATCGAATAATTCTGCATGAAAAACCCATTTATTTAAATTAAGGGGGGGGGGGGGTTAGCCCCCCTTTCCCCCTATATACTTAACTAATGAGCCTCCGAATGTAACCAGAGAAGCTCCGTAACATAATAAACTGGTATACCAAATTTTGGAGCAAATCGATTAATTTTGCATGAAAAACCCATTTATCTAAATTAAGGGGGAGGGGGACTAGCCCCCCTTTTCCCCTTTATATTAAACCAATGAACCCCCAAAACTAATCAGGGAAGTTCCTTATCAGAATGAACCTAGAATAAAAATTTGAAGCAAATCGGATGTTTCTATCAAGAGTTATCGCGTTACGTACATACATACATACATACAGAACCGGCGGGCACATTAGCTCTCAGGCTTTGATAGCCTGTGAGCTAAAAACTAATCAACACTAATTTATATCGAGGATTAACAGAACATACAAACAGTCACAGACTCATTTTGTAAAAACATGTTTTTCAGGATATCTGACCCCTAAAACGTGTAAATAGGTCGAAAATTTTCCGGAATCCAATACTTTCTTATTGTAAAGATAAACAAAGAGGAGAAACATAATTTTTTCTTATTATTGAGGGGGGGGGGGGAGGGTAGTTTAAGAGACTTATAATTAACTTACAGTTTAAAAGACTTTAAATTTTGTATACTTGGTAAGGAGGGAGGAGGGCGGGGAAATGTCAATTTCGGTGGAGGGGGAGGTGGGGGGGTGAGTAAAAATGTATGATCGACTATTTATTGTTACAATAAATTAACTAATGGAGCAGAAAAACTTTTTAAAAAAGCAATGATTTTTAAGATTTTAAACTTTATAAGTTGAGGGGGCAAAGGGACAAGCACATTTTTTTTAATTTTTTAGGGAGGGAGGGAGTTTATTAGATGACTTATTTATTTACCTTACTAAAAATTTACAAGAAAAAAAACTAAGAGGAGTTTTAAAGACTTTAAGTTCCATGTGTTCTTTAAGTGTGTGTGTGTGGTGGGGGAGGGGGGTGCAAAAGGTAAATTCCAATTTCGGGTAGGAAGAGAAATCTTGATTGATTATTTATTGTGGCAATAAAATGACAAAGCAAAAAAAAAATTAATTAAACAGTTTCGAAGAGTTTTTAAACTTTGAGTACTGTGGGGGAGCAAAGAAAAAAAGAGGAAGAAAAATTTTGAGGGTGAAATTCAGATGAAATTTTAATGAAATGTGATGGAATGAATTGTTACTGAAATTTAGGACAGATTATTTATTCAGTATAAAATAAGAAATAGAGTACAGGGATGAAAATTGCACTAAAGCCATTTTGTAGCAGCAAAAATCGAATTTTGGAGCAGTAAAATCTATTTTTGTAGCAGCAAAAATTGATTTTGTAGCAGTAAAATCCATTTTTGTAGCAGCAAAAGTTAATTTTGTAGCAATAAAAACTGTTTTTGGAGCAAATTGAAATTCTAATGCTAATAAAAAAGAAATTTGCGTATTTTCGCGATCTTTTGATGAAATTCGCGTATTTCTTGCGATGTTTTGGCGAAATTTGCATATTTTTCGCGATCTTTTGGCAAAATTCACGTATTTTTCGCGATCTTTTGGCGAAATTCGCGTATTCTTCGGGATCTTTTGACATAATTCGCGTATTTTTTGACGAAATTAGCCTGTTTTTTTTTTAATCTTTTGATAAAATTTGCGGTTTTTTGTGACCTTTTGATGAAATTTGTGCGTTTTTCGAGATCTTTTAACGAAATTTGCGTTTTTTCACAATCTTTTGACCCCATTTTGTTCGTTTTTAGAAATAATTGGTAATCCTTTGACAAAATTAACGGGGTGTTTTTTCGCTATGACAAAATTCGCATGTTTTTCGCGATCGTTTGACGAAATTCGCGTATTTTTGGCAATCTTTTGGACGAAATTTGCGTATTTTTGGCAATCTTTTGACGAAATTTGCGTATTTTTGGCAATCTTTTGACGAAATTTGCGTATTTTTGGCAATCTTTTGACAAAATTCGCGTATTTTTTGTGATCTTTTAACGAAATTCGCGTTTTTTCACAATCTTTTGACTCCGTTTTGTTCGTTTTTTGACGAAGTCAGCTATCCTTTGACAAAATGCACGTTTTTTTCGCGATATTTTGACGAAATTCGCGTTTTTTTTTTTTTTTTGCGACCTTTTGATGAAATTTGCGGGGTTTTTCGCCATCTTTTAATAAAATTAGCGTTTTTACGATCTTTTGATCGTGTTTTGTTCATTTTTTGACGAAATTAGCGATCCTTCGGCAAAATTCGCGATCTTTCGACAAAATTTGCGGGTTTTTCGCGACCTTTTGATGAAATTTGTGGGGTTTTTTCGCCATCTTTTAACAAAATTATAGTTTTTACGATCTTTCGGCCGCGTTTTGTTCGTTTTTGACGAAATTAGCGATCCTTTGAGAAAATTCACGTTTTTTCGTGACCATTTGACAAACATCGCGTGTTTTTAGAGATCTTTTGCTTTTTTGATGCAATTAGCAGAAAAAGGTTAAAAATGGATTTTTTTTTTTTTTGTTTCTCGAATCGACGAAATCGTGCTAAATTTCATCTTGGCACTAAGTTCGTTTTGGCGCAAAATGGAAAAAAATAGCTGTTTTGTAGAAGTTTGGTGCAGTAAAGCGATTTTGGCTTCATCTGGCGCAATTGGCGCAGGTCTTACATCCCTGAGAGTAGAAAAAGGTTAAAAAAAATGAAGTTTTTAACTTTGATATTACGAAGGGGGAAGTGAAATTTCAGAAGAAGGGGAGGCAAGGCGGGATTAAGATTTTTTTTTAATCAGAAATTAAAAGAGTTTCATCTTTGATTAAGAATTAATATGAGAGTAAAATTAAGCACTTTTAAGGACTTTTTTCAAATTTTGCATGAAAATAAGTACTTTTAAGCACCAAAAATTTCCTTTGAAAAATGTAAGCACTTTTAAGGACTTTCAAGGACCGTACGGACCCTGTAATCTATTTTAGTAAGTAACATGTAAAGCAAAATGTTTCCGTTGAAGAAAATGACATCATTTGGAAAACAAAAGATGCATTTTCATTCATGAATATAAAATAGTTTACTATAACTGTGTCAGTGATGATGTCATATTCACTTATCTGATTCTTATTCCTGCACCTAAATAGGCTGAACTCTAGCTATTTATTTAAAGATCCTTGGTATGCACAAAATAAAGTACTTCTGAAAATTACATAATTTCCAATTAATTATAATAAATATTTAATAAAACTTAGGAATTTTAGAACATCTAATCTATGAGGGATGAATGGTTCTGATGATGAAAATGATGTCATATTCTATAGAAAGGATACATTCTCATATAGATTCCAAAAGTGTGATGACACACGGTAGAATTTTTCAAACAAACAACTTATTTCTGGATATGTTTTCCACTGTGCGAAAGTGTAATAACAGCCAGAAAATACATAGCAATGGTTTATTAGGAATTCCCAATTATGTCATGACCTTTAGCAGACCTGCCAACCTTTGAAAATGAGAAATCGTAGCACACAAAATTAAAAATTAATCTGAGTTGGTTGGTTGGTTTTTCATGTTTTGCAGCCATCTTTTGACATTCGTAAAAGGAATAAGGTTTCAGTCTTTAAACTCAATACAGTAAATTTTTTCCTCTCAAAATTTTTATACGAGTTTCTTCTCGTTTCGAAGTGTTTGACATTTGTAAAAGGAGCCTCGTTCCAGTTTTTTAGCTAGTTTTTTTTTGCAGTAAATTTTGACGAAATTTGCAATTTTTCTCCCTGAGATCATTTCAGGATATTCACAATTCCCCCCCCCCCCCCCCCACAATCGTAATTCACATTTTTCTATCACGATTCTTTGTTGAAATCCATACTTTTTACCATGAACTTTTGACGAAATTCGTATTTTTTACCGCGATTCTTTGACGAATTTTGCGTTTTTTACAACGATCCTTTGACGAAATTAGTGTTTTCTTTCTGCGATCTTTTTGTGAAATTTGAATTTTCTTACTGTTCTTTCAATGAAATTTGCATGTTCTTACTGATCTTTTGACGAAATTAGCATTTTCTTTCTGCCATATTTTGGGAAAATTCACGGTTTTACAACGATCCTTTGACGAAATCTATTTTCTTTTGCGACCAATTGACAAAATTAAATTTTTTACACTGTCATTTGTCGAAATTCTCGATAGTTTATTGCAATGCAACCGATCGGCAAAATTTTCGATATCTTTTTGTAGCCAATTAACAAAATTCACTAATCGTTTCCGCGACCTTTTGATGAAATTTGCAATATTTTTCCCTTGATAGTTTATTGAAATTTGTGATTTTTTGCGCAATCATTTGACGATATGCGCAATTTCTTTCTGAACTCTTAACGAAATTACCGATTTTATTCAGCGACCAATTGAAGATAATCACTATTTGTTTCTGAGATCTTTGACGAAATACCCGATATTTTTACATGACCATTTGAAAAAATTCTCCTTTTTTTACCGCGATCGATTCACAAATTAATTTGGGGAAATTCTATAAAATAAATAAAATTTGCAGACTTCCAAGAAATTTCAAAATATACTCGCAAAAGAATCATAGGTCTGTGGAAGAATTTGCAGAGGGAAATACTGCACATCATTTTTCATTAAGCAGGACTTTCCTTTTCCGTGTGCAAATCATGAGATTTTGCACACTATTTCAAACCTTGCGTCTCAAAGAACACCTCCACCCCCCCCCCCTTCCCCTCCAGAAATTCTTAAAATGGCACGTCCTTTTTCTAAGGAAGGGAATTCCTGGATAAATATTTACAAAACATGATTCACTCGTGATTAATATACATAAAGAGGGTTTTATGTTAAGAAGTTTGTTTTGCAGCCCAGATTTTCTTTTCCCATGAGCATTTTTTAATACCCGAATTTTCGGACTAATGACCAATTTTTTTAAACTTTCGGAAATGAATACTTTGAAATTTTGGAACAGAATCACTCCTGAAATACATGCTGCATGGGATAAAAATAGCAACTAGAGACAAAAAAATGTATGTGTTTTTTGCAAAAAATCGTAGTTTAAGACCGATTTTCGTAGCATCATAGTTTGTAGGTCCAAATCGTAGCAACTACGATTTTTTCGTAGCAGTTGGCAGGTCTGCCTTTAGAGTTTGTATAAAGCTGAAATATTTTAGTAAAATTCTGTCAATATGACCATATTCAAGTTTTTCGAAAGTAATTTAACTGTGCAATATTATAGGCACATGGGTTTTAAATTAATTGTATTTCCAAGGTAATTTTTTTAGTTAATTATTTTACATTTCAAAAATTTGTAACTTGCAAAATGTTAAAATGATTTATGTCCATTGGTAGCTCCAACTAAACGCATTTTTAATTGTGTTTTTGACAAAGTTTTCGATTACTGATTTTTACATTTAAAAAAATTGTAAATTTCATGTGTTAAAATGATTTATAATATTACTCATTTTGGCTAGAGACGTTGTAAGAAGTTAAGAGCGAGTAAAGCGTGCTAGGACTGTGTATTGACCACAGTGTGAATTGTGTCGCAATTCACGGGGTCTGTCGAGCGTTAACGAGCAGGGAGTGAAGCCCCCTAGTATATAAATAAAATGTTTATATATATATATATATAACAAGCATAAAAGTTCATTAGACTTGTAAAAAAGAATTTCGCTCATGGATCATTTCCCTAATAAGGTTTGGCTCTGAAATTACTGAAATATGCACTGGCATAAAAAAGAACTTGTGTGCAGTATTTGAGAAAAACTGGTTCGTTAGGCATTTTCAACCAAAAATGTAAAAGAGCGTTGTTACCACTAGAGCCTAAAAAACTGATGAAATACAGCTCTAACAATACATAAACATTGCATTATCTTGACAATGAACTTGCATGCAACATTTGAGAAAAATCAGTTCAACTTAATATAGACACACAACAAATGAAGATAGAGAAAAGTGTGTAATAAATGCATTCACATTAAAATTGACAATTCAATTTTCATTTTAGCTGTTTCAACAAAACTTAAGTCTAATTCTTCTTAAGACATGTCTATTTTTATTCAAAAGCAGGTTAGGTATGTGTGTTGTGCACACACAAAAATGTCTTAAGTAAAAGGAATTTAATTGCCAATTAACTATCAAAAGAAATTTAATATATTAAAAAGTATAGGTACAGATTCCCAAAATCTGGAAGGAGTCAGCGGCTCTTAAACCTAAACTCAAAATATCCATTGGCCACATTGGGAAAGAAACACATACAAACAATAGCATTGATATAGGGAATACATTGAACAAAAAGACTCAGAAATTCAAAGAGAAAAATTTTTCATTTAATACATACACATGTATAAGAAAATGCAAACTAATTATATCAAATGTGTATATTTAATTTACCAATAAATTTTTAAATTCAATTATTAAGTGTAATATCAATCTTGAACTGTGTACATTGAGAGAAGATAAGCCAGATACATTTAAAAAAAGAAATGTAAAACTAAGCAATTATGGTAGTGGGAAATATTAGGAAAACAATATTTTTTATTTCGATTTTGCCATATAAAAGCACACATAAAAAAAATGTGAATGTGTGAGATTATTTTGCAATATAAAAACCAAAACACATTTCTAACATTTATTTTTCTATAAGAAAAATTATTTAAAAAAAAAAAAATCTTGTCACATACTATGTAAATCTGTCAGACTCAAACTGTTACAAAGAACACTGCTAGTCAAATATATTTAAGCAATAATTTGCTGTATTATAAAATCATTTAGGAATGTTATTAAAAAATAATAATAAAGTTTTGTTTGTTATATGTTTTGGTCTAATCTTCCTTAGTGATTATGTTTTAAAAAGTATAGATATTGGTTTTGTATATGGTTAAACCAGATTATTCCTCAGAAAAATAACTTATGCATAACTACGTTGAATTAAAAATACATACCATCAAAATGTTATAATTTATCAATAAGATCATCTGCTATTAAAGCTTAAAAGTTAATTTTAAAGCAGTAAATTTTAAATTAAAATTTACATAAATAAATTAATAACTTATTTTTTCTACATTAAATTCTGGCGACAAGATTTTATAGAATCATTCACCATAATTTGTAAAAATAAATGTTTGTATTCCAAGGCCTGAACATTTCATGATCAAATGATTCTCTAACGCTTTTTCGTTACATAGATAACTCCATAGATGATTTTTCATAACTGAAAGTAAACACTCAATATGGACATTTGCATCTAAAAATATGTCTATAAAAATCAAAATTAAAAATATATATGAAAGAAATAAGGAGATGTATTTTCTTTTAGGGTCAGGGGTATTTTTTTATAGTGAGTCTCAGTTTTAGTTCCAAAGATGGTTAGTTCCATAGACGACAAAACCAAACCAGATTATGAACTCACTTGATATGATTTTGATATTGTTCGCAAGAGAGCAATAATAGAGAAAAGTACTGTTACCATGGAAATAATTTCTTCAAAATGGAAACCATTTTTCCAATTGAGCACTTCTTGCTCACAGTATAATCTATTGGTGCTCTTTGGAACTAAAAGCAGGAATCTAAGTAAAAAAAATTACTGACATCTTACAAAACCCACCTAGAAGAATTTTAATAGCTGTCACCATTTGCAAGTTATTGAATTTTAAAAACAGTCTATTTTTCGATACCCAATATATAATAATGTACATTTAACAATGCAAACATATAAAAAAGTTTCACCTCCAGATACCATCTAAAATACTCTGTTATAGCATAAATCTCCTAGTGCCATTTTTTTCATTTTATGAATTGTGGCCAGTAGAACATACTACTAACACATAGCAGACTGATGAAGTGAAGGTCTTAGCTGGTTGAAGTGTGAACTGAAGAACAGTTGAAAAGAAAAATATGTTAAAATACTTAAGAATCGAAGAAGCAAAATCTTTGATCTGAACTCAAGGCTGAACATTTATTTTGCATAAGATGACAATAGATTTCAGGATAACCTATTTAAAGACAACTCGCATTAAAAACAACTTTTGTAAATATCACAGATGAACATTATTAAAAGAACTTATAAAAACATTCATGCATATACCTAAAACCAGATACTAAATTCCCTATGAACGCCAACAACTTTTCGATACATAATTCCTTTGAATCAAAATTTATCTTACTAGTTTATATATATATATATATATATATGTATGTTAGATTAGTCTAACATTGGAAGGTTTGCCTAGTGAACGAAATAACTGGTTGTAATGTTACCAGTAGTGCAGTAGTGAAAAACTGAAAATAATAGAAACACAGGTAGAGTTGAATTCTCGTCAACTAATATAACGATAATTCGGATAGTTATAGGGTGATTTTAGCAAACTGCAGTTTTAACTTCGATGCCATAGTAGATGAATAAGCTGAAATAGTAGATGTAGGCAACCTTTAATTATGATTACTCATTTAAGCATTGAGTAAGCAGGTTGAAAGAACATAGTGCAAGATTATTCGTAACTGTAGTAATTGTTGTGTTTTATTAAATTTTTTCAGTTCATCTTCACTATAATAAAGTAAATAAATGCTTATGTTTATCCCAGTTGGTTTTCCCAGCTCTCTCCACAATCAATTAGCATGCATGTACTTAAGATATGCTCTTGTTTATTTAAAACGTTCTATTTTGTTTCAAAGTTTTTCATAAGTTAATGAGCTTTCATAAATTAATGAAGTTTCATAAATTAATGAAGTTTCATAAATTGTCTTAAAGTAAAGTTTTAAAGTCTTAACAGTTAAAGTTTTCATTTAAAAAAAACAAGCAGTATACTTATTAAAGCAAATGTAATATAATTGTAAGTGTTACCTGCAACATATGATGGTGTGGCATACAGAAGACAAATGCAAACAATGATGGTTGCCACTGGTGGTTGGGAAACTTTGCAATGCTGGACTTGAAAATGATTAACTGTAACTTTAAACTGTTAAGTAGGTGAATACCAGTTAAACTGGATTGGGTTTCTGCATCACTAAGGAAATGTTTGTATATTTTTTGCATAATTAACGTGATGTTTAACTGTAACTGTGAATTATTCATTTTGACTTTGACTGTTTTGATCTGTATTTATTGAGCAGCTGCAGCTGTTGGTGATGTCTGATGTGTGAGCATGACACTAGCATAAGCATAGGGAGGCTTAATGAAAGATAGTGGCCAAAGCTAGTATGCCAAGATGTTTTTAAAATATTTTGTTGGTTTTGTGTGCCATAATGGCAGATATGAGCTGTGCTCGCCATAATGGCAGATATGAGCTGTGCTCATTTATCTTTAACAATTTTTTTTACTGATTAGTTCTATCTACAGTTTTATTAAGAATTAACATGAAATTTAAATAAACAAGTTATCAGAACTCGATGCTTCTTTAATGAACTTTGCCATTTTCGCCATCCTACTTCACACAAGATTGATCCATGGCCTAACAGTAATCTGAAAATAAAACTGCAGGCATAAGTTGGCATGAATATTCGAAGTGGTGGCAAGCATAGATTGATAATCTGGCTAATAAGTCGTCCAATGTAGATTTAACATAGTAATCGAAACAAGGCAGAAATAAGTTCAACTCTTTATTGCAATAACTAGTAACATAGCTTCCACAAATAGCTGGAGTTAAATCATTGCTGTATCGTAGTCAAACAATGTCAAGCAAGTAGCTTTAAGTAATTATTAGAGGTAAACAAGATTAAAGATGAAAACATATCTGACGGTGACCAAGGGATGGTTTTTTACAAGTGGAGATATGACCAAAATCTGTAGAAACATTGTGAGCATCTCCTTTTTGTTCGTCTAGTGTAGTAATACAAATATGACACAGGTCGCATTCTCAACCAATTAATAATTAAGGATATCACGCCATGGAAAGAGGGCTGACAGAGGAGGGGATGAATTTGATAGTAAAAAGGAAAACCCCGGAATAAGCACGGGAAAGTAAATTCTCGGAAGGGAAAAAAAATGGCTGTTAAAAAGAACATTCTAAAAGAAAAAAGATCAGAAATGGAACATTTAAATTAAGAATACTAAAAACGTATTTAAGTAATTTGGGCAAACTAGATATTAAATAAAAGGGAATTTAACAGAGTTAATAATAGAGATTATTTAGAATAAGGAATCAGTGAATATAGAGTTGTAATTTGGAATAAGATAAGGAAATCGTGGAAATTAGATCTAATAATGTAACATATATACTTACGTTGATTGCGCAGAGGAAGATGAACTAGATGCACTGCTTGAAATAGGTGGCACAGCAGGTTTTTTAAACAAACCCTAAATGTACATAAACAATTAGAAAATGATCATGCAAAAAATTCATTTTTATATTGTTTCAAGCATACAAATTGAAATGAAATTATAAAATTTATACTTGTGTCTATAGTTGAAAATTAGCCATAGTATCTAGCAACACAAATCTTTACTTGCAAATAATTTAGAAATGAAAAGTTTATTAAAAGCACATTAATTTGAAGATGAATATGAATACTAGCAACTTATATCATTTTGTGACGAAAATCTGCATAATTTCATATGTGAGCTTTCAAAAATCACTGCCGGCTCAACCTACACGGGCAGGTAGATTTCGAAGTTAAGTACTAATTTCACCAACAAAACCTAATTCAAGATAGAGATAAACCCAGTTTAACAATTTTATTTGGCCACTTTTGATGAGTTTTTAATTTATCTGTAAGAGCTGGTTTTATCAGATGCATGTAAACACGATAATTTTTTCTTCAACTCCTATTTTTTTTTAACCATAAGAGTTGGTCCTATCAAAAACTTCTCAGTATAAAAATTGTAGATAAGATTTATAATAAATCTAAACGAATTTGATATCTTGTGAATTGACGAAGTTATGAATTTTTTTCTTCTTCACCCCCCTTCTTTTTTGTTTTTAAAAGTTTTTTTAGTTGTAAGTGTTGATCCTATCAAAAACTTGTCAATATAAAAGTTGTAGATAAGAGTAAGAAGATTTATAATGCATTTAAGTGGATTTGATATCTTGTGAATTGACAAAGTTATGAATGTTTTCTTCTTAAAACCCTATTTTTTTCCAACCCTTGAGCCCATTTTTATATAAATTTCTGTCGTACATAAATTTTGGCCCTTTTCCTAGAAGTAATAATAACTTTAAACTGATTTTATATGTATTATAATTAAGAAGTTATGTGGGTTGACGTACGTAACTAAAACTTTCTTCAGATTTTGCCCATTAACACACTTGACCGAGATTTTCTGCCCCTTGATTTATGCATCAGTTTGGAAGAGATATGCACAGAATTATGGAAGTTATCGTGTCCATAAAAAAATTATATATATATATATATATATATAGAGAGAGAGAGATAGATAGATAGATAGATAGATGAAGTTTTAAACTGGGGTGATTTTGGAATCTAGGAGTTATGATCGACGTAGATCTGAAAAATTTTTTCAGAAATTTCAACATAGGAGGGAATGTAATAGGTAGTATTTCTTACAAAATCTACCTAAAAATCATGTTTTCACAATTTCAATCAACAGCAGGGGGTCAGCAACCTATAACCATGCAGTAAAGGGCAAAATTGCCACCGGCCACTAAATGGGAAAAAGTGGCTATTGAAAAATTATTCGTCAGTGGCAACCTTATGGACAATTTCCTACAAGGAGAGAGAACATTTTCTTGCATTCCATTAAGGATTCTACTTTTTTTTGTTTGAAATATGTTTATATTCACACATTTATTTCGGCTATTCAATTTTAGATTAATGTTAAGAATTTTTTTTAAGTTTACTGTTTAGTACTTTTAAGTAAAAAAGTGGCCACTAGTTTAAAGAAAGTGGCCATTTCTAAAACTAGTAGGGTCAGGTGGGGTGGAATGGGTATGTGGGTTGGAATGGGTAATACTGTTTTGTGCCTGAATTAAAATCATAGCATGTACAAAAAATATTTGTAAATCATGCATATAATTTATTAACCATTCAACTTCCATTTTAAGTTTAGAAAAAAAAATATTGGCAACATTTAGCCCATTTAGAATCAGTTTTGAAAGGCACATGGTGAATGTCAACATCACTTAGTGCTACATTAACTTTATTGTATTTTTTTATTTTATTGCAGAAATAATTTTTTTTACTGCATAGTTTGTACATAGCAGTGTCCTTTATTGACTGAAACAAACATGTAAGAAAAATTCTTTATTTTTTAAAAGTTATAATTAAAAATGTAAAGTGGGATGAAATGGGTATATGATTAGGCTTAGGAAAAAAATACTTCGGAAAAAAAATCTAAAAAATATTTTAATGCCCAAGTGATTGAAACATCATATCCTCTTACTTACATTGTAAAATTCCTGCATAAATCATCAATAGGAAACTTCTATACCTTTCCTAACAAAGATGACAAGGTAGAAATCGACAGTAAACAACTTTCAGAAAGCTTAACCAACCAATACTTAATAATCAGGGACATTACGTTTTTAAAGAGAAAAAAATTGGCCAGTATAATTGTCAATAAATAATTTGATGTAATAAAATAAATAATACACTGAAATTTGGGTTACTGGTTGCTTTGAATGCCTTTTAAACTTGGTTACCCATTCCACCCCACCCTATGGGATGGAATGGGTATAAAAACAGTCATCAGAAAAACATTTTTTTAACATTAAATAAATAATCTTTTGAAAAACAATTACAATGAAAATGTGATGTCTATAAATGCAATGTAAACACTGAATCATTGCTTTCTATAAATTCCTTTTCAATTAGGAATGATTCCATAATCATTTCAAAAACTTGTATTTTTATACCCATTCCACCCCACCTGACCCTACTCCTTGTCACTGGCGACTAATGAAATTTCCCAGTTTTGCCTTTTACCTTGTGCGTCACCGAGTGACTCATTTCATAGTTTCAAGTGACCCACTTAAACTATGAAACAAAAGTATAATACAGTCAAATCTTGCTAATAAGTCACCTGGATCTCCTGGACCTCACTCTGCATATTACATCATATTTCAGAAATCACGACTTTTCTTATATGACTTTTCGCATTTTGTACTCCGCTTATTGCATCGTTATTTTTTCAACTACACTGCTTAAGACGTCACATTTAAGAGTGCACTATGCAAACTCGGTCCCATTTCTTTGTCAAGGTTGTGAGAACAAAAATTCAGAAGCTAAAATGGCTACTAAAAAATCATGACATTAACATAAAAAGTCAATCATTTTTAAAAGTCTGGAATGACTAAGTCTAGATTTTCTAAAGTGCAATCTATCCCCGGAACAACATTAAACACGATTCTGTCCACAAAGGAGGCAATTTCAGCAGCAACCAAACTGGCTGAAAGCAAAAAAGGAAGTGTACATTAAATTTTGATGATATTGAAGTTGTATTAATCAAATGGTTCAAAAATGTTTGATCAAACAATATTTCAATATATGGGAATATTTTAAAAGAAAAAGCAAGGAAGTAATGAAAGAATGCATTGTTGAAAACTTTAACACCAGTAATAAATGGATAGAATGACATAAAAAATGACATGGACTTTGTAATAAGAAAATTTGTGAAGAATCAGCAGCTGTTGACAAAAGTGAAATAAATGCATGGACAAATTCAATATCAAATTATTCAATTACAAATCATCAGATATTTATAACTTAAATGAGACAGGATTATTTTTTCGTCTACAACTAGACAAGATACTGTGCTTTCGCTTAGAAAATTGTTCAAGTAGAAAAAAATGTAAACAGAAACTGACAGTATTGCTGGGTTTGAACACACTTGGATCTGATAATTTAATTGCAGTCATTGGAAAAAGGTCAAATGCCACAGTGCTTCAAAAATGTTAAATCTCTTCCAGTGGTCTATAGAGCGAATTCTAAAGCATGGATGACAGAAACATGATTTTAGACAGAAACCATGAAGATGTTTAACAAAAAATTTTGTTCAGAAAAGAGAGATGTTGTCTTTATTATCGACAACTATGCCGCCCACACAGAAGTCAAAGGTTTGAAAGCCACCAAGATTGTTTATATGCCACCCAATTCCATGTCCGCGTTGCAACTGCTTGATCAAGATGTCATTTTAAACTTTAAAGATAAATACTGCAGCTTTTTCGTCAAAGATATGATAAAAGCATTGGATGAAGGTAAACAATTTCACGACACTGCTCTGGATGCAATTCATTATATTCACAAGAGTTGGAATGATGTTTCAAAAGTCACAATAAACAATTGTTTCAAACATGCCAGATTCATCTCAGGCTCTGAGTTAACCGAGGATAAAGAAGATGAGGCTTTTGGTTGTGCTATTTCAGGAATTGCGTTAAAGGGGGCAGCTCAAAACACAGGCTGATGAAGATGCCTATACGAATATAGATTTCAATTTACTAACTTTACCTGAACCAACCATAACTGAAATGGTAGGCGATGTTTTGGAATCAAAGAATAGGCCAGCAGAAGAAACAGACAGTGATCACGAAGAAAAGGAACCTTTCAAACTGATTGTTACAAAGAAACAAGCCTTGGAGTACATTGATGGACTAAGAAACTATATTTCGTCTTTGAATAACACTATAAATAGAGAATATAATATTCTTTGCTCTTTATATATATAAACTCAGTTTATGGCATCAGATGCCACCATCCGAAGAATCTACAATAGTCTTTCTCCATTTTTTCAGGTCAAGGGTCCATTCCTCCTCCAGACCTCTATCCCTCATTGCCTTTGCAATATCATCCATCCAGTTCTTTAGTTATCTTCCCCCTTCTTTTTTAGGTGCATTCGTAATTATATAAATACATAGCACCTATGTCATCGTTCAGTCCGTCTGCATATAACAGAGCAAAAACTACCCAACCGAATGGTCTGAAATTTTAAATATATGATTGTTACAAAATTTTGTCGAGTCATTTCAAATTTTATGAAAATCGGATGTATAGTTTAATTACAGGGACATTCAAAAGTTTTTCTTTACATTGCACCTACGGTAAAAAATTATTGCAAGCGCATTTTAATGATGTTACAGTCTTCCGTATGGTCTGAAATTTTAAATATATAATTGTTGCAAAATTTTGTCGAGCCATTTCAGATTTTATGAATATTGGATGTATAGTTTAATTACAGGGACAGTCAAAATTTTTCCATTACATTACGAGCAATGGGGAAAAAATTATTGCAAGTGCATTTTAATGATGTTACAGACCATGCACTTATGAAGTGCAAAAAAATATACATTCAGTACAATATGGGGTGCAAAAAATATTTATAAAACTAGTTATAGTACGAATGCACCTCATTTGCCATGTTTGACGAGCAATTTCCTATTTGTTTTATAATCGAATGTGATTTTGGGTAGTCTTTCATCATTCATTCTTTTAACATGACCAGTTACCATAATTAATACCAATGACCATACCAAAAATTTTATACAAAAACAATTCTAAGGATTTCTTTTCCAAAATTAACGAAGCGATTGATATATGAAAAAAATCTTGTTTTACCAGCTTATAAATTGTTAGTCCATAAAATAAATCTCTCAACTGAAAGCATTTAAACAAAAACACATTCAATCAAAGAGTCATACGAAATTGAACCCGAACACATTTCCATCTTTAAAAATGGATTTTCAATAAAACATTTTTGTATTATGTTTTTATTTTTGCATTTACAAATATGTTCATGGCTCAAACAATAATAAATTATTTTGTTATTCTTGCTGATAAACAAAAGAGATAATGATGGGATTCTTTAATCTTTACAGAAAAAAAATTTTGATTTTAAAAAACTGCCATCAAACAAAAAAAAAATATTTATAAACTAGTAAGAAATGAGTATGTATTGAATAGTACAATTAAATACACTATTAACACATTTACTTACTGTGCTTTTCTTAATTTGTCACCCATTTTAAGGATTCAAATTCTTATTCTACTAGTTAACTAGTTTATATAACTTATAATGTAATTTAACTACAGTCATACTTATTACTTATACTAGCATTAACTAGCAATTAATTATACAAGCATTGCTCCGTTTAGTACAGGGTGTCTACAGAAATTCTAAAAAAAAAGTTCCTTGATTTTTCCATGATTTCCCTGACTATTTTTATCAAACTTCCCTGATTTTCATTATTAATAATACACATACGGCATTTTTTCATGTATGTCAATTCCTCGTATACAGGGGTGATTGTGAATTCATGAAAAAATACCTGAAATTTTAGCGACAAGAAGTTTTGGTATGGAGAGGTAACATATAATTTATTGCAGGGAAGTCCATTTCTTTCATTATGAAATATATTATTTTTAATTATGTTTAACAATCATATGAAATTGATATTTTAGTGTTATTTTATGAATTTAACTATCAGAAAAACTGGAATTCCAGTATTGAAAATGAAATAAATACCTGAATTCAGGTATATTACCGGAACACAATCACCCCTGTCGTATAACAAACTTATTCAGCTTGCTAATATCTCATTTGGGAGAAAAACATAAAAATTGCCTAATATTCATTAAGTATTGGTTCACAGTTTTATAAATCCGAACTCAACTAATTTCATATAGAAGCCAATGGATATAGGGTGACCAGAAAGTTTCTTCATTTTCTGAAAATTATTCAATTCTAAGACTTATCTAAATCTGACGGGATAACTAATTGGATTAAACTGGGCACCTGGTCAGGTTATGCTAATGTATCATTTAATTTTTTTTTTTATGTGTAAGTTGCCTTCAATATAAGTACTATGTACAGAAAATCAGGACATCTGATCACCTTAATTTACGTTAAATATCAAAAACTCATACCATGCGCATCTTTTTAAAAATATTGGGAAAGATTAATCAGCATGTGAAAAAATAGGGTACATAAAATAGATGAATCAGTCTTGTTGGCAAGATGAAAATTCAAATATTTTCACAATAGAGACAAATTTCTCTGATTTTCCAGTATTTTTACAAAGTTCCCTGACATTTCCCTGATTTTTCTTGAGTGATAAACCTCCCTGATTTTTCCATGATTTCCAGATTCTGTAGACACCCTGTAGTAAGTCATTTTTAAGTGGCACCCGAGAATGACACATTAACAAGGTTTGACCCTACATAAAGTGAAATTATAAAACAAATATGAAACGAACACTTTGAGTTTCTTGAAAAATACATAAAAAATAAACTGAAAATAAATACTAACAACAATAACATTTTTGTTTGATTATAAAGTTACAGTAATAAATATGAACATGTATAGTGAATGCAGTGATTGGACCAACGAAGGCACCATACAATCATTGCCTTCAACACATTCGCCACACCTTTGCCCAATCAAAAGTTGGCTCGAGCTGCTACTATAATTTGGTTGTGCTACAATGGCTAATTCCTACATACTTTAATTTCAGTACTAAACATTCTAGACTAAATCTCAATAATATATCACTTACATAATAATCTGAGTGTATTTACAAGAGTTAGAGCACAGACAGACATACAGAGTTCATAAACACTTTTTAGCTGTTGGAAAATGTTAAAAAGGAATGTGGTTTGACTGTTTCAAAATTATATTTGTCATAGCACTAAGTTTATTCATAGATGGTAAAAGAAAGAAAAAAAAAATTGATTAAATGGGGGAAACTAACAAATATTATACTTAAATTTTTTTTTTCAAAGTACAAAAGGCAGAATATTCAGTCGCACCTGTGTCAAGAACTACTTTTTAAAGCCAGTCGTTGTTCATTAATTTGGACTCTCAAGAAGAAAGAAAAAAAAATTTGAATTATCAGTTTCTGAAAAAAAAAAATTACTTTTCATGCTAGAAAGCAGATAATAGCAAAAAGCAAAACTAATAATACATAACATCCAGTAAAATATCATTTAAAGTAAAACTAAGAGAAAAAGACGAAAAAAAAAAATAAAATATATATATATAATGCTAAGGTGGCAAAAAAGCAGTTATTTCTCTTTTGCCAATAGCAAAAAGTGGTTGTTTAGAAAATTAAACCACCTAAGCCTAACTTTAACCGGCTTCTTTAATTATTGTGATATGAATTAGCTAGCCTATTTCTCACAAAAAAAAAAAAAAATCAATTCGTCAAAAAATATAAAATGTACAGGCAGCAAGCTTCGTAACACTCTGTCATTGAAAGTAAATTTTCTGTTATTTGAAGAAATTTCAGACTTTTGACTGAGGAACTTCTGTAAAAATGGATCTTCGGCTCACTAATTTTTTACTGTTTCGGGAAAGAAGGACATACCTAAAAACTTGTTTCTGATACGAAAAGGTAACATGCAGCACAGTTGTCGGGACACACTTTTGATTTGAAGAAAATGCAGCTTTATTCCAGAGAAACTTTTATACTTTTAACGTTAAATTGAGTTCTTTTCTGTATTTTCGAGGGAAATGGGTAAATCAAAGTGGAAATTTTTGTGTTTTAACAAAAAAAGCAATTTAACAAATTACAACGACCATTTGGAAAATGATTCTTTCAAAGACTAAAATTTAAGACACAAAAAATCGCACAGAGTTGATCATACATTACGCACTCCATGGATTACATTTTTCGGTACTGTAAATTTTTAAATTCTACGGAACTGGTCATACATTACGTACGCCATGGATTAAACATTAATATTCCTGGTCCAATTTTAAATGAAATTTCAT
This sequence comes from Maratus speciosus, assembly GCA_963932465.1. Classification (NCBI taxonomy): domain Eukaryota; kingdom Metazoa; phylum Arthropoda; class Arachnida; order Araneae; family Salticidae; genus Maratus; species Maratus speciosus. Next base: position 104,264,277 of record OZ010794.1, read on the forward strand.
TTTTAAAATTCTAAACATCCCACAATATTACTTTCTACACCGTCGTATAGAGAAAAAAAATGTACTTTTAAATGCAATTTGTTTGAAAGCTGTATCTCAATTTGTTTCTGAGTTATTAATTTTTTTTTTTTTTTTTTTTTTTTTTTTTGTAGTTTTTATTACTTTTTTGTCATAGTGGCAACAGAAGTATCCATCTCTGTTGAAAGTAAAGGGAAAATACAGATTACTGTATAGACCCATCAGAAAACGAATAAAATGCGGGATTCAACTAATTAAACGGTTCAGATATGTTTTTGATTTCCTACCCTGACCAAGGACAATAACCATTTTTCCAAATGGTTAAAAAAATCCTTTTGATTACAATATTTTGTTGATGTTGTAATGACGTGTCGTGATGTGTCATTTTATTCATTGATCAGAGGAAGGGAATCGTTGAGGTGTAAAAATAGCTAACTTTTCTCTAATCTTTTTTTTTTTTTTCGGTAAACATGAGTTTACAGAGTGAAGTTTATAATTTACATAGAAGACTGTCGTACTGCTGAAACTATGGACAAAATGATCGAAAGAAGATCCATTTGAAATGAAGTTGATAAACTTAGGCAAGCCACAGAACGTTTTGATAAACAGCAAAACAGTCTATACATGTGAATTGTTTTGGCAATAGCCAAATTTGACTAAATTCCCAGGAGCTGTTTCCTAAGGACGTTCTGAATCAAAAGTACTCATACTGTCATTTTAATGGACCTAAGACTTAAGATAAACTCTACTTATCCACATTAGTGACATCAAATCAATTGAAAAACAAAATTTTTATTTTGAAAATGAAAAGGCTGAACAGGCTGTCAGAGAAGTAGACTAACAATATTTCTTAATATTTTTGCTTATGTTAGTTGAATCAGAACAAACATTTTCAGTGTATTGCTTTATCGCAAATTTTTTGACAAAAGAAGAAACCCTGATTTTTTTTTTCTATCATCACGTTAAAAAAAAAAGGCTATAATATAGTTTTAACTGTAATTTATCATAAACTTTGTAAATCAAATAAATTTATCGCCTTTTTCTTTTATGAAACATTATTTAAAGAGAGTAATATATTCATTTGAAAATTTAAACTACATTTCTATGCAAATTACCATTTCTAAAAAATTGGGTACTTCATTTAATTAAAAAAATAAATAGTAGTACAGTAGACTCCCTTAAATCTGCGACCCTAAAATCCACGAGTGCCAAAAATCCGCATATTTTTCAGATGTAAACAATGAAATTTACAGTTAAGTTGCAGGAACAAAATTCAAGATGGCGCCGAAATCAGCGACTACTGCAATTTTTTTTTCACTAAATTTTTTGTTAATCATTCTCATTTGGCTATTACAGCTGATTTATTACTAAATAAATTTACATTACTTTTGAATTTGATATAAATTAGCATATCTATATCAACAATTCCAGGGTTTGACGCACCGATCTTACGATCGTTGTACCACTAGATGGCAGCATAGGACTCTTGGAATTGATTTCATCTGTAATAATTTAATACTTTTTCTATATTTTTATTTTACATAACTAGGGGGGCGCTGCCCCCTACGAGCTACGCTCGTCAACCCCCATTCAGACACTGCAGACTCTAAAAGCACGCTAATTTGATCAGCTTAAAAAATATTTCGGAAGATTGAATTATAAGTTTAAAAACAGTGGCGATCTCCCTATAAACGGGTTTCTATTCATTTCTCTTTGATTGGGGAATTTTAAAGCCAAATCAGCGGCTGTTAAATGATACAATGGCTGTTTCCGTCTTTGATTAAATAAAATCAGTTGACATTTCAAAATAAGCTAATATAAAATGAATTAAATAAACGTAGTCTTTGCCTCCCGGTATTTTTTAGCAAAGCGAAAAGAAAGTTTTTTTTAATGACACTTTAAATGCATTGTTTGTAATCCGACGTAATTTTCACTAAACTTCTCTTTCTCCTTTTACTATTCACGTGAAAATAATTTTGTTTGAAATGAAATATTATTTGCGCTATCCTAATAAAAATAGTTGAAAATATCATCTTAAAATATTACATAAATGTCTCGCGCAATTTTTAAATTTAAACTCTTTTGCAATATTATTTTTTGTTCATTTTACGTAATGTGTAATGTGACGTACATTCTCCTATTTAAGATTTCTAACGCATGTTAATGAATTTATTATTTTACAACATTCTTTCACTTTTAAAATTCACATGTAATATGGTTTTTATGATAATTTTCAATGAGTTCCTGCTTTTTATATTTTCTTGTTTATAATAGTCACGTGTAAAATAAATTTTTAATTTGAAGCAAATATTATTATTTCTGCTGTTTATACAGTTGGCAACAGTTTAAATTAATACCATTTTCTAAAATGTGTAAAAAAATATCTCTCGAAATGCTGAAAATTTGAATTTAAAATAGAAATAAAACCTTAAAAAATGAGTCAAATTAATAAACTGAGTGCAGTCTGCACACCGAGAAATTTTGACGCATAAAATGACCTAAAAATGATTAAATTCCGATGTACAGTTTTGGCTCCTATAAAACTTTTTTAATGGAACGATTTTGTCCAACTTTAGCATGAAATATATCTTTAAATATTTCTTCGATTTGAAAACTGTCTGCATCAGCATGTTTATCAAACATTTCTCTATAATTCCACCGATTTTCATATTTTTGTATGCAATATTTTGCTTAATATTAACGAAGAAAGACCTCCGGTCACAAAAAATTCAAAACCGGCGGCAGCGGTAGTTACTTTTTTTAAGAATAGAGATTATTTTAAAGTTTTACTTGGTTGTAAGTATTCATTATAATTTCCCTTGCTTAACACCAATAAAATTAATGTTTCAAAAATGTAAACAAATCAATGACCAGAAATCTGCAAAATTCTAAAATTCGTACAACCTCTGGTCCCAAGCTGTGCCGATTTGAGGGAGTCTACTGTAATATTAGAAAAATTCTTGTTTGCAGAATGCCGTGATTTCATTTATATGATCCTGAAATTCCAGAAAATTGAAAGTTATGCTCGGGATTGGATTCCCTACCACAGGCTGCATGTAATGTTTCAAGTTCAAATTTTTCCAAATTGTTATTATCTAATCTCTACACTCCCAGTAGCAGAATTTTCAGTGTCAAGCAGAAGTTACATTTCACATAGAAAGTGTAATAAGAAATACAATAACTGTAAAAATAAAGTAAAATGTTTGTGATATTTTTAAGCCCAGAATTTATTTTTAAGCTGGTAGATTAAGCTGCAAGGTCTAAAATAATCTGCAGCACTGCTCCAATTTTCTGCTGTGGGGTCTACACTTTTAATGCTGTTGTGCATCATGCATGAAAAAATATACAATTAAGCAAACATGTTGCTTATTCAACAACACAACAATTTTAATTTACTGAGATAAAAGCAGCACATAGATTTTATAAGTTTGTTAATGAATTCAACCATTCATTTACCATAATGAAAATGATATATCTATACTAATAAAAGAACAAATCGCTCTGTCTGTCTGTCAGTCTGTGTGCCTGTCTGAGTGGGATGGCTAGCAAAATCTACAGCACGTACGAGGTTCAAAATTTTTTTGAAAAGAGCCCAAGGCCTCTTCTAATGCACCATATCCTCAGAATTTTATTATTCTAATTATTAGCTGAGTAATTAATTAATATTCGGACATCACTCTCATCAAAAGTACGCCTTTTTTCCCTCAGATTACTTTCGGTTGGTTGGTTCATAAAGCATAGCTCATCTAAAATACGTTTCTTTGTTTCCGCTTGCTTTCGGTTGGTTGGTTGTATAAAGCTTTCGCAGAAATAATTAAGTAAACCGGGATACAATTAAATAAACCAATTTGAGTGCTTAATGTTTCAAGAGTGACTGTTTTTTCAACTAAACATTAAATTTTAGTATGAAGGTGAAACACATGCTTTGAAAACATATTTAATAATAATGAGCGTTTAAGAGAAGGGATTAATTTCAAATGATGTCACAACCTAGCAACCAGTTGACAACCTGGCAGGCTTTTTGTTTGCCACACTGTTTTCTGTTTTTTTTTTTTTCTATTTCGATTGGTTGAGCGATAATATCTGCTAAAGAATCGGCGATTTTGGTTGGTTTACGGCATAGATTAAGGACCAAGATGGGACATTTACGGCAAAATCTGTAATGGCAACAGTACTAGCGTCACTATCGGCAAGGGGGAAGAAATAACAAACCTCTGAAATTTACCTATGTTGAAGAAATATGTTTATCCTCTATGGTGTGAATACCTATTCGTTCCTAAAACGAAGCAGGTGTCAGACGATATTCTATTCATGCTTGCTTTATTTATTTAGCTGCTTTTTTTTTTTTTTTTTTTTTTTTTTTTTTTTTTTTTTTTTTTTTACCGTACTTGTATTGTTCATTTTTAACTTACAAAATGATAATTAGACTAATAATATAAAAGAAAGTCGCCAGAAAATTCTGTTAAGAATGCAAATATGTAAGTTTATAAGATTAAATTGTAAAAAATCAAATTCAGGTATTGTGTCAATTTATTCATATCGAATAAAATTTTATCGAGTGTAATGTCAGTACCTCTATTTTTAACTTTTGGATTTATACAATTCTAAAAATTTGTCGAAAGGAATTTTTCCCTATCTGTAATATTATTATTGTTATTTCTTATATGTTAATATTATAAACGTTATTGAATTGACTGTACGTTATTTACATTAAAAACAATATTTGGTACTTTTCGGTTAGCCGGGCGCCAGTGTTATATCTACATTCATATATACATATATATGCACATATATGTAAATATATATATATGTACACACACACGCATAAATATATACATACATATGTATATATATATTTACATATATGTGCATATATATTGTATATATGAATGTAAATATAACACTGGCGCCCGGCTAACCGAAAAGTACCCAATATTTTAATTTTATCTGTAAGGAAGTGAAAATGCATAAATTTTAAAAGATTATTGTAACGATTGTTTAATATGTTAAACTTCATAAATTTATAAAACACGGGCTATAAAAATTTTCCTGCCAATAGGGAAAAATTAAGAAATTTTCTGGGACTTGTAGAGTTCAACATTTCGTATATTTTTATGTTACACCATTGCTTTTTATATATAGCATTCAAGACGAAATTTTTACCTAGTATTCGTTGCACTTAAAACCGTTCACTAATCATGTAAAGAAAAAAAAAAAAAACATATATCCGTGCATGAACATAGAATAGATATTAGATATATAAAATAGAATGTCTATTCTATGTTCATGTATCGGTGTAAGATTCTATCGAAAATGTAAACATGCAACATTAAAAAAAGAAAGATCACAATAAAGTAGATACTCAATAATAAGCATACTACAAGGATGGGGAGTTTCTTCCCCATTGTCACTAAGGGCGCTACGATCGCAATCGCATTACCATTATGCTCTATGGGAATGTCCGATCTTGGATGTTAATCTATGGTTTACGGAAAATTGGAGGTGCCTGTTTGATGCTGATTTATTTAGATAGCAAGAAATGTGTTTTTTAAACGTTAAATAAAAGATTAGAATACTCCTTACAGACTCTTTTACTACTAGAAATTAGAAATTGGCAACAATAAGTCCTTGCATTCTAATGCTTTCTGCTGCTGTAGCGGGTAGCAACAGTTTTAATAGAATTTAAATTCTCATTTTTGATACTGATACTGATTTTTTTTTTTTCAGAAGACATTTTTTAAAGACATTTTTAAATGCATTTTTTAATTGCTCTCTTTTATGTTTTAAATACAGAAAAATGTAAAACCCCACTTTTACTTTTTCGATTGCAGATTTTTTTTTAATAAAGGTACTTTCACTTTCAGAACCAGTTTTGAAACTGAAAGTACTTTAAAAAAAAAAATCTGCAACCAAAATCGAAACAGTAAAAAGTAGTCATATTAAAAATGGAGCTCAGCTATCCAATGAAAAAAAAAAAAAAAAAAAATCGTTTAAAAAATGTTCAAATTTAAATGAGAAATTCAAAAATAACCTGCCCATTGATTTAACATTACAGAGCAGGTGTTTTCACATGAGTGAAGAGCCCCCTTAAAGCAGTCCGAGTAATAAATACAGGTGGAATAATTATGCAAGGAAGTAGTAGGGTCATTTCATGTCAAGTGATCTAATGATATTTACTATTTCCAACAGCTTTTATTTTAAGTATACATAAACTACCAAAAGTTCTCTTTTGATAGATCTTAGAACTATATTTGTTTCTTTTTTAGCTCATTTTATTTTTATGCAATAAGAGTTTTTAAAGTCCCAAAATTTGACAATTTTTGCTGTACATAAATGTTGATATTTCAGCATAGAATTGAAATAGTTAAAAAAAAATAAAAGTACCATTCTTTTTAGAATACCATAAGCTTTCACATATGTCACATGATGAATTTATTTCAGATTTTTAAAATTACAAAAAAATTAATGAGTACAAATTTTAAACAAATTTATATTGATTCTTCTCTATTTCCATAAACATTCTGCACAATTTCAGCTTGGGATCCCAATGAAATCATACAGAAAAAAAAAATATATATATATATCAGTTTGCATGATACACATTACTGCAAAGAACTTTACAGGGTAAAATATAATAGCATAAACAAGATTTGAATAACGTGTTTTGTTTTAAACACTATTTTAAACCATAACTTTATTTTTAATCATATTTTATATCACATTATTGATTTAAAAACAACTAAATGTATTTTTTTTAAACAATATTATGGCAAAATAATATAAATATTAAAAAGTACTATGAACATCAAACTGATATGAAATTTTATTCTCATATCATTTCTAAATAAAAGAATGAAAGAATTAATAATATTAATAAATTAATAACTTTCGATTATTGAGCAAAACATGTCGGAAATGATAAATTTTGCGGGTCATTATAGTAAGGAAAAAAGACAATTATAGCATAATTATTGCTACAGCTACAAACCAGGAACGTTGAATGATTGATCTTATATCCAGTACATAAATTGATCCCTGGATTTTCTTTGACTTTTGATGGTTTTAAAAGTAGATACATACCAGAAAATACAGTAAATCAAGCAGCAGTTATTAAATAAATGCAAAGGATTGGAATTCAAATGATGAAAATTGAAACACAATTTGGTGAGTTATCACTGATGCCCAGCTAACATAAAAGTACAAAAATTTCTTTAAAAAATTACCAACTCACTGTAACGGGAAATCTTAAAAAAAAAAAAATATATATATATATATATATATATATATATATATATAAGTGACAATTTATAATCAAGTTGCATACTTATGAGAAATTGGCAATTACTACATTTGCTGCAAAAATTAAAAGAGATGTTGTCTACTATATTACTTAGCCCAGTAGCAGAAACAGTGCAGCATCGCAGCAACGCTACAGATTACTTTAGATCTTGCAGATTTAATCTAACAGGATAAAAAGAAACTCATTGGACTTAAAAAAATTGGTAAAATTTATTTCATAGACTGAACCAACATTGTTGGGTCCAGAGACCCGGAGCTGGAGCCAGAGCTGTGTTTTCCTTGGAGCTGGAGCACTAAATTTTCCCCTGCTCCAGGGCTCCTTTAGTTTTTAATATTCTTTTAAATCTTTTTTTTTTCTTTCAGTCTTTTAAATTTCCAGGCTTAAAATATTTTAATTACATCATTATTCAGTACTTTAATTATATCATTTTTTAGGTTTTTTTTTTTTTTTTTTAAATTAGAGATGGGAAACTTCTCAAAACATGGTAACACTACTCTACTTCTACTTTCTACCGGGTGTCCCAAAAAGGACTGACTGATTTTAAAATTCAATAACTTGCAAACGGTGACAGATATTAAAAAAATTCTTGCAGGAGGGTTTATGCATAAGGTCAAAAGTTTTATTACAGTGATTTTCAATTTTAGTTCGAATTACAAACAATAGATGGCGCTGTAAGCAATAGTCGCTAAATACAGGCTCGATTTTTGGTCCTTTATCTTTTTTCCATGCAGAAAAAGGAGATGGAAATGTATTATCCGGGCCACGAAGTACCAAAATTCGAGCCTGAATTTAGCGACTATTGCTTACAGCACCATCTATTGTTTGTAAATCGAACTAAAATTGAAAATCACTGTAATAAAACTTTTGACCTTATGCATAACCCTCCTGCAAGAATTTTTTTAATATCTGTTACCGTTTGCAAGTTATTGAATTTTAAAATCAGTCAGTCCTTTTTGGGACACCCGGTACTTGAGCTAAGTGACGACACTATTTGAAAACAAATGTGGCTGCCTGTTGTTTATATGTGTAGTTGTACAACTTTGGCTGTTTGAAAAGTGTAGAAGAAATTTAAGATTTTTGTGTTTAAAATTCCACCAAACTTTCTATTTTAAAAGCAAATGCTAAAAGATGTCATACTTTCTGAACAAGCATTTGAAGTTTGATGAGAAGAAAAATGCATTTTGCCAGATCTTTAATGAAGGTAGAAAGTATTTGTGAGCAAAAAATTAAACGTGTAAATTAAAATCTGCAAATCAAAAGCGCGAAGTCAGAGCCGGAGTTGGAGCCAGAGCCGGAGCCACAGTATTTTCTCTAGGAGCGGAGCTGGAGCTGGAGCATCAAAAATTGTTCAGCTCCGGGTCACTGCCATTTTGAAACCTTTTTTTTTTTTTTTTTTTAACCATCATATTCTTTGTGCACAAGCAGTCCTTTCCGAACTACGAGTACAAACAAATATTTTTGATCCCAGATTTCCTTTGAATTTTACTTGAGCTCACGTAAGCTGCAGAGTGGAACAAAAAAATGAACAAATTAGCAATTCTGAAGCTTTTGAATGTTTTGCAAAAGATTTGGCATGGCTTAAGCAGCAGAAAGACTGTGATACTGGCGTACTAATAATATTAAAAAACTCTGTGATAAAGCTTCTAAGCAAACCCAATCGAAACTGTGAGAGAAAACATTTTTTCAAACGCTTGTGATATGTGTAAAAGGTACTTGATTTCAAAATAAAAATTCAGGTACTTTATTCTTGTTTCTATTTTGCTATTGCTTTATTTTTATTAAGCACTTGTTACCCCAATAAGAAATATTGCATATATTTCTCCTTAATCTTAAATTTGAAGCATTCTCGATTATCAGATAATTTCGATTTTCCGAAAGAGGGTCGGTCCCAATTACTTCGGATAATCGAGGTTATTTATTTATATATATATATATATATATATATATTAGGGATGCACTGAATAGTGATTTTGGCCGAATACCGAATATTCGATCAACAGGCGAACCGAATACTGAATATTCGGCTAGCCGAATAAGTTTTGAGTGGCAGAAAAGGGGGAAGAAGAATTTCGGGTAGGCTGTTACATAATTTTTTGTTATTGCGCTATAAAAAAGTAGCAAGCAGAGAGAAGCAGAGACCCGGAGCTGGAGCTCTAAATTTTTCCCTGCTCCAGGGCCCCTTTAGTTTTTAATATTTCTTTAAATCTTTTTTTTTTTTTTCAGCCTTTTAAATTTCCAGCCTTAAAATATTTTATTTACATCATTATCCAGTATTTTAATTATATAATTTTTTAGGTTTTTTTTTTTTAATTAGAGATGGAAAACTTCTCAAAACATGGTAACACTACTTTACTTCTACTTTCTACTTGAGCTAAGTGACTATACACTATTTGAAAAATATGGCCGCCTGTTGTTTATGTGTAGTTGTACAATTTTGGTTGTTTGAAAAGTGTAGAAGAAATTTAAGATTTTTGTCTTTTAAAATTCTACCAAACTTTCTATTTTAAAAGCAAAAGCTAAAAGATGTCATATTTTCTGAACAAGCATTTCAAGTTTGATGAGAAGAAAAATGCATTTTGTCAGATCTTTAATGAAGGTAAAGGAAGAAAGAATTTGTGAGCAAAAAATTAAATGTGTAAATTAAAAACTGCAACTCAAAAGCGCGAAGTTGGAGCCGAGCTGGAGCCACAGTATTTTATCTAGGAGCGGAGCTGGAGCATCAAAAATTGTTCGGCTCCGGGTCACTGGTTGGGTCGCAGATAAATTTTAGTTTTTGTTGCAGAATGATGCAGAAAATTCTGCTACTGGGTATAACTGAACTGCTAAACTAAGAAACAATATACAAGAAAAATATAGTTAATCAGTCTCAGATTTTTAGTTTGCAATATAACAGCAAGTAATAATCTTACATCATCTTTTGAAGACTGTGGCTTTGGAGGAACGGGTTGAGGAACTTTAAAGACATTTTTAACATTGTCATTTGAAGGGCACTTCTCTGTAGAGGCAGCTGGTTTACATACATTAGATTTTGAAGACTGCTTTATTGTAGAAGAGACAGGTTTGTTTTCTTTGCCAACAGTAACTTTATTGTCAATCTTAGTCACAGTAGGTTTATTGTCAATCTTAGTCACAGTAGGTTTATTGTCAATCTTGGTCACAATAGGTTTTCTGCTAGCTAAACTTGGTTGAAAACTTTTAACATTTGGCTGTAAATATAAGAAATATTTTAATTTTAGCAGTAAACAAAGTTAAATAACTACAAGAAAAATAAATAAACAAAAGATCATATTATAAAAATATCAAAAGCTTAACAGAGAACCTATTAAATTTGACACTAAAATATCATCATATATATTAAAACGTAAACCTGATTCTGCGAGTTCAGTCAAAAAAATTCACGCATTTGCGTATGCGTGAAGTTAAATTTACTAGATCTTCCATTTAGAGGAAAGAAAGAGCAGGTCTGGTTAGCCGAGTGGTCTAAAGCACCAGTTTAAAGATCTGAACTTTTGTAGACGACGCAGGTTCGAACCAGACGCTTGGCAAAATGACTTCTGTACCCTTTTTGGTGATAATTCATTTCGATAATGACATATTGTATTAAGAGGAGAAGTTATATGATTTTGATTTTATTATTATTTGAATGGTTTATCATTAAATAATTTAACAATAAAAAATATTTTGAAAAAGTAATATTTTATATTAAAAATATTTTACCTAAAATATTTTGCATGTAATTATAAATTAAATAAATTGAGCTGATCTACAACTTTTGTTTTCTGACCATTATCAAGAATATATGGTTGTGTGAGTCAGTAAGAAAAGTTTGCCATTCTTTTCCGTAATAGATAAATAAATAAATAAAACGGAAAGAAAGGAAAATATTCATATAAGAACTATAAAATAGATTATCTTGATATCCATGGTTTAATATTTAAAAAATGAAGAAAAAAGTATAATAAAATTCAAGTAATAAAAAATATATATTATAAATGGTTAGTTGCATCAAGTTTCAAAATTAGGCTTTTAGAGAATTAGACTGATATAAATAAAATTCAGGGCAGCTTTTAAAAGTCGAGTAGTTAAAAAAAAAAAAAATAGATATTATTTAAAAAATAAATAAATAAAAAAAAAGAGAGAGACCATAGAAAGTAAAAATAAATGCTCTGCCCAGTATTTTTTGGTAAATTTCTGGTAAAAGCAAGCATAATTGGTTGTAAATTATAAACTAAGTTCTTTCACTACATTCAATGGGTTAAACTGACAGCACCCTCTAGCTCGCCTTCAAGAAATAGGAATCATTTATGCAATATACAAATTTGTCATGATTTCAATAATTAATTTAAAAGCAACTAATTAAAAATTCAAGAATTTTTCTAATGGAACATTCCAGTTATTTACCGTCAAATCTTGACGGGTACTATCTAGTACAAATTAAAAATATAATAGATGCTGCTGACATCATGATTAGAATTACTTCATTATTTATTAAAATGCTTTATTTTTATTAACATAATTATGAAAGGGAGAAAACAAGAATTTCTACAAAGGATAGCAAAGATCTGTACACCTGGCCAAATCAATTTTTTAGTCTTTCTCTTGCAAAATATTTAAAACAAAACACAAAATCATGTTGTTTTTGTTAAGTCTGTGTGAAGTGAGGAATCATTTGTTTCATTGAATAAAATTAATTTAGTGGGCAGATGCATGATGCATTTAATAATTTCAGATTGGATTTTAAAATATATATACTGTAATTTACGGCCTATAATTCGCGGATTATCTGTTAAAGAAACTAAAAAATTTTAACTGCGGATAATCTGCTGAAATTTTTTTAAGCAGAAGTTCACGTCAGATATACAGTTTCTACAGGCAGTCATAAAAAAAAAAAATGTAAACAGCTATCACACGATTGTCTGCTATCGACCATTCGCAGATTTGCTCGTGATTGGATGTACATGCTAGTGGGAGTGGCTTCTGACTTTTATGTTATATATTTTTTAGCCTTTTGGCAACATGTTTCTATGAAGAACAAAGCATTTCTCAACTCATCTCTTTAAAAAATTGCAATCTCAATCATTTAGCTGAAATGAAGAAGTATGAAATTTGGATGTTGAAGATGATTTAAAAACAGCAATTACTTTAAAATTATCTGTATTCATAACACATTTTACGTTTTAGATATAAGATTCAATGAAAAAACAGCATTTGTATTTTTATATTTGTAATTATTTTATAATTATTTTATTACAATTATCATTTAAATAGAGCAACTAAATAAATAGGGAGGTGGTTTATTAATAGTACTTTGGATCTTTGGAATGTTGAAAACAATCAGCAATTCTCGTATAGTCGGGCATATAATATACGGATTATCTGCCGAAAATTTTTTTAAGGGCTAAAAATTGTGACTGCAGATTATAGGCCGGAAATTACGGTATCAGCGGGAAAAAAAAAAAATAGATTTAAAAAAAAAAAATTTTGTCTTCTAAATTAAGGATAGGGCGAATATTCGGTCACTATTCGGCCCCTTTGCTAAAAATTCGGTTGGCCAAATATTGAAGGCTTGTTGGCCGAATACTGCTAAAATCTCACCGAATATTGCAAAGATACCTTACCAAATAAATTCAGGATAAGAATTTTTTTCTCTAATTTGCACGGGTTACATTCTGACACATTCATTAAGTCATCTTCATTTTTAATTGCATACCTCAGATAAGCATTTTCTTGTAAAATTCTGCAAAGTAAATTCCTCTAGTGGCAACTTAGACGCTTATTTTTATTTTGGAGTCAATTTATTTACCCCTAGTAGGCCAAAAACATTTAATGAGGAAGAAACTTTTAAGAACACAAAAAGTACCATTGTGAGGCATCCATCTTATTACTAAAATTAAAGTAGTTCTTTTTTAAAATCTATTTGTAATGCAACTGTCCTAAACTTTTTAAAATCAGATGTCTAGTTATTTAATTTAGCTTAATGGGCAGTGTTGTCGTATCTGGCGGATTTTTCATTTAGAAATATTGAATTCACACCAGAAAATTTTGAAAAGCAATTTTCTTTTTAACTTTATGGAATTTCATCATCTTACAAAGAAAAAAATAACTATTAAAACTTACTGATGAGAATTTGGAATGCCTAAATAAAAAATCAGCCATGTGCGGCAACACTGTTAATGGGGTATGCCAATTATTGCTTTCAGTAATTTCTTTGGAATTAATTATTAATAATATTAAAGAAAGTTGAAATCCATTATTTGATCTGTCAAGACTTTTCTCTCAGGGTCCTGTTTTTATGAAATTGTGAAAAGCTTTTTTAAATTTGTGAAAAATCTAGTCCTAATTTTGTGAATTTGAAATGATCGTTATATTCAGGTTCTTTTGTATATTTTTTTAAGAAGAAATATGTTTGTAAAATACATATATTTTCTTTATATATGAAAAATGACAGGTCTTTTAAATGATTAAATTTGTGAAAAGTTTAGTCTAGAGATGGAAAATTTTTGTAAAAGGCCTATTTTTAAGACAAAGAATTTTGAGAAGAGTCCTTTTTTATGGTGAAAAGTTTTGTGAAGGGTCCTGTTTTGAGATGGAAAATTTTGTGAAGGGTCCTGTTTTGAAATGAAAATTTATGTGAAGGGTCCTTTTAAGGACCCTATTTTTTTCTAAACAGATCCCTGTCTGTTAAAAAAAAAAAAAAAAAAAAAAAAAGAAAGAAAAAAAAAACACTTTAAATTATTTTGTAGTCACCACCATTAAAATTTAAGTTTAAAATTTATTTATCAGGTCCTGACACCATTTGTCAGTTACAGATTCATAAATGTCAGCTATTGGATATTTGCAATATGAATAATTTAAAACATGAAAAAAGAAACACATACATCCGTAGAATGATATCATATAAAAATAAGATGCAAGTAATTTGTTTTTATAATAAAGATTAAAGTACTTTTAGGCATAAATTCCTAAAAATAAAAAAAATATTTTTTTTAATCTTTGCAAGCAAAGTGTCTGGAACACTGGTTCACATTGTGTCAGTTATTGGTTTTCAAAATGGGGATTGGTGTCAGTTACTGGAGTTTTTCACCATATTTAATGAAAAAAAATTTTTTATAACACAATGTATAATTTCTGATAATTTTGTCAACAGTAATTTTTAAATGTATATTATCCTTTCAAAAAGAAAAATAAGTATAAAATGGATTTAAAATTTTGTAATAGTGATTTGAACAAGAAAGAATCTAAGGTCTCAGTTACTGGGGGTTTCACCCTATATCAAGTTATTAAAAAATTTATTCAGATTAATATTAGTACATAAATTTGTTGTTAATTATTTTTTCCATTTTAAATTACATATATGTATATCAGGACATGAGTTTCAAAACTCACCTTATCTAGAAAATAAAATTTCGAGAAAACGTGTATAAAACTTCTGACTGTGTCCAATGGTTTTCATTGTAAACCAAGATTTTACAACGCTAGAAATACAGGATAAAACTAGTTTTTTGCAGAGTGTACTGTTTTCTCGATGCAGGTGTACCAATGAATAGATCGATAGCGAAAACTCAATTTTTTAAACTTTTGGATAAGGCGAGTTTTGAAACTTATGTCCTCATACATATACATATAATAATACACTAACCAAATAAAACCAAAAATATACAATAAACCAAAAATTATTTTCTTTATTGTAAAAAAAAGTTGGTATTTGGCCAAATCACTATTCGCCACATCCCTAATCCAAATGATAAGAATTAAGGTTCACTGAAATTTAACTAATGTTATTTACTGTGAATTTTAACTAATATAATTACTTTAGTACTATGTCAAAAGCCTGTTCAAAAATCTTTTGTATAATATCCTATTCATCATTGTATGTTTTGTATGTGCACAGAAAAAAGGGATGTTGACACCAGAAATAATATGTAGGATGATACTTAATATAAAAGTCTAACAAAAATTCAATATGCGATGTCAGATTTGGGCAAAAAATCCTATCCAATGATACCTCATTCATTGTTGTACGCTACATATTAGTTCAGAAAAAAATGATTGTTTTTACAACAGAAATTATATACACTATTAAAAACAGTAAGCTGTGGAAGAATTGTTGAATATGTTTAGAAAATGTATTATAACAGGATTAAATAAACAACAAATGTCCAGTATATATATTTTTTTCTTTTTACTTTCTTTTGCAAACATAAGAAGGAAGAATTGGAATAGTGAAAATCTTCAATTTCTGTTTTTTGATAGATTAGTGCATTTTCAGATGTCCTCAACACGATTTGATTATTTTTGGAAATGCCTGTTTGTAAATTACAAGAACTAATGCATGGAATTTCACCAACCTTCATATTCTGTTAGACATTGACATGCATCAGGATTATTAGATTGATATTCATATCACCAAAAGGTGGCGTTGGTATGCTGTGTTTTTTATGATTTTCTCAAGACGATATCTCTGTATCTATGGGATGAAATTTTACCAAATTTGATATGCAAGATCTACAAAGTAAGGATAATTCTAGATATATCGAGGTGTCTATTCCAGATCAGCAACAAATTTCCCTGACTTTTCTAGGTATCGAGATTTTGTGATGTTACACACAAAAACTCTTAAAGGTTGTGAATTTGAGAGTGGATCTGAAGTAACAACTACTGAATTGATAAACAAATACTTGCAAAATTTACAAATTGTTGAACGTTTTACATGCTAAGCATTTTGCTGACACACACTTTTAGCATCAGGTTCTATCCATTTTGTCCAATCAGGATGAAATTCTTTATCACATCAGTCACAGTTAAATATAGATTGCTTCAACATATTTTAATACAAATAATAAATAATTAATAAAATAAGCTAATAAATGTTCAATTCCAAAACAAAGATAAGTAATCAGACAAGCATCTAATCAATCCCACAATATTCAGTAAAAAGTTTCAGTGAAGCTGCAGTTGAAAATCTCAGAGCTACAAGGAATTATTGAAAAGCGGTAGACAAAATTATTTGCATAACATGTTGAAATACTCTTTACAGTACTTATAAAGAGCAAAATTTGATTTTCCTGAGACTGCAATTTCAAATCCTTAGTTTTATAATAAGAATTTTTTTCTTGAAAGTTTCAAATTTTTGTAATTCTTTCTCAGGGTTTTCAAATTTCGCTAACTTTTTATCAGGAATGGTAAATTTCCCTGACTTTTCTAGGTGGCTAGACACCCTGAAGCATGGTGTTGTATCATGCCAATTCCTTACAAGAGAATTCTATTTTCTGCATGCATCATGTTCTCATCTTTTTTTCCAGATTAATTTATCCTTATACAGAATTACTTTGAGTTTTTAAATGTGTTTCATATTTTACTACTGTTGCATTATTGTTGAAAATTTGGAAAAAAATTGAAAAAAGAAAAAAAAATTGTTCATTCAATTTTGAGAAAAGAAATATTTGCATAAGCAAGATGACAGTGATGAAATTCTATTATAATAAATAATATAATCATGTTGGAAAAGGAAATGCAGAATTATATGCAAGGCTTATTTGCCATTGGATTTTAACAACAAATGGGTTGCTGTTGTAAACTATGATTTCGTTTTACCAGATACTGTAAATTCTGATTTCATGCTAAAAAAAAAAAAAAAGATTATTTATTGATCAGTGTTACACAATAATCTTTCAGTCATTTGACAATGATAGTAAAGAATTCAATTAGGGAACAGATGTCACAGATGTACTGGCGTTGGTGCAATTTTACTGAGAAAACCCAGTTTCTGAAAACCTATGATACGTAGCATGTAAAAATAGCATGTTAATTTTATTTTATTATGAAACAATTTAGTTTATTATAAAACACACACATCTATTTTATTATAAACAGACAAATTATTTTATTATAAACAGAAAAATTATTTTATTATAAACAGAAAAATTATTTTATTATAAACAGACAAATATTTTATTATAAACAGACAAATATTTATAAAACAAATTATTTTATTACAAAACACACAAAATGTTTAATTTATGTAAAATACACAGTCTTTAATATTTCATATACTGTAGTACTTCAATTAGTTTTTGATATTTTGTTCAGCTAAGACTGATCAAGAAAGCTGGAAATCGTATTTAAAGGCATCAACACCAATAAGGCCAAGGAAGCAAGGTTGAATGAAATTTAGAAAATACGAAAGTTGAAAATTCAATCCCTTATAGATAAAATTTGCAATTTGGGATTTTTGGAAGACTTCTAACTTAGCAACTAAAAAAATACACCATTTCTCAATTGCTTTTATTGGCGATAAAAGTGAAAGTGGCGGTAGGTTTCAGAGAGCAGACAACTGACATATTTCAGGAGATGAAAGATTGTCAATTTGTAATTGTTGCCCTGTAGATGGAAATGCTTGGGGGTGGGGGGATGTTCCCAATTTTTCAGATTTGAAAAATTGAAACGTTATTTCTAAAAATAATATAATCAAAATTTTATAATAGCTACATTCTGATACAGTGTGTGTAAAAACTTTAAGGACAGCAAAAAATTGTAAAAATTTTGATAAATTGAAAATGCGACAAGTGAAATGGTAATATAATATTGATCATAAAGTGGAAATACTAATATAAAAGTCAACAGAATGTGTGTCTTTTTTATTACAAAAAAATCATAATTAGGCAAAAAAACACTATTTTTGACTGTGCCAAAACTATAAGGAGACCAGTAATTTTTTTACAGAAATGTCATATAGAATTATTATTAAGGATCGACCAAAACGTGTTTTTAAGGCCGAAACCGAATTTCGGTGATCTTCCTATTTTCAGCCGAAAACTAAAACGAAGATGTCCAAAATTTTTTTAAAAGTAATTAAATTGTATGTATTAAAGTAATTAATACATACATAAATACATTATTAATTAATTATGCATATTTATTAAATATACATAATTATTAATTAATTATACGTGTGACCTAAATTGTCTCTCTGTGCCTTAGATCCAAAATTTTTTTTTATATATATAAAATAATACGTAATTAATTCATCAACGACACAGAAAGGTTTTCTAATGATACGAATTTCATTTAATTACAAAATATTTTAGTTTTATGTATACACACCTCGATGTATCTTTTATAATGATTTCTGTAAATGATCATCTACATCTGTTATACTAGAACTTTCTCAAAGAGTATTTGAAACACATCTGCGGTTTCAAACTGAAAATTTTCTATTACTGTTATGACTGCAGTTTTTAATGAGCACATGAAAAATTTTAGTTATATATGCATTGCTTGCTTTATAATCTGAATTCAAGTCTTAAGTCAGTCATGACTGATAATTTCAAACAACGAAGTTGATAGCAATAAATTTCCGAAGGAAGAAACGAGATTTTGGGAATACTGATAGTTTTTGCCGAAAATTCACCGAAACTATTAGTATTCCAAAAATCTTGTTTCTTCTTTCGGAAATTTTCAACACTCGTCATCGATTTTGAGACCATTTATTGGTATGAACTTTGTTGTTAATGCATAATTAATTAATAATATATTTATGTATGTATTAATTATATTAATACATACAATTTAATTACTTTAAATTTTTTTTGGACATATTCGTTTTTGTTTTCGGCCAAAAATAGGAAGATTGCCGAAATTCGGTTTTGGTCGATCCTTAATAATAATTCTATATAACATTTCTATAAAAAAAGTACTGGTGTCCTTATAGTTTTTACACAGTCAAAAATATTGTTTTTTTGCATAATTATGATTTTTTCGCAATAAAAAGGACACAGATATATTCTGTTGACTTTTATATTAGTATTCCCACTTTATGATCAACATTAAATTACCATTTCACTTGTCGCATTTTCAATTCATCAAAATTTTTGCTGTCCTTAAAGTTTTTACACGCACTGTACTTTTCTTTATATATATATATTTTCATGTTTAGTGTCCCATGTGGAACATTAACACGGAAAATCTGATCTGTAAGCGGTGATTTATTTAGAAAAAACTCAGAGTCCTTTAAAGGGTCGATCCTTCCCATTTTCACCTTAACACATAGGAAAACACTAAACATGGAAAATCTGACATGTAAGCAGGTTTGTTTATGAACAAAATCTGTTTAGGGAGAATTTTATGTCTTTTAATAGTGTTGACTCTAGAAAAAAAGGGCCGCTGGGTGGAAATTTTTCAAAAAGGGAACACTATTCTAAAAAAGGGTACATTTTTCAAAAAGGGAACACTATCTAATAAAGGGTACATTTTTTCAAAAAGGGAACACTATTCTGAAAACAAGGGCACATTTTTTTCAAAAAGGGGACACTTGAACAAAAAATTCACAAAAAATATTTTGAACTGGTTTGTTTAGAGTCCCTAGATTTGCGATAATTTCCCGGGATCAATTAAATTCACGGGGTGCATAGGAAGTGTTAAAAAAGGCAGCCGGGCGCATCAGAAGGGTTTAATAGATCGGTGGATCTTTTTTGACGGGCACAAAAAAGAAATAAAAAGTGCCGTCGGGCACTGCGCCCTGCTAAAGTGGCTTAGAGTCAACACTATTTAAAGAACCCTTTGCAATTGTTTCATCTTAAAACATATGGCCCTTCTCATAATTCTTTCTCTTAAAAGTAGACATTTCAGAAAAATTTTCAATCTCCAAATGGAATCATTCACAAATGTAATGATAGGTCATAATTACAAAACTACGAAGAAATTTTGTAACTAAAATTGATAATTATTAAACTACGAGAAAATTTTGTTTTGAAATATGGCAATTACTTTTAAAACTTAAAACATTAACTTTTTAAAGTTGCGATAAAATCACTTTTGTTTTGAAAATAACTGCCATATTGGTTTATCTCCGAGATTCAAATAGTGATCATTTTCAAAAATGGCATTTTGGGACAAAATTGCCAAGTTTATTCAGCGGACCACAAACACATCTGTCCCAATGAAAATTATTCACTTTTTAGTGCGTATCCTTCTATATATAAAAAAAAGTTTTGATTTGGAAATGGACCAATGAAAATCTGCGTAGATCATCCGGGTATACTCCTACTAGATCGGCATCCATATTTTTTATGACCGGGGGTCTTTCTTCGTTAATATTAAGAAAACTGTTTCATACAAAAATATGAAAGTCGGTGGTATTATAGAGAAAACATGCTGATGCAGACAGTTTTTAAATCGAATAATTATTTTAAGAGATATTTAATGTTAAAGATGGTCAAAATCGTTTCATTAAAAAAGTTTTAAAGAGAAAAACTATACATAAGAATTTAAATATTTTTAGATCATTTTATACATTGGAAGTTCCCGATGTGCAGACTGCAATTATCTTTTTAATTTGACTCATTTTTAGAGGATTTATTTCTATTTTAAATTCAAATTTTCAGCATTTCGAGAAATATTTTTTACGCATTTTAGAAAAGGGCAATTATTTTAAACTGTTGCCAATTTTAAAAACAGCGCAAAGAATAATATTTAATTCAAATAAAAAATTTATTCACACGTGGCTATTATAAACAGAAAAAAACTTTCAAATTAGAAATAAGTGATTACGTGCTAAAAATCAGGAAAATATTGAAAATTACATCATAAAAACTACAGTTACACGTGAATTTTAAAAGAGAAAGAAAAGTTTAAAATGCTAAATTCATTATTATGCTTTAAAAGCCACAAATGAAGGAAATTACATCATATTTAAAAAGGCCAAATAAATCAAAGTTGGCAAAACACTTTAAATTAAAAAATATATTTGCACGAGACATTTCATATTTTGAGATAATCTTTTCAACTATTATCGTGAATTCTAAGACAGCGCAAATAATATTTCCTTTCTAACAACAAAAGTATTTTCATGTGAATATTAAAAAGAGAAAGGAAACTTTGGTGAAAATTACGTCAGATTTAAAACGATACATTTAAAAGAAATTTCTCATAGTGTTGTTAAAAAGTACCGAGAGACAAAGACTCTGTGTACTTAGTTCATTTTACATTAGCTTATTTTCTAATTTTTAACTAATTTTTAACACTTTCCAACAAAGTTGAAAAGTGTTATTGATTTCGGTTTGTCTGTTTGCGCTCTAACTCTCGTAAATATACTCGGATCGCACTGAAATTTTTGGTTATTGATATTTAGCCTAGCACGAACCTTATTTCAAATGAAGTTTGTAGCATGTTTAGTTCATTTACAGGGACAGTCAAAAGTATTCCGTTACATTATGGCCAATGAGAAAAAATCATTTCAAATGAATTTTAAATATGTTACACCCTTTCAAACATAAAAAATATATGCATTTACGAAGTGCACTAAAATATGCAGAATATTATAGCATATGCGGTGCAACGAATAGTTACTATTCATTTACAGGGCTACACAAAAGAATTCCATTACAAATGGTATTTTAAGAGAAATTGTGGCGTATTTTAATTATACAAATTCATATATAATAAAATTGATATGCGCTGGTGAGGCTTACTTAAGTTATTTCATGTATAATACGAAGTGCATATCATTTACAGGAACATAGAAAACATTTCAGACAAGTATTATCTATCCGAAGTACTGTATATTAGCGGCGATGGCAGGGAATGCATTTTTAATTATGATATGCGCTTTTAAGTTTCACTATATTTATGCATACTATATGGTGTGTGTAAATGTTATAGTTGATACACAGGGATACGCAAAAGAATTCTTAAAGGTTACTGAGTATGACCGTAAATTGCTGAAAAGGGGGGGGGGGGTTAAAATGTGTTATGCTGAACTGCATGTAGTTTTCTATGAAATGTTTGTAGAATATAGGTAAAATGATATACAGGGCCACGCAAAGAGTTGGATACATGGCCGCCTATAGACGATAAATTCTGAAAATGCGATTTCAGTAGTTTTAACAGTGATTTAGTTTGAATTAAAGTTTAGCTAAATAGTGGCGTGTAATAAAGGTACTAGGTAAACAACAGGGCTGAACAAAAGTATTGAAGTATGTTTCCATCTATTAGTATAAATTGCTGAAACAGAAAGTTCAACCTGTTATGCGTTTTCTTGCTAAACTAAATTTTCTAGTATATATATCAGCCTACAGATCAAACACAGGGCTCTTTAGAATAATTGGAATAAATATTTGGCTATGGATGGCAACGGCTGAAATCAGTTTTTTAAATGTTTAGTTAGTTATCTTATTTACCTTATTTCCCTAAATAACGAAGTTTTGCTAAAGCTTTCAGGGAGTGTTGGAAAGCATTTCATAATCTAAACCATACGCATGATTTTTCTTTCTTGTTTTTAATCAGAGATGAAAACAGCCATTGTATCTCTTAGCAGTGGCTGATTTCCTCTTAAAAATCTCCAATCAAAGGAAAATGAATGAAAACCCGTTTACAGGGAGATCGTCACTGTTTTTTAAAATTATAATTCAATCTTTTTAAGGCTGATGAAATTAGTATGCTTTTAGAATCTGCAGTGTCTGAACGGGGGTTGACGAGCGTAGCTCGTAGGGGGCAGAGCCCCCTAGTAAATAAAAAAAAAACCCTATCATTATATATTTTTTTAAGAAAACATAACTTATTTTAAATGATAAACATTTGTGAGCAATCAATCAATTTTTCCAGAATTTTTTTTCTGCTACTTTAAAATTTCTAAAAATTTTATATCTCTTGTTCCGATTATAAAATTTGTGAGGCATGTTTTATGAATTTTTTGGAATGTGTGCATAAAATGAGAGTGAATGAGAACTTACAAACTCTGCATGACATTGGACAAAAAAAAAAAAAAAAAAAAAAAAATCCTGACTTTTAAACATTTTAGGTAAAAACTGATTTTCCCTGATTTTTTGGGGTAGTTTTAATTTCCCCTAATTTTTCAAGGTTCTACAGATTTTCTGGGGGCATACGAATCACGGCAGTAAATATTTAAATATTTTTAAAATGAAAAATAAAATAACTTTTGAAAATTATAAATATTTACATTACGTTTAGAATTACCTGCACTTTAGTAGGAACACTAGCTGGTCTACAAACAGTTGGTTTAGTAGATTGCTGTTTATTCAATTTTTCTTGACTGCTACTTTTACTATCTAATGAGCCACCTTTCGAAGAATATATTGTTCTTGGTGCATTCTGCAACTTTTTTTTCAAAACTGTTTCTGTAGTTTTTTAGTTGCAGCCATAACAAATCTACAATATCAAGGGGAAAATGTCATTAAAAATAAATGTTGTAATTTCAAATTTTTATAACAGATTAATAGTAATAATTAAAAATATTTCGTAATTTGGTTAGGGGCTGTACACATACATAACATTATTAACTTTTTGGCAATTTTGGACCCCATCCCCGCTTACGATATCATACATTACCATTCCTCGAACACTCCCCCCCCCCCCCCCCCCCAATGATATCGTTATCAGTTGCTAAAAATTCTTTTTATTTTTACAAAAAAAAAAAAAAAAATTATTCATTTGCAATAATATACAGGTACAGTTATACATTTATTATTCGCAGACTTTACCTACTGATTTAACTGAAGAAAAAAGATAATAAAATTTTACAATACATGAATAACTTTATATCAAACAACACTTTAAAGAAATACTTACTATTTAAAGATATTTAATTTAGCTTTTTGTTAAATAATGCATTTAACAGTAATATTGTTTTCTTGCACTTGCCCCAGAGATAAGCAGAACTTCCTATAAACAAAACAGGTAGGTAACATTCTCCCCATTTTTACTAGTAAACATGGCAAGTATCATTTCGAAGCTGGTTTCTCTAACAACGAATTATATGCACAGACAACCGAAGAATAGGAATGGGGAATGTTGGAATATTAAATATTTTGGGATGAAATGATTTCATAATCGTCCTATCATTGGACACCAGCTTATTTAATTATTTAATGCGATTTTATGATCTTTTAATGATTTTAATAATAACTTTGTATTTTCATAAAAATAGATACAGGCAAAAAAAAGGATAAACTATATTGATGCAAAAAAAACTTTGGTTCAAAAATGATAACTATATCAAAAGACAAATCTCCTCTCACCCCAGAGATATCTTAGGATTTCAAGTGCCAGACTCCCCCCCCCCCCTCATCTCCTAAAGTGATAATGTTATACCAATCAAGGATCTATAATTTGCACACCCATAGTCCGCAATTTTCTATAATTCACATTGCTTAATGAATGTAAACAATTAAACAAATTTACAAATTCTTGATCCAAAAATGATTTTCTAAAAGAAATATCTGAAAATTTTAAATTTAAAAGTGAATATAATCAATTTTTAATACAAGAATTTGAAAAATGCATTTTTTGAGATAGCATATTAAATTATTATATATTTCACATTTTTCTTTTCATGTTACACTGAATATGGATTTAAAATAGTGTCCAGAAAAATAAATGGCTTAGATGTTATATATTCCCGCGGCCGCCATCTTGGATTTCTTGGCGATTTTGGTACTTTTCGGTTAGCCGGGCGCCAGTGTTATATATACATATTTATATACATACATATATGTAAATATACATATATATGCATATATATATTTTGTATATAAACACATATAGATATATGTAAATATATATGTATATATGCATACATTTATATATACATATATATGACACTGGTGCCCGGCTAACCGAAAAGTGCCGTGATTTTTTGTTGGCGTTTATCGATAAGACAACCCCGACAAGTGACGTGCTCTGGCAACCCCGTGAAGGGCATAAATCACTGCTTGGCGACATTTATTACTTGGCGTAAAAGGTGTTTTCACGCCAAGAAAAAATCCAAGATGGCGGCTGCAGGAATATATAACATCTGTTCCACATTAATTATTTCATATTTTTCTTTTCATGTTATACTGAATATGGAATTAAAATAGTGTCCAGAAATAAGAAAATGAGATATAATCCATAATCCGCAATATTCCATAATCTGCACAACCTTTGGTCCCAACTTGTGCGGATTAAAGAACTTTGCCTGTATATGTAATGCACAGTCCCTTAATTGGCTAACATAAATGGTCTCCACCATGCTTATGAAGTAAAATATGATTTCATATTATAACATTAAGAATCAAGACAAACAACATCAAGTTTCTTGCTTGCTGTAAAATATTAAGACAAGCACAATCAGCGATGAAAATGCCCCTCCACCAGTAAAATTTGAGATTTTGTATTTAATAATGGTTTAAAAGTTCCTATACACACCCCCTCCCTCACCTGGAGCTGCTAAATTCACTCCAGGAGAAAAGTTTCTGGATTCAACACTCAGCGATATCAGTAAGCATGGTCACCTAATGAAGATGTCCAATGTTTATGTAAAAGTTCCCATAAGTAACGAGATTAATGCACATTATGGCAAAAATCCGAATTTCTCTGATATTTATTATTTAAATCACCTAAAAAGTAAAGTTGTCCAGGAATTATACAATGCACTCCCCCCTCCCCATGAAATTGAAAAAATTCTGTGCATGAAGGAATGTTTGGATTCAACAGTGTTTACATGTATGCTTATTTTACATTAATAAGGAACAGATGTCATATTCGCCCCATATTGGCGCGATTTTTTTCTGTCGCCAATATCATATAGGCAACAGGTACTTAACTTGCACCAAAGTGCTTAATGTGGTAACCCGGATTGTGTTGTTTATGCTGTTGATGTTTTCGCCAAATTGGCAACCGAAAAAAAAATCGCGCCAATATGGGGCGAATATGACATCTGTACCATTAATAATTATCTTCAAAGAATTCCACTTAGTAAAATAAAAACAAAATTATCTGAAACATAGGTATATAAATATTTATATGAAATTTAGAAATAATTTACAAGATACGATGATCGATGCTGATTAAAATAATGTGATAGAGAAAAACTCTTAATAATATCAAAAAAGGTGTTAGTACAGTCGTGATAACTTAGCCAGCTGTTATATCCATGAAAGATTAAATAGAAACTATTTTTAATGCAAAGTACGACTTTTTTTCTTTTTACTTTCAAACATAACAACTAAACCAGCAACACACATATGTACATATATATATATACTCACAAAAAGTATGAGGAAATAAATAAAAGTTCTACGGAAGCGATTCAACAACTTTAAACTAAATTAACAGTTGTTCGTCAAAATTACAAATATCTTAATATAATTTCAGTCTTATTTCATATTAGGAAATAAATTAAAACATAGATAAATCAGGGTGAGGTTTAAAAAAATACACAATAAACAATTTATTTTATTAGTTAACAGAAACCTGAATTAGTAAATTTTAAATTACGCTCAACCTCAACGACATCTCCCATTGCCAAACGGGTTCACATAAAAATCAGCTCAGATTATCAGTAAATAAAGAAAATAACAATAATTTATCAAGCGAATTATTGTGGTTCAGAATATTTTAATTTCACGCTGTAATTTGCAGAAAAATAATCAAAATTCTTCTTATTTCTTTTCTAGAGAAATTCCTAATGTTATTATTCGTGCATTTCACTTAATTAATTGGCATCATTCATTGTTAACCTTGCGGCATTTGTTTACATGCTGTACAGATTTTTTAATGTGTTATACAAATTAAATTAAAAGTATGCGTGCCAGGAATTTTGCAAGTTTGTTTATGAGAATAAATGAACAATTTAGAAAAAGTAAGGACAGTTAAGTTAGGTTTTGTTTAAAGCAATTTTGTGTGACTGCAGAACGATTTTAAGTATGCTTTTTCAACCTGCTTTCGCTGGAAAATATATTCATTAAATTGAGTAGAAGTTTTTTTTTTCATTTCACTTTTACGAATTATCTAACAGCAGCGTTTGGCCTGGCCAAGCTCAGTTTCCATTTTCATTTAGTTTCACCATAGACGTAGACTTATTTGGATGTTTAGGGTTCAACGCGAATGTTTTCTTTTATTTAAAAGCTTAATGTAGGAGAGTGTGTGAAAGTGAAATAGGAACGGAGATCTATTGTTTATTAAAAATCTTACTTTCTGAAGCCAAGCTTTTAAAAGATCGTCAAGGCCCCTATACTGGAAAAGTATCAAATTTTATAATATCATAGTCTGAATCCGAGCAGTAGAAAGTTGGGTACTTTCTTGTATAGGATAAATTTAGCATTTAGCTGTTTCAATGCTTTTTGAAAGTAACGCTCAATTTTCAGAGCAAAAGAAGAAAAGTGAGCGAGATACAGCAGTAGAAGTAACACACAAAATTTGCTGAGGCTGCTGTTCCTCACTTTTTCAGAACAGATACGTTTGTGGTTCACAGAAAAAAAAAAGTAAAAGTTAATCTGCGAAAAAAAAACTGTTAGTACTTGTGGCAACTCAGATTTATGGCAACCACAACTTGCAATATTGTTTCAGGAGGAACTGATTCATTTTGTAGGGTAGATGTACCAGTTTTGGCCACATTTAAAGAAAATTTGAAATAGAAATTTTACATTTCTTGATCGATTGAAGCATATTAAATCATAATAACATCATTCTTTAGTAAATTTGTCTTTCTCTTAACTATAATGACTTTCTACAGAATATTTTAGATTGTGAGTAATAACTGATCAAGTAATTTATTCCAATTTGTACCAGTTTTGGCCACCCCTACACCAGTTTTGGCCACCTCTATGCACCAGTTTTGGCCACCCCTACACCAGTTTTGGCCACCTCTATGCACCAGTTTTGGCCACTCCAATATCATGTAGTTTAACAAACATTTTAATTGATAATAAGTAAAAATAAAGCATTTTTATGCAACATCTATTTTACCACACATATATTTGTTTGCTGTATTAAGAGAATTTTGTAAATTTCTTTATGAATTGATAAAAACATCAAATAAAATATACTGATGTTGATTTTAACTGAAAATTTCAATTAAAAAACAAAAAAATATATTTAAATTTGATTAATAAAAGGGACAACAGTGCCTATAGGACATAAAGATTAACTATTTAATCAGTTTTATAATTATTCATGGATTGTGGCTTGTTTAGAACACTTGAATCTTCATCAAAGAGTTATATTTCTTGAAAGCATTTTCTGATTTTTGTTTGATTTTCATCAAAAAGTTATGAAATCATCTTTTGATTTGTATTAGCTTGTGCCTTATTTAAATACCTTGCTTCTTTGCAAGTTATTTTAGGGTGTGATTTCAGAAGCAAATAATACCATTTGATACCTGGTCTTCCATCTTGAAATGGAGTTTCTATCTTGCCGGCTACAATTTTCTGTGCTGAATCTTAAAAGTTATTCCATTTTTATAGGAAATAGTATTCTGACAATATCTAAAATCCACTTTTCTAATTGATTTTTAACTTCAATTCCTAGTACCTAGATCTATTACTTGAGATTCAACATTATTAGAGAAAAGTGGTGTACGTCCTTCAAACTTGTGATGTAAGGCAAGAACGGGTTACGCCAAAACTTTGCTAGCTTGTAGTGCTGGCACTACATTTTGAATGGCCTTAATTTTACTTCCTATCTTAGAGCAGTGTTCCCTCTAGTCCATTTTTTAATAGCACAGAATCTCTTTTAAACTTGGTAAAATGAATCCTGTTTTTTTTTAAATAATGTGAAATACATTCTTACTTGTATTTAGATATCTCTACTAAAGATTTTCACAATATTTAGTATCTCTAAATCTGTGTGCCTGAAATATTGCAAAAATTATGGAACTTCTTCATTTCTTTAGGAAAAATACAAGCAATTAAATCATGCTATAATTTTATTGAACTTTTTAATTTATAAGTTGTAAAATCTTTCAAAATTTGTTTTAGTTTATTTATCATATCTAAACATTACATATCACCTCCCTTTTGTTTTATCAATACTAAACACAATACTATATATTCTTTAGCAATGTCATTCTTTAGTGACTAGCACAATGTCCTTCTTTCTAAAGTGAATTATCTATTGGATAGAGAATAACAAAATCTCTTTTATAAGAACTGCCATTAGCCTCGCTTTTATTATTATTATTATTGAAGCCATTACTATATAAAACAAAATTAAATTGATTTTTCCAGATGTTCTTAAATTTATTAAATGGCTAAAATTCACTCTATAATGAATCGTGGCCAAAAGTGGAACATAATGTTGTACCCTTTTTGGCCACCCCCATGGCCATAACTGGTACATATAGCAAATTTAATGCACCAGTTTTGGCCACCCCCCATTAAACTGTTAAAATAATTAAATTAAATGTAAAATTGCAGTAGAGAGAAAGCTTACCTCATAAAACTTAATAGCAATTTTTTTCAGAACAAATAAAACCCAATAAGTGCCTAATGTTGAAAGATTCTGAAAACTTGTCAGCTAAGCAAAAATCTTAATACATGTAAGCACACACTACAGTTTCACACATTTATTTATTTTTTTTTTTTTGCAAGTCATATTTTATCAAAAAATAAACAAATGATATTGTAATGATAAAAGAGAGTTTGCTTAAAATGTAAGAATGCCTATTATTTGTTAGCATTAATTCACAGGCTAAATATTGGACAAATTGATCCAATGTGGCCAAAACTGGTGCTATAGGTGAAAATTGGGAAATTGAGTTAGTAGCCAGTGGCCGGTAGACTCAGTTTCATTAGTGGCCACTTTTTAAAGTTAGTGGCCACTATAATGTTTCAAACTTTCTTGACATCCAAATAAACTATAATCGCTGTATATATACATATTTTTCTATAAATCAGAGTTTTATACCAGCCAACTATTCATGATAAGAATAGGGAAGGAGTCAAAATTTAAGAAAATTACTTTAAAACGACAAAATCTGTTATATTAATTTTTTGAATATATTTTTGGATTATTTGTATATGTTTATAAACACAATTATCAACCAAATTACTATTACTTTCTTTATATAAAAAATAACTAAATCAAAATTCCATCAGCTATGTGTATACAATAATAATAATAATAAATCAAATAAAACACAATAAAATGTTATTTAGATTTTATTTAATAATTAAATGTGCTATTAACATACTACACAAATTACATACAGTTGAAATCTAAGCTGATGAGTGTATATCGCAGGATTAAACAGTATCTCTTGAAGAAAAATAATCTAACACAGGGTTCGTACGGTCCCTGAAAGTGCTTAAAAGTCCTTAAATTTTTCAAAAGCAAATTTTGGTCCTTAAAAGTACTTATTTTTATGCAAAATTTGCAAAAAGTGCTTGAGAGTCCTTGAATTATTTCTTTGAATTTTCAGAGATTTGTTTTTCCATAACTGGTGAGAATGTGGCAGGAGTCGAAATATTGAAGATACTGCAATGTCCTTAAAATCTGCTTCCATCCAGTAAAAAAAAAGGAATAAATTACTTGAAATGCATGTGGAATCAAAGCTGATGAATATATTTTGCAGAATTCTTGAAAAAAATAGAAATTTCATGTAAAAAATAAGTGAGGAGCTAGCATATGACGAAAAGTCGAAATATTGAAAATACAGCTAAATCGTTGAAATCTGCTTGCATCCGACAGGAAAAAGAATTAACCAGTTTGCTACTTGGGTGTAATCAAAGTAGAGATGCAAATTTCCATGAAAAATGCTGTATTTCCGTTGGCGATCGTTAACAAAATTTAAAATCGCCACTTGGCGAGTGGCGACTAAAGTGGCGATCGATGGCCGATTTTTTAATCGCCACTTTTACAACTTTAATCGCCACGTGGCGAGTGGCGACCGCTAATTTTCACCTATAACTGGTGCATCTACCATACTTACCTACTATTATTTTTTTTCACTTCTTGTAGATATAGATAGTTTTACATTTGATTCTTTAAAATCAAAATTATTATTATTATTTTTTTTTTTTTTTTGTCTGATACTTAATCTGATGCATTTTAAAAATTTGTCTGTATAATGTAAGTGAATATTTCTATATTATTTCTTATTAACTGAATTTTATGATCTGATTTTCAATATTTAGATGCAAGGTTGTTTGGTTTAAACCACGCTGGTTTAAATCAAATGGCTTTTTTTAAAAAACCATGCTGGTTTTTTTTCTCTTTTTCCCTAATGTTTTCATTTATTTTACACAATATTGAAAAATGCAAAATCCAAGTTATGCAGAAGCTACAAGCAAAACTTTAGAAAAATGATGAATTAATAAACTTGTAAAGTGACAAACATTTTTAGTCAATCAAACTTTTCTTATAAGCTTTAAATCTAAATGGCAGACTAACTAATTTTTCTAAAATTAGCTGGGGGAAAAAAGTAGTTAATTTTCTGTCTTCATCTTTTTCAAGCCTTTTATTTTTAAAAATAGCCAAAATGGTAGATGCGAGCTAAAAATAACTTTTACTACTTAGATTCCTTGATTAGTTAAGATTTACTAAGGATTACATTATGCCTCAATGATGACATAATCATAAGAAATTCTCTCCATTGGTTACTCCGTGTTCTGTATGCTAATGAATGATTGGCTGTGAGTTTTCTTTGTTGTATCATGGCTACTAGGTTTAGTAAGCCTTTGTTTTTCTTGCATTCTTACATTGGGATTGGGGTTTTGCATTATGATTTTATTCTGTTACCAGCAAGGTTGTCATGGTTTAAATCAATTGGCTAACCAACTGGTTTTTTAGAAAAAATCTAATATAATATTTTCTCATTTTTGTAATTTAAGTGTTTCAAATTATTGGATATAAATAATTTCTACTTTTAACCAGGGATATAGTGGAGGGTATATGCAGGTATACGATGTTTCTGAATTTTTTTAAGAAGCTCCGTATACCCTCTGTTTCTCAAATAAAGCTATAGCGTTTACCCTAACCATGAACGTTTAGGACTCTAGCTTATGCTAGTGATGCAATGAATAGTGGTTTGGCCGAATACCGAATATTCGGCCAAGTTGCAGCCGAATATTCGGCCGCCGAATAATGAACTTATTTTTGCCTAAAAACAAAATACAGTATGCACTATATGCACAATTCTTGTATATTTCACAATTAAAATGTATTGTTTTCTTTTAAAAAATTATTTATATACAAACTTTTAATTTTTTAAAGCATTATTTTACTCTGAAATGATATTCGGCTATGTTCGGCCTAAAAATTGCCTCAATAATATAATTCAACCCCCCCCCCCCCCCAAAAAAAAAAAAAAAATTCTTAGCAAAAGTTCCTTATCAGGTACTGCCTAGTTATATTTTAATAGATATTTTGTGTGTTGTTGTTATATTTTAAAATAATGACAAAACTTTTAAAGTACTTGGAAACATAAGTTTCAGCTTTCAGATGAAATAAAATAAAAAATGAGAAATCTTAATATCTTAAGAAAAAACACTGATAGAAAGGGTGAAAGGAATATCCTCTAAAATGGTGGAAAGAAATCATTGTAGACTTTATAAAGCTCACAATTAACAAAATTTTTATTTATCTTTATTATTATTTTTTTTTCTTTGCTGTCAGCAGTGAAGCCTCTATAGAAAGTGACCCTCAATGTGAAGAAGTAAAAGAAATTAGTAATTTTCTTTCCCAGCCACTACTAGAAAGACAACAGTGTCCTTTGGAGTGGTGGGTGAAAAATTCGGAAGACTGTCCAAACCTTTCACAATTAGCCGAAAAGTACCTTTCTGCACCAGGAAGTACCACATATAGTGAGAGATTATTTTCAGAAGCAGGTAACATTCATAATAAAAAAAAGAAATAGACTATCACCTGAGAATGCTGAATTATTGTTATTTCTGCATCAAAATCTACGTTTATTGAAAACACTTTAACTGTTTTTTAAGGCATTACAATGCTTTTCTTGAAAAAAAAATCTAAAACGTAAATGCATACTAATTAAAAGAATTTAGTATTTACATTTCTTTCATTAATAAGAAATAGTAACAGACTTAAAAAAATCACTTAAAATTATATTTAACTTTTAAGCGTATTTTACTTAAAAAAAATCCCCTTAAGTATTGCAACATATACGATTTAAATATATTATACATATAATACATCTATATCTAATCAATCATATATTTATGTTCTTTATAGGTATAATTCAAAATACCATTATTGAAAGGAATATTTTTTTATGTAACAAGGGTTAAATGTTAAACTTCCCATTATGATAAAAAAAAATTTGAATTAGCTTGTACAGCTGTATTAAAACAATTTTGAATAGATTAATTTTAAATTTAACAGATTATGTTATCTTATTACAGATACTTTTTGTACTTACTGATACAGCATAAAAATTTTTTAACATGATTCCTAAATTAGCCTCATATATAAAAATTGGTAGATAAAACCCATTCGGAGTATGAAAATTAATGGGAAAAAAAAGTGTTAGTTAATTTCAAATAAAATTTTCATTATACATGGTGAATATAAATTGTCAAATTAAAAATTTATACTGTGTAAATGTAAAAACATTTATTACAGTATTATTCGGCCAAGGCCGAATAATAGACTTGATATTCGGCCGAAGCCGAATATTTGGCAGACAGGCCGAATATTCGTTGCATCTCCAGCTTATACCCTCTGCCTTGGTATACTCTCTGCATTTTTTACGACTACAACACTGCTTTTAACAGTCTTATCCTAGCAGTCACCGTGAGACATAGTGAGTCTAGGTTAATTTGTATGCATGTAGAATGCAAATTGCATGTGTCGATGAATATATCTGAAGCTCTAAAGAAAAAATTTAAAACATGTGAATTTAGCAAAGATAAAATAGACAAAAAATATCCAATATTTTGAATAAAATATTTTCATTTGAGAAAACACAGATTATTTACAATTAATAATATAAAATTACCTTAAGATTTCAGTCAAGCTGTAAAAGAAAATTTTCTCGATTGGGGAGATTATCTTTTAAGACTGTTCTCAACTGCTCTACTCAACAAGCGCAAAACGCTTTGACACATTTACAAATTAATTTTTTAACGGAAAGATATAAAATTGGAAGGCCTGACTATGGAAGTGATTTGGAATCTAACTATGTTTTCCATTTTTGATAAGTAAATTACCTATTGAGTTATAGACAATTTTGATCATGCGTCAAAGATGTTTGTAACCTTCCTTGAGTGGTTATTCTTCTTTCATGAGGAAATTCAGTTCAAAACGCCCACTTTGACACTATTTTCTGAAAGATCTATTGCATTTGCAAAAATACGGAAAGCACAGTTCCATTACATAGTATCTGAACAACAGCATCTGCTAGTTTCATACATTTCCGAACAAAAATAAATTAAAACTTATGTCATAAAGTTGCCCCTTTGGATTTGAGAACAGCCTTAAGAATAAAAAACTCAAAATATGAAGTCGAATAAGAGGAGATTGAAAAATTGAGTGCTAGCGAAGCACCTGTATGCTTTTAACTAAAATATGCAATAAGATATATTTAAATCGTCTATTGCATAATCGAATCAACTATTTAGATCTGACAAAAAAAAAAAAAAAAAGGGAAAAAATCGAGATAAGGTTCACTTGAGACATAATAGGAAAAAGTCTCTTAAAAAGGTATATTATTATTTTATAGTTTAGACATTTAAAAGTAATATGCATTATAACATAGCTTAGAAAAAAAGCCTGTGTGTTAAGTCTGACAGCTGTTTAAATGTTTTAGTGGATGACAACTTTTATAAATCTATTTTCCATTTTAAGATCAATGTTTTTAGTAGTCTAAAAAGTTGGTAAATAGGTATTTCTGTTTATTTTACTGTCTCTTTTCTTTTTTTAACCTGGCAGTTTCTGAGAAGTGTCAAATGACAATATACAATACTTCTTGAAACGTTTAAAGACTCTACTGCTAAATTCAAATCATTCCAGGAATTCTTTATAAAAAGCTTTACTTTTAATAAAAGATAATAATTGTCCATGTAGTGTTCTAACAGAAAAATCAGATAGCAAGTATTTCAAAGAAATTATTTTGAATAGCCATGTGAAAATATATTGTATTTATGAAACTGCACCATATATTTATTTATAGTACTATAGTAATCAAAAGATTGTTTATTAAGATTTTCAAGGTATCAATGTTCCACTATGTAGAGCATTTTATTCATGGAACATAAGACAGCTTTTACTAAAAATGTTTAAATTATTTCAATTTTCTATGTAATTATTTAATTTAAATTATTTTAAAATGAAGTTATATTACTTATATATCCAACAATGTTTATTTTTATCAATAAATATGCATGTATATGTAATAGGAAAATATATGTAAAAAAAAACCCGGTTTAAACCAAAACAACCTGTTTTAAACAAAAAAAACCAGGTTTTTTGGTTTTTTTGAAAGAAACCGGGTTTTTTACCAACCCTGTTTAGATGCTAAATTTATTAAAATCGAAGCTTACCTTTGTAATTTTTAATATTTCTTTAATTTTCAGCTGTTTTTAAATGTGTTAATAATGTGCTGAAAATGTTGTTATGGAAAGTGATCGTAATTATGAAAGTAAATGAAATTTCGTTACTGAAATTTATTTTATTATAATTATGAAACTACTAGGAAATTTTGCTTTGAAATATTATGAACACTTTCAAAACTTTAAAACATTAACTTTTCTAAAATGGCAATAAAATCAATTTAATTTTGGAAGTAGCTGCTATATTGGTTTGTCTCTGAGTTTCAGATTGGCGATCATTTTCAAAAATGGCATTTTGACATGTTTTGGGAAAAAATTAGCAAGTTCATTCTGCGGACTACGAACACACATGTTCCACTAGTTTTCTTTCCTTAATTTTCATTGAAGAAGAGACTTCTATTATAATAATATTATTTTAATTTCTTTATTCATTTATATTCATTTTTATCTGTATTCTGTTTACAGAGTCAGAGAATATATATTAGTGTTGACTCTAGAAAAAAAGGGCCGCTGGGCGGGAATTTTTCAAAAAGGGAACACTATTCTAAAAAAAGGGTACATTTTTTAAAAAGGGAACAAACACTATTCTAAAAAAGGGTACATTTTTTCAAAAAGGGAACACTATTCTAAAAAAGGGGCACTTTTTTTTTCAAAAAGGGAACACTATTCTAAAAAAGGGCACTCTTGTACCTTGTTCACAAAAAAATATTTTGAACTGGTTTGTTTAGAGTCCCTAGAGTTTGCGATATTTACCGGGGATCAATTGAATTGCCACGGGGATCATAGGAATTGTTAAAAGGGTAGCCGGGCACATCAGAAGGGTTTAAAAGAGCTGCCGGGTGTAAAACAGAAATAAAAAAGGCCGCCGGGTGCAAAAAAGAAATAAAAAGGGCCGCTGGGTGTTGTGCCCTGCTAAAGAGGCTTAGTCATCACTATATGAATGTGTAAATATCATTCACAATACAAAAATAACTTCTAATCTTTAGAGATTTTAAAGAACTAAATTATACTGTTTTTTCCCTTTCTTTTTTAGCAAGATGTATGAGTTTGGTAAGATGAGGGTGTTATTGGATAATCATAAATTTATTTTTTTTTGTAAGCTAATTGATAGGCATTTTGCTTAAAAAGATAATATGTTAATAAATTTTCAGATCAGTTGACTAGGTAATCATAAATTAATTTCTTAGGAAATTATGAAAAACAAAGGAGATTGTTATACTTTTTCATTGTCCATACGATGATGATTATCATGCAAACTCCAGTTACCACTCATAAAGACTTCAAATAACTTCTATTTTATTAACGTAAGCTGAAGTTAAATGAAGGGAGGGGCTCCGTGTTCCCTTGTCATCGAAGTAACATATTTTAGTGGTTACATATTGAAACACAATGAACTGAAAAAAAAATTAGGAATCTAAAATTTTTGAAAAAATTTAATAAAAATTAATGAATTTAGAATTTTTTTAATAATGTTTTTTTTCTGGATTTTGGAATTCCGGATAATGAGTCCTCGGTACTTTTCTGTTATACGGACACCATTGTCGGCAAGCATAATAGTTGGCGCAAAATTAAAATCATGTGAATTGAAACATTTGAAAAATAAAAGAAAAAAGCATTGTAGATAGGAAAGTGAGCATTTAAAAAATGTAACATTTGAAGATTACAGACTTTTACGAATTATTTTATTAAATCACAAATATATACTTAAAATAAGTGAACAAATAACTATTATACAATAAAGTAATAAAATAAAACTCATATTAAACTGCTGGCATAAAATTACAAATATCTTTTAGCATTGCAGATTTGAATAATAGCAAATTAAAAAGCTTTCCGAGGTTAAGGTTCAATAATAATCATTCACGTTTCATAAATAGCAAATCATAATGTTTCGCATGGTTTACAATAAAAATCCTTTTCACAATCAGGGGTGAAGTAATTGCCGCAAAAGCATACATTTTGGCATGGTGTCCGTATAACAGAAAAGTACCAAATCCTGCTATACTGTATTAACATTTTTAGATGTAAGGAGGAAATTAAAACATCCTTAATGCACATTATATATTTTTTATGAGTTATTGTGTAGAAATTTTGATACTTCCTTGTTATAGGGAGCCTTGGTGCACAAGAGGTAATTGCAAGGTTAAGTTTAGCGAGAAAAACAAAATTTTCAAAAGCACTTTCTATCAACTTTTATTTACATTTTGAAAACGTCATTAGATTGTTATATCTTTATGAAATATGTATCAAATGTACAAACAGTTTATTTTATATTTACACCATTTAACACATGCATTGAGATGTAATTTGTTTAATTTATTCTTAAATAATTCGTATAATAATGTACTAACAAAATATACATTTATATAAATAAGTCATATAAGATTAGAAATTTTTTGCTTCATTTGTAATTGTTTATAATATTTGGCACAAAATCCTACTTTTTTAGGACTGAGTTATGCCAAGGCACATCTATAACAGAGAAATACCAGAATTTTCTTCATTTAGAGGGGTGAATTTTCTTCATTTACATCACCTTCCCCTTGTTGTACTTCACCAGCACTTAGTTTCTTGAAGGCCTACCTTTGTTTTTGCACCCATCTAGGTTCACCAAACTAACAGATACTCAAGCTTTCACCTCAAATCTCACAAAATTGGACTATCATAATTTTTTTCCCTGCCCAGTATGATTTTGCCTATTTTTGCAGTACATTTTCCTAATTTTTAGGAAAATCCACTTTTATAGTCTAGTTTTATTAATGTTTGTATATATTATATCTTTTTACATTAAATTATGTATATAAATATGTTTCTCTTACTTTATTCCAGGTAGATGTTCGACATCGCATCGCTGTTTGTTAATTACTCTTAATCGGCATTTCTCACAGTGGGATTTGGTTGGTGCTGTTTGCCTTGAAAGGAAGCCTGTTATTACTCAACCTCTCACTCCACTGGAAGAGAGGTACTTAAAGTACATTCGAAAATTGGAGATTGAAAAGAGTTATTTATCTGATCATGAAAAGAGGCAAATTGTAGAGAAGTAAGTATGACAAGTTTTGTTTGTGTTAAAGAGCAAAACTGGGAAATTTCCTTAGTACCAGTTTTATAAATGGCCACTTTCTTAAAACTAATGACTACTTTTTACTTAAAAGTACTAAACAGTAAACTTTTGTTAAAATTTTTATGAGTATTAAGCTAAAATTGAATAGACCTAATAAATATGTTAATATAAACATATTGAAACTAGAAAAAAGTAGAATCATTGATGGAATGCAAGAAAGTTTTACTTTCTCCTTGTAGGAAAGTGGTCATAAGATAGCTGCTGACAAAATTTTTTTTAATAGCCACTTTTCTCATTTAGCAGCCCTGTGACCAATGGTGCTAATTTCACCCTTTATTTTGTCTGAATATAAAAGCAGCTTGGTGGCAAACTAATTTTAATGTCGACTCTACAACACAAAGGCCTCTTGTATGTGTGTAGAAAGGAGGGGGGCTCGATAAAATGAGTGCTTGCAACCTTTTCAAAACACATTTTGAACATATTTAGACTTAGTCTCCTTCAGGGTTTGTTGATATATATCCGATATTTATTTTCAAAATATTAAAATTTTTGGTATTTTCGATATTTTTATATTACTTGATATTTATTTTCAAAATGTCAAGATGTGTGATGTTTTCAATATTTTTCTATATTTAATATATTTTTCAAAATATCACTGTGCAAGATATTTTTCATATTTTCAGTGAAAACAAGTGCAAATGAAATTTCCAACTGTTATTGACTGTGTTGTTCTGTAAATAAAGAATTCTTGTCTCTGGTACAGTACAGGACCCATTATCCGGAATTCTGAAATCCGGAAGAAAAAAATTTAAAGATTTTCTATAAATTTGTAAATTTTTAGTAAAATTTTGCAATTTCTGAAATTTGTCGAAATTTTTACAGATTCCTAATTTTCTTTTTGGTCTATTATGTTGCAATGTGTACCCACTAAAATATGTTACATCAGTGATGAGGGAACACGGTGCCCCCTCTTCCCCCCCCCCCCCCCCCCAGAAAAAATTAGAAAAAAATAATTTTCTGTCAAATTTTAGTTTAAAATTAATTTATATTACGATTCATTAAAAAAAAAAGATATTTCATACCCTCCCTCTCACTTCGATAAAATATTTTGACTAAACAATTATGTTACTTGAATCAGGGGTGATTCTGAGTAAAAAAAAAATTCTGAAATTCACAGCAAATTTTTTGAAAGTTTACAGAAAGGGGGGGGGGGGTGCTCAGCACTTATTATGCGTTTTTTTCACGATCCTTTAACGAAATTTGCGCTTTTACGCGATCTTTTGACGAAATTAAGAGTGTTTTGCGATCCTTTGAAGAAATTTTTATTTATTTGCTATTTTTTGACGAAATTTGCGTTTTTTTTCTGCGAGATTTTGATGAACTTTGCGTTTTTCTTCCGCAATCCTTTAACTAAATTTGCGTGTTTTTCGCTATCCTTTTACGAAATTTCTTTTTTTTGTGATCTTTTGTCGAAATTTTCGGTTTTCTCGCGATCTTTTGACGAAATTTGCTTTTTTTCGCGATTTTTGGACGAAGTTTGTAGATTCTTTTCGCGATCTTTTGACGAAATTGCAGGAGGCTATTTCGATCCTTTGAAGAAATTTGTTTTTTTTTTCGCTATATTTAGAAGCAATTAGCGGTTTTTTTGCGGTGCTTAGAAGAAATTTGTGTTTTTTCGCAATTCTTTGATGAAATTTTCGTTTTTCTCATGATTTTTTTGACGAAATTCGGGAGGACCCGAAATCCGGGAAATTCTAAAATCCGGAAAGCCTTCGGTCCTAAGGATTCCGGATAATAGGTCCTGAACTGTAGTGACTTTTTTAGCTGAAGAAGAAAACAAATATCTTTTCCAAGCTTTGTTTCAATAACTCTGGTGAATCTGTAAATTTCAAAGGGTTTAGAATTATCAAACAAATCTTGTGAAAATAAAAATCTTGTTACATCACGATCGTTTTCATCTATAATTATTTGTAGAAATGCTTGTTTTATATCAGTTGTAAAAGCTATGGGATTAAATCTAAACCGTAACAA
Source organism: Maratus speciosus (assembly GCA_963932465.1). Lineage (NCBI taxonomy): Eukaryota > Metazoa > Arthropoda > Arachnida > Araneae > Salticidae > Maratus > Maratus speciosus. The sequence continues at coordinate 104,304,970 of OZ010794.1, forward strand.
AACATCAAATATTTCAGGATACAAATTTGGACCTACATGCAGGCAATTATTCAAAGACAGTGAGCCTGTGTCATGAGCAGCGGCATCGAAAACTATGCGTAATCTGCTCGTTGTCCTATCAGTTCTAATTATTTCTCGATGAGGTAAATAAAAAGTTAAATTTTGTTTTTCTTCAGGATCTGTAACTAACTCAATAATACCTTGTTTCAAATAATCTGCTAACACCTCCTTATACTCAAAAAATAATTCAGGGTTTTTAATCAATCTTTGTTTGAGTTTAAAAAATCTATATTCTGCAATTTTCTGATTGTCATTTAAACATTCTCTTTCAAGCTTCCACAGAAATCGAACTGTATATCGCTTATCATTGTATTTAATTTCTGACTCAAACTGCTTCATAACGTTGTTTTCTGAAAAATCTGAATTCTGTTTAGTATTAAAAAGGTCTGATGATTTGATATTCCAGAATTTTTCAATCTGTTCAGAAATAAAAAAAATTTCTACTATTACATTAAATGCTAAGGGCGTATAACTGTCAGTTGTTTTTCCCTGTAGACACCAACCAAAAATGGTGTCGACAGCTACTAATTTTTTGTTCAAATGTTTTATATTTCCAGTAACAACATCATAATAATAGTCAGCACCTATAAGTAATGTAATGGGTTCTTTAAATGTGGTGTGTCCGCAAGGGTTAAATTTTCAAATTGTTTACTTTTCATCAAATCATTTATTTCAGGTGGGGGATTTCAGTAGCTGATATTTGATTGGTGACTAGCGCTTCCATATCTAATTTTGAATTAGGTACATTTTTATTTTCAATAGTTAATTTAACTACTTCAAAGGTTTTTTCAATGGGGCTCTTATTTCCAAATGTAAAAACCGACAATTTTTCTTTTCTTATTGCCTGTAAATTCAATTTATTTGCTATTTCTTCAGATATAAAGGTTCGCATGCTCCCACAATCTAAATGTAACCTAATTAGAGATTGTTTTCCGTTTGATTTTATTTTTACACAACAAGTTTGTAGAAGAATTTTATTATTTTCTGTAGAGGAAATAGCCGAAATTACTTTTTCACTAGTTTCACTTTCATTACCTTTTAATTCGGTTGTATTTACTTCTTTTATTAATTTAGATTTTAAGCATATTGTTTGATTATGTCTGCCTGAACACTTCTTGCAACTAGTTTTAGAGTTACAATTTTTGATAACGTGTTTCCTGCCTAAGATAAGGAAACATCTTCCTTGAGATTTCAACAAATTTCTTTTAGTGTTTACATCAACAGCCTCACACAAATCAGATGAATGTTTACTATCGTTGCAAAAAATGCAATGAGCCAGCTGCCTATCTGAAGTCGATTTATTATTCAAAATGTTCATAAATTCACAAGTAGATTTAAATTCAGATCTTGTTATTTGACTCATGATTTTTGTTTTATTATTTTCAAATGCTTTCATTCTCGAAAAAAATGTGTGTTCTCTGCTTTTTATTTCAGTGTGCAGAAAATCTAATAATTTATGTATATCTGAATGTGTTAAATTATCTACATTTTGTCTATTATATTCCAAAGCTAATTCTGCTGGTATTAATTTTAAAATTACGGCAATAAGCATGGAGCCATAATTTGCTGGTTCGAGTCCTAATGTGGACAAACATCGAACATTTATTTCTATATCACTGTGCAATTTTTTCAGTTTTTGAATTTGTTAGCCTTATAAACAGGATATCAGCTACACAATAAAACATGTGATTCAAATCTATAAAGGTAAGTAAAAAATACTTACCGATCCAAGGTAGGCCGCCTTCTTTAGAATCAGAACTTATTCATTCCAGGATAGATTCGGCAATTAAAAATAATTCACTCGAATAGTCGTAAATGAAGTAAACATCTCTTTCATTTTAGATTATTTATATGGCTAACTTATACAAAAGAATATTTACATTATATACATAAGATGAATTAATCTCGAATTCGGTTTGATGGGGGGGAAAAAACCCACATCTCAAAATCGTTCTTCTTACGTTCTACAAAACAAAAAGTTTCTGTTGCCAAACAACAAAAATAAATAGTCTTCATTCGAAGGGAAAATGCCCATGGAGGTCGGGAGAAAATGTCCGTGGAGGTCGTGTTTTGTAATATCCTCCCACCTTTGAGGTTCATGATAGTGAAGCTCAAAACTTCATAAATCTAGTCGTTGTGGCTGTTTCAGTTTTCTACCAGCTCGAGATCGTCGATTGTCATCCTCAGGTATGCAAGACTGGTGCACAGGAGCAGGAGAAGAGGTGATATCCAGAGGATCAGCTACAGAAGTGGAATCTGAAGACTCTGGCACAGGAGCAGGAACAGGGACGCTATCTAAAGGGTCAACTACATGGACAGGATCTGAAGACTCGGGCTCAGGAGCCGGAACTGAGTCGCCGTCTAAGGGAACAGGAATCCTGTGTACTAAAAATAGAGGCATTAGTTCATTATGGATTTCAAGAGGATATAGTCTTTTAAGGGGTCTCAAAAAAGAACCCGTTTTGGTTTTAACTTTGGCTACCCGGAATTTTCCGTCTTTGACGGGATATAATTCTTCAATTTTTCCTAAAGGCCAGTTAATACGTTTTGAATTATCATCCCCAATTAAGACAATATCGTCTTTTTTTAACTCAGTTTCCCTATTTCTTCCCGCATTTTCTCAAAGTTGCCCCAGGTATTCTATTCTAAAGCGTTTTCTAAGATCTTCTCGGATTCTTTGCTGATAAGCAAATCTTCTTTTCATTTTTGTTGAATCAATTATGTCAAATTCAGGAACTCTCGAATCTTTCATATCTTGCAAGAACATCGCGGGGTTAAGAGGGTCAAGATCATCGTCATCTGCAATATATGTCAGCGGTCTAGAATTGATTACACTTTCCGCGTCACATAACACGGTGTATAATTCTTCATAATTTGGGCTGACCTTTCCAAGCACTCTTCGTAAAATACCTTTTAACATCCTATCATGCGCTCAAAAAAACCTCCCCACCAGGGAGCTGAAGGTGGATTGAATTTCCATTGAATTTTTCGTTCAATAGCAAAATTTTGCAAGCTTTCGAAATTTATAGATTTCAATTCTGATGATGCTTTCACTAGATTTCTTCCGTTATCAGAAATAATAATAGAGGGTCTCCCTCTTCTTGAGATAAATCTTCTCATAGCTAATAGAAGATTTTCCAGTGAAAGTGAAGATACCAATTCAAGATGAATTGCACGAAATATGGCACACGTAAAAAGAACTATCCAAACTTTCGAGCCATTCCTTAAAAATAACGGTCCCCATAAATCTAGACCAACACTTTCAAAAATTGAAGCATCTTTGACTCGTTCTTCAGGGAGAGGGGCAGTAGGTGTCTCAGCGGGTGAGGCAGTGAATCACCTGCATGTCATGCAACTTTTTATAATTTTTCGAACTGTACGCCTGCATCTTAATACCCAAAATTGTTCGCGCAAAACCGGCATTACAATTTGTATTCCTGCATGAAAAAATTCAATATGTTTTCTTCTTATGAGCGAATAGGTAATATTATGATCGAAAGGCAGAACTATCGGATACCGGAAAGAATGGAAATCTTTTCGCATAGAGATTCGTGTTTTTACTCGAATTAGACCTTCCTCATCAGTAAAAGTCTGTAAAGAGGTATAACATGGTTTAGATTCACTTAATAAATACCTCTGAGCATATTTCAATACGACGTGTTCTGCGTGATTTATTTCCTCAGATGTTAAAATTTTCTCTAAGTTTCGCTCATTTGGTGTCTTTCTGATATTTCCAAAAAATCTATACATCCAGGCAGTAACTTTTATCATTTTCAAATATGAAGATGTATTTTCATATAACTCAATTGGAGTTTGAGAGATATTTACTGCACTGACAACTGTCTTTCTTTTTTCAGAGTTAATTATTTCAAAATCGGGATTCAAACTACTTTTTGGCCAAAATTCTTGAGGTTTTTTCAACCAATCAGGTCCCTCCCACCAGAGGGATTGTTTAAGGGATTCTGAAAGTTTAGAAGCTGTTTCCTGCATAGAGGGAGGTGACCTTTTTTAAGTGGTGTTGCAAAGTTGCTCCCAATAAATAGGGACTGCATGTAAGCCCGAAAACAACTCTTCGATGTTGGAAAATTTTCGTTTCTTCAGAATTTCCCTCCTTCCACCATAAAAACTTTAAAAATGCTCTGTCATTTTCATTTAAGCAAATCTGTAAAAATGCTTTTCTTATGTCTGATATTACACCAATTTTCTTCAATCGGAACCGATTTATCAATGAAGGGATAAGTTCTACTAAATTGGGGCCTTTCAACAAACAATCGTTAATAGAGGGTGAGCCTTTTTCCCTAGCAGACCCATCAAAAACAGGGTGTATTCGGGTTGTGGAATTTTCTTTTATTACTGCTCTGTGTGGCAGAAAAAATTCAGCTTCCGTTCCTGGAGTTGATTCGACTTCCTCAATAATGCCCTCTTGAAGCCACTCATTAAATACTGCTTCATAGGCAGCTAAATTGCCAGATTTCTTTAATGAATCTACGCAGTTTTTTAATCTACGTTCTGCAATTTTCCGAGCACTGGGGAGAGGGGGGTGACCAACAATCCATGGAAGACTAACCTGATAACGTCCTTCATTGTTTATATGAATATTTTTGTTGAAATGTTCTTTTACGGCTTGTTCGAGTTCTAAACTAGACCCTTTGTCACTTGGATCAAGAATTCCTAAAGTGTCTAATCGCCATAAATCTGTGAGTTTTGCTTCATTTACATGTAAGGATAAAACAACTTTTGTGGAATCGTTTGTATCTTTTTCATTAGTTTTACCCATCAATGTCCACCCCAATTTGGTCTGTATAGCAGTTAAATTACTATCCAAGGATTTAATTTTTCCCATTAATAACTTTCCATAAATATCTGCTCCGATAAGTAAACTTATTTCTTGTGCATTTGTAATTTTTTGCTTCCCTGTATATGCATCGCAAACTGTGAATTTTATCCCATATTTTTTAGCTTCCTTTATCCAAGGGCCATTTTTTATTTTTGGAACCTCAGTACATATTTTGTGTTGATCATAGATATCAAAATTACATTTAAAAGTATCTTCTAAATTACTTAAATATATTTTATATCGCTTATGAATGTGTGTTTCTTGAATACCACCAAAAAGACCGTGAATCATTTTTTCTTCTCCTATTGCTTCGTATCCCATTCGATTAATAATATCTTTACTCAGATACGACCATTGACTACCTGTGTCTATCAAACAGCGTACTAACAAGTGTTTATTTTGATCCTTTGATTCTAAACGGACAGTTAAAGTCTGCATTAATACTGCGCGATTACAAGTTTTATTTGATAATGTCGTGCTTTCATTATTTTCTTGTGATCTGGCATTTTCTTTTTCGGGACATAAAATTTTATAATGCCGTTTTAAACAATTGCTGCATTTAACAAATTTTTTACAATATTTCGCTATGTGTCCTGCATTTTTGAGACAAACAAAACAGTAACCGTACTGCTTTAAAGTTTCCTTTTTATCCTGTAATGATTTATTTTTAAATAGCTCACATTCAATCAAAAAATGTTTTTCTTTACATTCCGGGCATTTACTTTGTTTAGAAAATGATACCGTTTCATTTATTAAGCCAGATGCTGAAGGAATCATTTTCGGCGACTGCTTGTCGCACACTGGCCTCCCAGACGTAATGTCTGTGTTCGAAGAATCTTGATTAGAGATTAAAAAAGCAGTTCTTTCTCGGGAAATAACTTCCATTTTCAAATAATCAGTTATTTCCGTAACCTTTAATTCTTCATCGTTACCACATTTTTTTGTTATTTGTAACACCATGTCAGAAGGTAATAATTTAATTAGAATGGGAGAGAGTAACGCTGAATAATTTTCAATCTCCAATCCGAGAGATTTCAAATTTCTGATTTCGGTCTGGCAAGTGTCCAGCAATTTGCGGAGTGCATAAACGTCACTGGATTTCTTTACTGAATTAAGTGATAAAAGTTTATGAAGGTGTGAGCTAATGACCAGTTGTTTCTTACCGAAACGTTCTTTTAGAGTTTCTATTGCAGATAAATAGTTACTATTAGTTAAACTATAACCTTTTATAGAGTTAGCAGCATTTGAAGTCAGATATGACTTTAAATAATTGAATTTTTCTACTTCAGACAATTCTGCATTTTTATGAATCGTAGATTCGAATTGGTCCCAAAATCTTTGCCAATCCGAAGGATCGCCGTCAAATTTTTCAATTATTAGCTTGGGTAAATTTATGCGAATGGATTCCAACCCCCGAATTACAACTCTTTCGTCGGATTTGTTTATTGTTGTAGTAGAAACATTCGAATTAGATTTAGTTTCTGATTTCAATTTAGCCCTTTTTACTTTCGTTTTCCAAATTACCAAATTCGAATTATACTCATCACATTTCAAAACTTCAGCTTCTAATTCATCTAATTTACTAGATTTTTGAATTTCATTGTCTAGATAATTAAGCTCTTTTTCTTTCAAATCTAACTCAGCGAGAAACTGTTCTAATGTATCTTCATCGGCACTATTTTCTGAAATTGCCGCTTTTATTCTATTAATTAATTTCGTAGTTTGAGACCTAACAGTAGTGTGTTTTGTTTTATTAACTGCATCCATTCTCTTAAATCAATATTATAACTAATGAAATTTATCAAAAACAAAATTGGTTGCAATTATCATATATAAACAAAGCACTTCAATAAAGATTCTAATTCAACGAAATTCTTATTCTGACTCAAATACTTTAGGCAGTCGCTGTTACGAACTCCAGAAAATATCAGATACACAATAAAACATGTGATTCAAATCTATAAAGGTAAGTAAAAAATACTTACCGATCCAAGGTAGGCCACCTTCTTTAGAATCAGAACTTATTCATTCCAGGATAGATTCGGCAATTAAAAATAATTCACTTGAATAGTCGTAAATGAAGTAAACATATCTTTCATTTTAGATTATTTATATGGCTAACTTATACAAAAGAATATTTACATTATATACATAAGATGAATTAATCTCGAATTCGGTTTGATGGGGGAAAAAACCCACATCTCAAAATCGTTCTTCTTTCGTTCTACAAAACAAAAAGTTTCTGTTGCCAAACGACAAAAATAAATAGTCCTCATTCGAAGGGAAAATGTCCATGGAGGTCAAGAGGAAATGTCCGTGGAGATCGCGTTTTGTAATACAGGGGATAAATTAAGAAGCTTGTTCAAGTGATGATTAATTATCACGTCTTTTTGACCATAACGCGTTTCTAAAACTTTCAATGATGCGTCATAATTAGCTTCTGATATTTCAAAACCTTCTACAGCATTAGCCGCAGCTCCAGATAAATAACTCTTCAAATAATGAAATTTTTCAATTTTCGAAAGCAATTTATTTTCATGAATTGTATTTTTAAAGGTATTAAAAAATGAAATAAATTGCATACAGTTGCCATAGAATTTTTGTATATTGAGTTTTAGCAATTTAACAACTGAGTTTTCATCATTAATCACATTCGATTTTAAATCTTGACTGTTATTTAAATCAGTATTAACAATTTTTTTGTTTTCGGTTAATTTTTTTCTTCACCCGGAATTTTGCAACTGATATTTTATCTGCGTAATCATAAACAGAATTGATTTCAGTTTCATAGTCGTCTAACCCTAAAAGGGGCTCAATTTTCTCGTCAACTGACTTCAATAATTCTGCTTTAGTATCTAACTGAATAAATAATTCTTCTAAATTATCAAAATCTATTGGACTATCCTTCATAACATTTTCTATATTATTAATCAGCTTTGTTACTGCTGTTCTCAAAACTGTTCGGTTCTTTTTCAACTTTTCTAAATCAGACATTTCGAAATAAAATATGAAAAACTTATCTTACCTTTGCTGTCTTCTTATTACTTACTATCCTCTATTTCCTTATTTGTGTTTTGAAGACATTAAAAAGGTAACAAATACTTTTTTTTACTTTCTTTTTCGGCGTGATGCACCATGTGGAAAATTTCAAAGACAGTCGAACATAAAATCAATGAAGGAGGTGCTTTCTGAATTCTTTTCTTGAAATATTTAATTAATATTTACAGGTACATGATTCTATACATATTTACAATAAGTATTATCAAATACTTAATCTGGTTTTTCGAAAAAGGGAGGCTTAGCCTCATCAACAAACTGTAAAAAAAATTACAGCGATCATGCTTTTGAAATCAAAACATCTCTTCCTCTCATTCCAGCAATAATACCGAAGTCGCATTCTAAGATAGGATGTGCGCGCATCGCGCGTCCTTTGTTGCCATGGGGAGCAGAGAAAAAGTTTCTCTTCAACGGTATGCTATTTCTTTCTCCCAGCTTATTTTGTGTAGTTTCCAAAAAATAACATTACCTTACAAAAGCCAGCCGTAAAACAAAGCAGTATGATTAAATACTCTATAGCAATTTTTTAAACTTCTAAGCATCGCACATTTTCAATTTTTATACCGCTGTATTCAGAAAAAAAGTACTTTTAAATGCAATATGTTTGAAAACTGCATCTCCATTTATTTATTTATTTTTTATTTATTTATTTATTTTGTAGTTTTAGAGCCATTTGCTTAATATTGGACAGATTGCTTAACAGAAGAACTCTATTTCTGTACAAAAATAGCAGTTATATCTTTTTGTTGTCATTTTCCCATAAAAACTGAAAAAAAAAAATTTAATTAAAATACGTGCTATTTTGAAAAAATATAAATGAAAGATTTCTGATAAAACATAGAGCTATTAAAAACTAAATTTAATTTTAAATATCTATATTAATAATACAAACAAATGAAGGCCTGTGAATCTTTAGATAGCCGATTTTTTTGAATAACAAAATCTTTTTGATTTGTATATTATTCAGCAATAGTGACGTCCTAAGCATACTTTACTGCAGATGTTGTTTAACACTGGATCGTAAATGATGAATTCTTCAGTGGATGTGGATGACGTCACTTTATGTAAAATAAAATCACATTTTATAAGTCTTAAAACTGAATTACAGTAGAGTCCCGATTATCGGAGTTTCCGCTTACACAGAGTTATTTTCTTCTGGTGGACTGATGGCTTTCATTATTATGAAGCAGTCATTATAAATGGAGTGTTAGGTGAAGATGAAAAAGCAGTCGTAAAAAGTTAGAACTCTGATTTTCTGGTCAGAATGGGGGGGGGGGGGGAAATGGCCATAACTTTTATTTTTCAAAAAAAATTATGGCCATTTTTTTCCCATTCTGACCAGAAAATCAGAGTTCTAATTTTTTATGACTGCTCTTTCATCTTCACCTAACACTCCATTTATATGACTGTTCCATTATAATGGAAGCCATCAGTCCATCAGAAGAAAATGACCCATACCAAAGGTATAAGTTCGATTAACTTAGATAATACTCAGGAATCTACTGTATCTATAATGAAAAGAGCTGGACATTTACACCGTAAAAAGTTACATATAAACGTGAAAATAAACATCACAAGCTTACTAAGTTACATAGTTAGTTACATAGATTTTAATAATGCTAAGATAATAATTCCATGTAAAACTGCTATAGATGGCCTTCAGAAAGAATCAATAGAAATTATGGTTAGAAAAGAGGAAGTTTGTAACGATAACATCTCATTTAACCTTTTACACGCCGCACCATGAACTGCTTGTCAAATTAATTTGAAATTTTTTTTGAGATGATTTAGATTAATTCTAAGGTTGCGTGCTGAATTTTGGGATATTATGTAAAATAGAAGTGGAGTTACAGGTATGTTCCACTTGTGGAACGTTGGCGGTACGAATAACATTTGTACATTTTGGCGAATTTTTTTTCGAAATCATATCAGCACTGCACACATAACAAAATAAAAAAAACAAGGTAAAGTAAGAAAATTTTACATTTTAGGAACATGTTAACTAGTCACTAATAACAAAATGTTTATGGAAGGCCTGAAAACATTTTTCATGCATGCGCTTTCCATAATATTCACACCATTTATTCATGTTTTTCTGTCGATTTGAGAATCTTCTTGAGTAGTAGATGAAAAAGAATATCCAGTGAAGGAGGTGATAATGTCCATACTTACTAGAGCAGTAGGACTTTCTATTCCCTTTCTCAAACATCAAATCCAATTTTTATGGCAACAGTCACAATTTCACGACGAAACTTTAAATGGCTTATGGTTTCTTTTGAACCTACTGCATGATAAGTAAAAACATCCATATTTAGTTAATTTGCAAACAGATTTCATCACCATTTTTATCATCGAAGTACTGGACGATATGTTCCAAGCAAATAATCCAAAAATTCTACACTACCCATATTCTAATTCATCATCATCATCATCAACCGTTTTCAATCCACTGCTGGATGTAGGTCTCCCCCAGATTTTTCCAATGTTTCCTGTCTAGTGCTTTAGTCATCGAATTTACACCAGCTACTTTTCTGATTTCATCACTCCATCTTACTTGAGGTCATCTTCTTGGCCGTTTTACATCTCTGGGATACCACTGTAGGGTGTTTGTGCTCCATCTATTGTCTTGTCTTCTTGCGATGTGCCCAGCCCATTTCCATTTTAGCCGTTTAATTCTTTCAATGATGTCAAAAACTTTCGTCTGACTTCTTATCCAGGTTATTCTTTTTCTGTCTCTTCTAGTTATACCTAGCATACATCTTTCCATACTTCTCTGTGTTGTTTGTAATCTTTGTACCATCCGTTTTGTTAGCGTCCATGTTTCTGCTCCATAAATTAGGACAGGCAAAACACATTGGTTAAATACCTTTCTTTTCAAACACAGGGGCATGCTACTCTTCAGAATAATATTGTTCTTCCCAAAAGCACTCCATCCATTTCTTATTTTTCTATTGATTTCATTCATGATACTATTATCAGATGATATTTCTTGCCCAAGGTACACATAACTTTGCACTTCTTTAATTTCAGTGTTGTTGTAGACGATTTTCTTTTTTGATGCAAATGAATTGAACATCACCTTAGTCTTTTCCAAGTTTATTTTTAATCCCACATTAATGCTAGCTTCTGCCAAATCTTTTAGCATATTTTCCAATTCTTCAGGACTGTTACTGAAAATTAAAATGTCGTCAGCGAATCGGAGATGACTTAAATATTCCCCATTTATTCTAATCCCTTTGTTTTCCCAATCCAGCTTCTTGAAAATATTTTCTAAGACAGCAGTAAAAAGCTTAGGCGAAATGGTGTCTCCTTGTCTTAGCCCTCTTCCAAGCTTGATCTTTGCTTTTCCTTTGCCCAAGCGGATGGTTGCTGTTGCTTTCTTGTAAATCTTCTTTATAATATTGATGTAAGGTTTGTCTATACCAATGTCCTCCAGAGATTCTACTACTGCTGATGTGTAGACCGAATGAAATGCTTTTTCATAATCAATAAAGGCAAGGCAAAGAGGTAAATTATATTCCTTATGTTTTTCTATGAGTTCTCTTACCGTTTGGATATGATCCATTGTGCTGAATCCACTTCGGAATCCTGCTTGTTCTCTAGGTTGAGCTGAGTCCAGAGCTGATTCAAGTCTTGTCGTTAAAACTTTGGTGAAAATTTTATAAATCACTGACAGTAAGCTGATTGGACGGTAGTTTTTAATGTTTTCCTTCTCTCCTTTCTTGTAAAGTAGCACCATCACAGTATTATTCCAATCTTCTGGTACATCTGACTTCTGGAGACATTTGGAAAACAGTAAGGATAGCATTTTTGCAAATTCTTCTCCTGCTTCTTTGATAAGGTCGATTGTAATTCCATCTTCTCTGGGGCATTTACCTTTTTCCATAAATTTAATGACTTGTAAAACTGTCTGTCGTCACTGGGATTATGACATCGGTTTCTGTTAAGTTTTCTCGTGGATCACATAAGTTGATTTCCCTCTGATCTTCACATTTATATAAATCGTTATAGAATTTTTCGACAATGTGTACTATTTCTTTATTGATTTTGGTGATTGTTCCATCTGCCCTCTTTAGTGCAAAAATACCTTTTCTTCCAACACAAAGTTTTCGCCTAGCTGATTTTAAACCTTTGTTATCTTCTAGAATTTTCTTGACAAGATCAGAGTTAAATTTTCTGATATCTTCTGTAACACATTTTCTTACCGTTTTACATAATTCAGCATATTCAACTCTTGATTTAGGATCGTTTTTCTTCATTTTAAATTCTCTGCGTTTCTTCATCAATCTTCTTGTTTCTTCTGTTATTTTCTTTGTCTGCTTTACTTGTGCATCGCCGGCTATCTTCTTTGCAATATCTTGTAGAGTACTGGTTAGTTTCTTGTTCACTGCTGTAACATCTTGCTCTTCTTCTAAAGCTGATTGAAGTACTTGGAAACGGTTTTTAAGTTCGAAATGGAATTCTTCTTTATGTTTCTGGAGATTTATTATATCGATTGATTTCTTTGAGTGTTGCAAAAGCTTCATTCTTTCCACTTTAGTATTTAACAGCAGTTTGCATCTAACCAACCTGTGATCACTTCCTGTATTGAAGTTATTGAGAACGCTGCAATCCTGAATAAGATGCTTTTTGTTTGTTAAGATGTAGTCGATTTCACTTGTTGAGCCATTTGCACAACGCCATGTCCATTTTCTTTGTGGCTTTTTCTTGAAAAATGAATTCATGATATACAACTGTTCACATTCTGCAAACTCAATCAATCTGTTTCCTCTTTCATTTCGCACCCCATATCCATGATTTCCTACTGATAACTCACCTTTCTCTTTTTCCCCAATTCTAGCATTCCAGCCTCCCATTATTAATTTTATGTAGCATTTTCCCTTTTGATGCATTGAAGCTACTTCTTCATAGAAATCCTCAACTTCTTCATCAGTATAGCTTACTGTTGGTACATGAACTTGGGTAATTTGCAGCTTGTATCTTCTGGACACTTGTATTACTAACCTTGCAACTCTATCTGATGCACTATCATATTCTACGATGTGATTCTTCCACCTTTTATGAATCAGAAATCCTACACCGCTTGTTCTTCCATCTTCTGTGCCTCTGTAGTATAATACATGTCCGCTGGCAAGATCTATCTTCTCTTCTCCTTTTCTTCTTACTTCACATAATCCTAGGATGTCCCAGTTGATTCTTTCTAATTCTTCTTCAAGTTCCTGTAAACGATTTTCCGAAGATAGGGATCGTCCATTATACGTAGCCAAGGTCATCAACTTATGGCAGCCTAGCCGAGCCCGGTTATTCTTAGCACCCTCAGTCTTCAATATTCTAATTATACGATCTAATCAATCGAGGTTATTTGATTGAAATTTCTCGCTTTAATTTTCGAGAATATCATGTTCCACTTTGAGTTAGCGACGTGTTAGCTTCCCAATTTGATATAACAGTAACGACACTGTCGTCACTCCATCGTACACAAACAACTTTGTCATCACTATAATAATCAAAATCTCCTCCTTCTTGTTTTTGCAATTCTTTTGTAGATTTTATTGGCATTTATTGGTTCAAAAATATTTCACAGACACTTAGGCAACAGGTGCAACAGATATATATCATAAAATTTATTCTTTAATAATACTGGTACGAAAATAATAAAAAAATAATCGGCCAAGGGAGCCCAGTAAAAATGATCAAGATCCTAAAATAAGTAACAATAAGATAATTTTGTACTCTGAACCGCCAACATTCCACATGTGGAACATTGGTATTCAAATAATCATAAAACAAAAATGAAATAAGATAAAACATTCATTTATGCATAAAACGTAATAAAAAACACTAAGCAATAGAACAATAACTATCACAGCATTCACATTTGAATTCTAAAGTTATAGATAGAGTAAAAATCACGGTCTACTACATTTACATTTTTTGTTACATTTCAACAAGCTCCAAAATAGAAACCACAAAAAATTATAAAAAAATAATTTTTAATCCATTAAAACACATCCTTCAAAAAGATATATTAAAAATTTCAAATAAATTAAACAAATACTTAAAAAGATACAGCACCACATAGTTTATGTTCCACTTGTGGAACATTGGCGGGTAAAAGGTTAATATCCCTAAACTTTGGATGCACATGTTAAAATAATCTTTTGCAACTCATTTTATTTATCTCGTATTTTTCAAAGTCAAGTATGCACTGCTATTTTTGATTTTAGCAAAGTTTGTCTCTTTCGTTTGGAGTTCTGCATTTATTTGCATCACCTTACAATAGATGTGGCCACTGCATGCCACATTGTTCATTCGATTTTCTTTTATTCATTTTTCACCTGATAGATGGCGCCATAATCTAAATCATTGAAATTTTATTTCATTTTTTGTCTGATAGATGGTGCCATTGCATGTTTTCTTGTTTGTAATTGGTTAAAGTGATTTTTGACTGGATATATAACGAACCTTTTAGATTCAAGACGGTTTTGCTCTGTTTTTAGAAGACATTACAACAATGTTTTCCTGATAAAGGTCACAGATGATGACCGAAACGTTGAATATTTTAACTCTATTTTAATGTTTGTATAGTTTTTAGACTTTGCAACAGTTTATACACTGTTTAGTAAACTTGTGATGTTTATTTTCTCATTTATATGTACATATTTATATACATATATTTTTTTGTCTTCGCGGGCAACACAAAATTCTGAAAAAGCAGAATTCCTCTTTTCTAGTTATTTACCTTTTGACAGTAAAAACCACTTGTCCTGTCCAAAAACATAACCCTGCATACAAGAAATTTTCATAGCGTGATTTCCTCTGTGAAATGCAAGTATGCCGCTTGTACTCCTTTGCCTACTAACCCAATCACATTTAGTTTTGAAGATCGTTTTATGTATTTTTATTCATTTGCTTTAATTTATTTATATAACTTTGTATTATGTGCAGACAAATTGAAAAAAAGTTAAAAGCTGGCACCCTGGAAGATATGGATATGGTTGTAAAACAAACTGCCCAAGATTTTGAAGATGCTTGTGCTGAAGAATTAAAGAAATACAAGCCAGCTTCTCGAATCACTGGTAATATTTTTTATCTTTCTTAGTGTTATTTTATTTATTTTTTTAATACTAACTTTTTGTAATTATTAAGTAAAAGCCCAACATGTATGATAGGTGAGAAAAAAATATTTAAAATAAGTTGAAAAATAATTTTGGTTGAATGTGTTAGGAAGATATACATGTTGGTGGCAGTATTGGTTTTCACTGTCGAATAGCCAAAGAACCTGCCAAATTAGGATTCATATTTCTATGAAGATCTTGGTAACTTGGTTCACTGAAAGTTCGTATTTTCTCACTACAATCTTTAATTATTTTGTGAAATTTTGACTGTTGCATTTGTATATGTATGTATTTTTTCAATTGTGTTTTTGTAGACGCTGGAGCAAGATATGTATATTAGAAAAGAGTATTTAGGCTAATGTCGAACGGACGTCTTTGTGCATGCTTTTTTACTTACGTATTATCCCTACACAATGCTAGCGGCATTGTGCAGGGATAATACGTAAGTAAAAAGGCATGCAAAAAGACGTCCGTCTGGCATTAGTCTTAAACTGGAGGTCAGCAGTTTTTCTTGGCTTGTTCTTTTGGTTACTGCTTTTGATGCATGTCATTGCTATACTTATTTATTTTTATTAATTTAATTTAATTTAAACATTAATAAAAATGTGTTTTTAAGTTTCCTATATCTTGCACATTTCACTGTGTTAAACATCTGTTAAGTGGTATCTTTATAAACCAAATTTCACCATAATAGGTTATTGGTCCCAGTTGATGCCTTAACCTTTCTTTAAACATCAAACATTTTTTAAAGTTATGGGCTTTTAAAAAGTGAGCCATGTTTTACACATTTTTGAAAAAGCCAATATAATTAACTAAAAGTCTTGGTGCTAGTTTAACTCTATCCCAGCCTCAGTGTTCCTAGTTTAACCCTGTTGAAGGCTCAGTGTTCTTGGCTTAACCCTCTGCAAGCCTCAGTGTTCCTGCTTTAACCCAGTTCAAGCCTCTCTGTTTCTGGTTTAACCTTGTTCTAGATCATATGAAATGGTGTAAAGATATCTTGACTTTTCAGTACTTTATTAGTACATGGATTGTTAGTGATTTTTTTTTAATTATTTTTTTAACTTTAATAAATTTGTTAAACTTTTTAAGCTTCATTTTTCTTAAACCATAGAAAATATTGTTAAAATTCAACCTCTGTGTACTGACTAGTATATTATTCCCGTCAAAAATGATGAAATATTGATCGGCATTTCATTTACATAACATTTCATACAAACAAACAGAATGAAGATTTTATTATTGAACGGTTTGTATTCTAGAAATGTTCATTTTAAAAATGACAAATGATTTCTTTAAATACAAATGATGAGGTATTTTTTTATTCAAATTCAATTTCTGAAATAGTTCAACATTTGGATAAAACAAACAGCAGTATTTATTGCAATAATAATTATGATTAGCAAAGTGAAACCCAATTTCTGAAGATTTCACAAAACATTAAAATTAAATATTCAATGTGTTAGTTTTTTTTAAAAAATATATTATTTTTATAAAAATGAATTAATCTAAAAAAGGAATTTCTCACCAAACCGCTTTCCATTAGGGATGTTTCAAGGTAGCATTTTTGCTCAGAGGTAATGGAGCTTTATGTTTTGTTTCTAAATATTGATTTGGCACCATCCACCATCTATTGGCAATTAATATAAATAAAGGAACTTTTTGCTAAAATTGTAGTTTTTTATAGGATGAAGCCCTTGAGATTGACCCTTGCAGAGCGCATTCATTTAATTCAAGATCAATTTCCAAAAGCTTCAGCTATATAACATTAAAATTTCATTTGGTATAAACAAAATCATTATTATTTCTTTCATAAAATTTTAATTTTATTTTATTAATTTTTAAGATCTTATCTTATATTCATTTTAAATGTACTTCCATCCTGAATAAAATTTATATTTCTTATCAAATGTAATTGAAATGTAAGGAATATATAATACCATGTACTACATATATTGATTATATCAATGCAGATAAAATTTCATTGTAGTGACATTTGAACATATTTTTGGAGTGAAAACAAAATTGTAAGAGAATGTGAAAAAATAATTTTCAGTCATATTTATGCAATCATGATATCATCTTATATTTCAATTACATCTGGGGGAGAAAAAAAAAACTCATTTATAATGCAAACAAAATAAATAAAAAAAAAAAATTAAGTGGATAAATGTTAAGCTCTTTAAAATTAAGAAAACTAAATTTAAATTCTATCAAAGAAATCATGATAACAATAATATTCATTTTATTTATATTAAATAAAAATTTTAAATTATATAACTAGAGCTTTTGAAAATTGATCTCAAATTAAATCATTATGTCCTGCATTTTTCTTATAAAAAAACTACAACTTCAATCAAAAGTTTTTTCATCTATATTCATTGATGATAGATGATGCCAAAATAATATTTAGAAATGAAGCATAGTTAATGCATGGAACCGCTCTCTTGTTTTTATATAAGTAGATTAACAATTAATTCCATTTTTCACAAAAATATGAGTCTGTATGAAAAAATGAAAAATCATTTCAAAATATTTAAAGGCTTTAATAGGCTTTTACAAAAGAGCAGAATCTAATGCTAACCAGTATATATATATTTTTTTATGAAATGCTTCAAGAGACATTCATTTGTTTTTAGATTTAGAATCTGTAGTCCTGAATGGCAACATTGTTTACATTTAATCGGTCTGCCAACTCATGTCTTGGTCGAAAAACCCGATTTTAGCAATTAATTCGTAGGTTTACCATTGTGTTTTCCTGCACCCAAAGGTATGAAAACATGGGGAAGACTGGGAACAGGAAAATACAAAATAAATGTGAGTAAAAAGTATTTAAGCTCTTAAGTATTGTTTTATATATTTTTATAGAAAGGCAAAATCTGCTCTGTTATTCATAATTTTAAATTATGTTAAGACTTCTGAAATCCAATCTGCTCAATCAAAAGTTCTTTTTAAATGTAGTTGTATTTGTGCTACAGTAGTGTGTATACATTTCTTAATCTTCAACAGTAATCGAACATTATTGCAAATTAATTAACACATTATATGTTTCTATGGCATCTGTGTTTCTATATTTAAAAAAATATTGCATTGAGCAAAAGACTGATCTATTAGAGAAAATCTTTTTTTCTTCCTTAGAACCTGGAAATTTTGCAATGCTATAATATTATATTATATATTTATTATATAGCTAATACTGTTTTTTTAGGATTGAATATTTGTCGCGTGGAAAAAAAAAAAAGGTATCAAATTTTAACACCAATATTTCCAAACAACAAACTTCAATGCATATTTCTAGAATATTTGCAACAGAAATCTATCACAAAGTTTATTGAAGTGGCGTTAATATTTTTTGGTAACATTTCTTTTAAAACAAACGTTCAAACATACTGATAATATTAACTGTGTTATATTGCTTTTTTATACTACTTATCAGTGACCTGGAGCCGAACAAATTTTGATGCTCCAGCTCCAGCTCCGCTCCTAGAGAAAATACTGTGGCTCCAGCTCCGGCTCCAACTCGGCTCCGACTTCGCGCTTTTGAGTTGCAGATTTTAATTTACACGTTTAATTTCTTGCTCACAAATACTTTCTACCTTCATTAAAGATCTGACAAAATGCATTTTTCTTCTCATCAAACTTGAAATGCTTGTTCAGAAAATATGACATCTTTTAGCTTTTGCTTTTAAAATAGAAAGTTTGGTGGAATTTTAAACACAAAAATCTTAAATTTCTTCTACACTTTTCAAACAGCCAAAATTGTACAACTACGCATGTAAACAACAGGCGGCCATATTTGTTTTCAAATAGTGTTGTCACTTAGTTCAAGTAGAAGTAAAGTAGTGTTACCATGTTTTGAGAAGGTTTCCTTCTCTAATAATAATAAAAACCTAAAAAATGATATAATTAAATTACTGAATAATGATGTAATTAAAATATTTTAAGCCTAGAAATTTAAAAGACTGAAAAAAAAAAGATTTAAAAGAATATTAAAAACTAAAGGAGCCCTGGAGCTGGAGAAAATTTAGAGCTCCAGCTCCAGGGAAAACACAGCTCCGGAGCGCTCCAGCTCCAGCTCCAGCTCCGGGTCCCTGCTACTTATGTTAACTTAATATTTTAATTACTTTTTTTTTACCCTTTTATAAGTGTGTTTCAACAATTCGTAAATTTTGCAAAAATATGTTTAAAAAAAAAACAGTAATTTTCCCTTTGAATCAATTGTGAAAGTTCTACTCTCAAATTCACAATTCTTTTGTATCCCAACTTTTTTGTATGTATCATAAAATTTCGATACCTAATTTTTTTTTTTTAATTTATTTATTTATATGAGAAATTTGTAGCTGAGATGGATCAGACACAGTGTCAAAAAAAGCAGGAAAGTTATTCTTACTACGTTGCTACAAATTTGAATAGTTTGTATTATATATTTATTTATTTTTTTACTTTAGTCCCTTTCTGACAAATAAACGTTATATGACAGTAAAATTTTTCTTCTAATTCCTTCAGAATTTCTTTTTGATTTTAAAATGTTTGTTTTTAGAATATAATAAATTTTATTCATGTATTTTAATTCACAGAAAGAGGCCGTGAAATTTAAAGTTTTATTAATTAAAAAAGTTTTAAAACTATTCTTTTCTTAAGTAATAACTTAAAGCATGGAATTTTTCTAAATGAAAAGTTTAACTGTAAAAAATTCTTGATCATCAAAATAGGAGTATTTGTGTTAAATATTTTGTAAAATTGTTTTAAAATATAATTTTTTAATATCTTTAAGCTATGAAATATAGGAGCATTCAGATAGCTGAATATTTGGAATTCTGCCAAAATCGCTATTCAGTGCATCCCCAATCTACAATATATCATATTAAATAGTTATTTATAAATATTGCTGCTATTGCCTTTAACATGGAAATTATACAATATTATCTCTGCAGTTACAATGTAGAAAGAAAAAATATATGAATGGTTACTGTAATAAGTATTATCATCACCATTGTTAGTGTTGTGTATCTTTCTAGAATGAATAATATGCAAGTACCCACAGATAGCGTTGACTCTAGAACAAAAGGTCCACTGGGTGGGAATTTAATAAAAAAGGGCCCATTGTTCTCTAAAAGGGCACTCCCTGTTCCAAAAATGTATTTTGAATTGGTTTGTTTTGAGTGCCTTTTTATCAGAGTTTTGTGATATTTTCCCAAACAATTGGCGAATTTTGAAACACATTCCCTCAACCAAATGACAAATTTCACGATATTTTCATATGACCAATCAATAAATTTCGTGATTTTTTATTTTTTCACTTAATTGACCACATGTTGTGTTTCTGGATTTGTCCTCACGAGTTATTTGCAATTTTTTTTTTTTTTTTTCAATGCAACTGATGGAAAATTTTCCTTTCTTTTTTTTTTTTTTTTTTCCCATTATGGATAGATGAATTTTGAGATTTTTTTTAAGCTGATCAATCAGTGAATTTTGCAATTTTTTTTTTTTCCCTTTCACCCGATCTACAAATTTCTTCAAATTTTTTTCCCTGATCAATCAATTAATTGCACATCTTCCCTTCCTTTCAGCCAACCGACAAATTTTACTATATTTTTTTCTAAGCTGGTTCACGGAATTCACACTTTTTCTCACTGTCAATTAACATATTTTGTGGGAAAAGGTGCATCAAAAAGAGCAGTAAGGACCGCCGGGCACATACATATTGTTTAAAAATCGCCGCCAGGTGCTGCAGCCTTGAGTGAACGCTAACAGAGTTTTCAGGGTCTTTTTTTTTCAGAAGAGGTCAGAGGCGTCATTGGGATACAAACAGTGGTGTAGTCGTTAAAAAAACAAAGGGTATATTCTGCAGGCAAAAAGTATACACCAGACAGTAAGTATATGCTATAGCTATGCACGGTATACCATGTTACCCAGAAGCTATATTCACTATATCCCTGGATGCAAGCATCATCTTATATACAGAAACATGCAGCATATTTTACACTAAATTCATTTCTTTTTATATTCATAATGGTAACCACAAATAATATTAAAAATTTTTGTCTGGGTGCTCTCAAAGATTTTGATGAAAATTAAAAATATCTGTTAATTAATAATTGTCTTGATAATAATAATGTTTTTCATTTAACAGAAGCTGATATTAAAAATGACAGGCATGCCACCCAAAGAAAATTAGACTCTTCCTTAGTTCTTGTGGTTAATGAAAAGTTAGGAAATGAATTCAAGTGGGTTTTACCCCAGGCGACACATAAAGAGGGTGAAACTCTCAGACAAGTAAGGTTGTTTTAATTATTTTTAGATGGTTATTTTTACAGGTTGCATACAATTTAATCAAAAATGTTTAATAGAAATTTTTGTCTTATTTATATTGTTAATTATTTATTATCTTATTTATGTTTATATTATGTTCAGAAAGTAATTTCGTTTTTATTGGTGAAAATAAAAGATGATTTTCTTATAGTGTATAAATATTTTATTGAATTATATCACTCCCCCGCAAGAAAAGTGACACATCTCGGCAAAAGTAAATTTCACAGGAGAGGCAAAAGAAAGTTTGCACAATTTTACTGTAACATAAATTTATAGCACTTAGCTCTGCATGCAGGAATAAAAATATATGCTTAAAAGTGTAAAACTCTTAAGAATGAAGACGTAGGATGAGGTTTGGAGGATTGGATAATTTTAACTCCCCACACAATCCATTCCTCTTCTGTGGTCACAAATAATGGACGTGTAGTGTAATAAAGTGATTTTCCATATAACTACACTTATGACACTTTTTGTGTAGCAAGATGCACTTATGACAGACCTATTAGAACAATTAAATGCAAAATGAATTTTTGCGAGATGTGTCACTTTTCTTGCGGCTAGCGATATATTCTCCATTTTGGTCCAATACATTTTGCCCTATTTCTGACAGTTGCATGATTCCATGTTCATAAAACTTCTGATCTTTGCA
The DNA here is from genome assembly GCA_963932465.1 of Maratus speciosus. Classification (NCBI taxonomy): domain Eukaryota; kingdom Metazoa; phylum Arthropoda; class Arachnida; order Araneae; family Salticidae; genus Maratus; species Maratus speciosus. Next base: position 104,327,000 of record OZ010794.1, read on the forward strand.
GACAAAAAACTGATCCTAAGTCATTTTTGACGTCTTCATTTGAAGTAAAGGTTTTACCATCTAAAAAATTTTGTTGTGACCGGAACAAGTAATAATCTGAAGGTGTCAGATCTGGAGAATATGGTGGTGTTGTTGTACATTCCATCTAAGCTGTAAAAGCTTTTGTTGAGTTACCAAACTTGTATGAAGTCTCCCATTATCGTGGTGGAACACTATACCTTTTCTATTGATAAATTCTGACCTTTTCTGTTTGAGTGAATCATTCTATTTGAACACTTCAGAATTGATTATTGTATTGTCCAGTAGAAGCTCAAATAAAACTATTATCTTGAAACCAAACAGATAGCATCATCTTGTTTTGATGAATATTGGTTTTCGAAGTGCTTTGAGCTGGTTCATCTTTTGTACTCCGTGATCTTTTGCATTTAAGACTGTTGTAGATAACGCGTTTCTCGTCCCCAGTGAGGATTTGCTTTAAAAATGGATCATTTTTTTTACATCTGAGAAGCAAATCACAGGCATCAATGCGACAGAGCAAATTTATTTCTGGGAAGACATGTGAAACCCATATGTTGAGTTTTGAAATTAAACCAAGGCACTTCACGTAACCATGAATGGTCGAATTTGATAAATTTAATCTCTCAGTGATCTCACGAGTTGTTTATTCGGCAGTTTGCATCAATCAATCTCTTAGTTTTGCTGTTATCAGCTTGAACTGGCCTTATGCTGCATCTTCAACATCAAAATTTTGCAAACCAGTTTTGGCACTGGCGTTCTGTCAGTATACACATTAAATAATTTTCTTCTTACTTGAACAGCATTTTTACCTTTTCAATAGTACAAAAGTAAAATATGTCAAATACTGCTTTCAACTTTCCATATTTTATAGGGCACCAAACAAAAACTGTTGCAGAGTCAAACTTTTTCAGAAACAAGCCTTGCTATATCAGCTGTCAAAATATATAATAACAATGTGGCTTAAGTGTGAAGTTATCTGTGAAAAAATACAATTACATCATCTGTTGGGAAAAAACAAAATTACTTTCAGAACAACCCAATAATTCTAGAAAATACAAATTCTACAAAATCAGGTGATTACAAATTCTGAGATTTTAATCTACTATCTATATAAAATACAAATAGAAATTTTGTTCTGTCTGCTTATAGCTCAAGATTTGCTGAATGACTTTTTATGGAATTTGCACTGTTAGGTAGATATTTTTTCAGACAAGGTTTTAGCATCTAACATATCGTTCCATGTTGATTAGTTGTAGAATTATGAGAATGTAAATATGTCAACTGGCTAATAAACTGCAACAACAAAATATTTTAACCCGGGAGGACATGTGCTGGGCCCAATAGACCCAGAGTGCATATGGTTTTTACAATTGTCACCACTATTTTTTTTTAAAGTAATCTTCAACTTATTTTATTGCAGTATTTGTAACAATTGTCTCTGACTAAATAAGGTAATGATTATTATTTGTATTTATTGGTAACAAAGTAAAAACTATTCATACCCTGGGTATGCATGCGTTCTCCCATGTTAAAACACTAAAAAGTTGAAAATATAAATAAAACATAGAGTATAATAATTAAAAAATATATATTCTTTTATTATTTAATAGTTTAATATTAATAGAATTATAGACAATTTTTTTTTTTTCATTTGCTGTATCTTAAAAAAAATTATGTATATTTTTTAATACACTAACTTGCTCTTTCTATCAAATTCAAATCAAAGCTGTGAGTTTTCAATAATCTAGGCTCATTCCAAATTAACATATTGTAACAGAATTTTTTTGTAACTGCATGATTTGCATTAATTAAATTACACAAGATTTTTTAGATAAACATTGAATTCTTACTAAAGGGAATTTTTTAAAAAAGCTATTTTTACTTTTATTTATTCTCTCTCTCTTTGATAGATATGGAAATAAAATGTTTACATGAAGTTAAAATAGTTTAAAATAGTTAGCTTAAAATAGATGGACTTTATGTTTACATAACTTTTCTTGGTACTACTTAGTTATCCTGTCGACCAAAAATCTATCGCCAAACTATAAGATTAAATGCCAAAAATGGTTGATCGTAAATGTCACATTCACTTGACTTAGCATGTTACACGTGCTTGCGTCATCAAGTGATTTTTATTTTGACGTTTTATTTGTATATTTATTAATGTTATGCTAATTTATTTGTTCTTTCGTTATTTAAAATAAAAATTATGCTAATTTGTATAATTTGGCGGGTGGTTTTGTGATTTATATAATTTGGCGAAATTGGTCGATGGGATAACTTGTACCCTTTTCTTTTAAGTGTAAGTAATATTAGGTTGTAACAAAAGCTTTCTGCCAAATCACCATTACGCAATACTAATTATAGCATATATAATGAAGTGTAATTTTATATATAAGCACATATCCTCCAAACCTTCACAGTGTCATATGATACAACACTAGTACCTAAAGCTGTACACCTTATTAGGTGACATTCTGTAACTGACTTTTTGCAACAGAACTGGAAGTAAATGATGGTTCTAATCTGGTAGCGTGATAGTTCCATTTCAGACACCTTGTACGTAATGATAACAATATTTTTTTTTACAAATTTTACAACACAGTGTTGTAAAGCAAGTCTCTTTCATTCAAATTCCAAAAATTGTTTGACAAAATATGAGCAAACACGTCAACGCAAACTGTTTGCACAGACTGTATTAGTTGTGGCGGGAAACTTTAGTTACAACCTTATATTAATATTCCTTTGAAAAGAACTTGTTACTTGAAATTTTCAGTAAGAAGCATGTCATTGTTTGAATAAACTATGGTTTTATGTACATATGTCATGTAAAGGTGAAAATAAGCACTTGCTAGTCGCCACTCGGGGAAGGAGATTAAAGTTAAAAAACTGGCGATTAAAAATATGGAAAGAACCGGCCAAATGCACAATTTGATTTTTCCCCATTCTTTTTTTCCCTACATCTCGGGACGTTTCCAATTTCACATTGCAGTAGCAATTCGACGATCTTTTCATTCTCACTCCTGCTAGTCAGTGGATAAACATAAACACACCTATTTTAGTATTGTCGGATGTACACAAGTATCTAAGCTTCGTGGGACTTATGTAACTTGCTATTAACGTATTTTAAAATTTAAAATAGATTGGAAATTAGTATCTCAAGTTTATTCAAGACAATATAAATTAAAATATTTTTATGTAGTACCTAAATTACTTGTTTACTCTAAACTCATTATATATATTTTTTAATTAAATATTCAGTTACATAAATGTACTTGCTGGCTACTAAAGAAATTATCCTCACTAGCCAGTAACTGGCTACTAAAAAAAATCAACCTACTGGCCAGTGGCTACTAAGTAAAATTCCTTAGTTTCATCTTTAATATCATGAATTGGCAAGTGTCTATGATATATTCTTGAAAGAAATGTCTGGTGAATTAAACAACTGACTCGGGATCTCGCGGGATCTTTACAGTAAAAGTGTTTTTATTTGGCAATTAGAAGAAATGCTGCATTCCCGCTGCTGCATACTGTATACTGCGGAGGTCCTGAGAAACAATATTCTTCTGGAATTACATCATGGATCTGTTTCAGGCGGCTCAAATATCTGAAAAAACTGGCATCTTGAGCAGAATACATGAGTTTTGTTATGAATTTAGGATATTTTGCCGCAGTGGGCGATGGTGTCAATATGGAAGGAACATCTAATTTAATTGGTTCAATATCCTTTAACCCCTTGGGGGCGAACGACTGGTATTTGTGCCACGTAAGATACTCAGAATCGGGGATTATTCTCACCAGTAAATTTTTATTGTAAATTTTGCCTTATTTAATCTGAACATTTCCCTGATTCAATTAGGCAAAAATTGTTTTAAAAAAACGGTGATTAAAGATTAAAAATTCTGTAAAAGATGCTCATCCTGAAGGGGTTAATAGGTGTGGTCTTGAGGGCAAAAGGTTAATTCAAACCTGATTGCATCACCACCAATCAATTCTAAATTTGATGGATAATTGTTATTTATGAGCTAATGAATGTCAGCTAAAGAAAAGTTAATTAGGACTCATGATTTACATGTAATCTTATTTTTACATTAAAGCTGGTGTATATGCTCTAAGTGTAATAACTGTCAAATGTGAAAAAGATAATTGTTATTTATGAGTTTGAGATTCATTTAATGTTTATTTTAACTGTAGTTTGGTTTATATATATAACTTTTAAATTTTGAATTTAAAATTCATTGAATGAAACAGATTGTTTTATGTCATCAATTAATGAATAAAATTTTTTTAATTCCTTTTCATTAATTCTTTCAGACTGCAGAGAGGGCTCTACATCAAGTGGCAACCTGTAATGGAAGTATTCAATTCATGGGAAATGCTCCAGTAGGTTATTATAAATATAAATATCCTAAAGCTGTTCGTGGAAATGGCGTTATTGGTGCTAAGGTAAAGTATGCTTTTTCTTTTCTTTCTGTCTTTTGTTCACATTTCTTTTTAGGGGGGGGGGGGTATCCAGAATGCACTTTCCTTAGCTCCTACTGAATTGTTTGTACTCACAGTGTATATTATGCATTGAATTGTTGAACAAAAAACGACTTAATATGAAAGAAATTACAAAATATGTTACCTAATTGCTGGTCTGTATCTTTTTTTTTTTAACAAATTGTATTCTTCTTTTAAAAAAGACAAGACATTTTGAAAAAATGATAAACTTTAAAAGTTGATTTTGTAAAAAAAAAAAAATAAATAAAATCAGTGTGCAGCACACACATATATATATATATATATATATATATATATTTTTTTTTTTTTTTTTTTTTTTTTCAAGTTATAGGAATATTATAGTTATATCAGGTTTAAATGAATGTGTTATCAAATAATTCTTTCTTCTATCTGTAATATGTAACATCTACATTTTCAATAAATTCATAAATAATATGCTAATAAAATAAAATATTTTCTAAATACAGTAGACTCCCTCAAATGTGCAACCCTAAAATCCACACATCATCGAAGATGTAAACAATGAAACTTTCAGTTCAAATGTCGAGGCAAAATTGCAGAATTTTTTAGTTTTATGTCATTCCATATGCATTTTAATATGTAATTCTCGGAAATATGACTAAACTTGTGCTTTTTCATGAAAGAAGTATAAATTTATTTCTGAAAAAAAATCAAAATATTACTGGTATTCTCAACCTTTTTACTAAATATATTTATGTAGTAATCAAGCTTTTTGGAGTATTAAGACTAGCTGAACCTGAAATAAAATTTCTTTATGTTATGATTTTTATGTGAATTAATAGGATACTTTTTATGGCATGAGGTTGAATTGAATAATTCAAGAAAAATGTATGTCATTTTTATTATGTGTATTTAATTATACATTATTAATTATTTATTTGACTTTTAATATTTTATATTAAAAGTAAAAGTCAAATCAAAAGTCAATATACTTAATCATTTATCGTTTACCTTAATGTTTAACCTTTTATTGTTTTAGTTTATTACTTAATTATTTTACTATATAGCAAGCATTCCTTATATTATATGTAATTTTGATTTATTACATCCAAATTACAGTTTAAAAAATGTAAACAAACCAGTGACCAGAAATCCGCAAAATTCTAAAATTTGCACAACCTCTGGTCCCAAGTTGTGCGGATTTGAGGGAGTCTAGTGTATATATTTTATTTATTTATTTATTTATTTATTTATTTCAAAATAAATATTGCAATACTGTCTGCCTGTGTATTTTCTAGGTTTGTGTAAGCCTTTTTTCATGCTAAGATGCCACATTAGAGATAATTTTGCATAGTGGTTTTTAGTGATTTTTTAAAACGTTATAGGCCTTTCCATTGTTGTTGTTTTCTCCCCTAAAGTGACGATGTACCCCGCTCTTTTTTAAAATAGAAAATGTATGCTTCTCTTTTTCCAGCATCATCCTGTAATTTTTTTCAAAATATTTTAACCTTATAAACTATATATAAAAATCACTTCAAAACATCAAAGTACTCATTAATTGCTATAAGTGATAAACATAAATTTTAAAACGGCAAAATACCTTTATTTATTAACATTTCGACATGTTTCATTGCATCCGATGGCAACATTCTCAAGAAAATAAATGATAAAAATATTTTCGCAAAAAATTTAAATTGAAAAACTAGTAAACAAAAATCATATGAATACAAGAATAATGAAATTAACTGCAGTATTAAAAATGAAAATTTGTGAACGTGAATTATTTTATATTATTGTTTCATTATTCTATATAACATTTCTTTTTTAAGGAGTTCCATGAAGGCTGAATCATTGCAAATATTTTCATTATGTAGGAAGAATTGTGTGACTACAGCTCTGGCCAGGCTATATAACACAGAACCTTTACAAATATATTTTTAAAATAGTAGAATAATTTATTCATCAAGATCTTATTTGCCATCCATAACCAGAGAATCTATTGATTCTCTGATGTATAGAGATCTCCTTACGCAATGAAAATACTTGCAATGATTCAGCCTCCTGAAACTCCCTAAAATTTGGAAAGAAATGTTATACAGGATAAGAAACAATAATGTAAAATAATTCACGTTCACAAATTTCTGTTTTTAATATTGCAGTTAATTTCATTATGCTTGTGTTAGCATGATTTTTGTTTTTGTTTACTAGTTTTTCAATGTGAATTTTTGTGAAAATATTTTTATCATTTATTTTCTTGAGAATGTTGCCATCGGATGTAATGAAACATGTCGAAATGTAAATAAATAAAGTTATTTTACCATTTTAAAATTTATGTTTATCACTTATAGCCATTAATGAGTACTTTGATTTTACCCTTATTTAACACTTACCAACCAACATAGTTTTAAAATCTTTATTATTTGAGTGTTGTCTGTCTGTGCATTAGCTGTTGTAAATATATTTGTATTGTGATGTAATTGATATATTAGGAACGTTCAAAAAGTAACGAGCTGGAGGCCTATGAACAGAAACTATTACATGTATTTTAGAAGTATTGGTCCTGGCTGTTGAGGCACTTGACCCACTGAGACACAAGGCGGTGAATGGCTGTCTCATAAAATTCCTGGAGCTGCGATGTGAACCAGTTTCGAACGTATTTCTTCACTTCGTCGTCCGAGGTGAATCGTTCGTCCTTCAGAGCCTTTTTTAGGGGACCAAAAATGACGTAACCGCAGGGAGAGAGGTCTGGACTGTATGGAAGGTGTCCGAGAACCTCCTTCTTGAATTTCTGCACGATTGCTGTAATTGTGTTGGCCGTATGAGGTCTTGCATTGTCGTGGAGCAGAATGATCCCACGGGTGAGCTTGCCTGGTTGTTTTGATTTGATCGCTTGGCAAAGGGTGGTCAAGTTTTGCGAGTGATGCTGGGCATTCACTGTTGTTCTGTGCTGCAGGAAGTCTATCAGAAGGGGATCGCCTTGGAAAAAGAAGAACATCATAATAACCTTTCCTGCACACCTGTGGATGGCCTGGGATTTTCTTAGTGGTGGTGACCCTCGATATTTCCACAGGAAACATTGTCATTTCGATTCTGGTTCGAAATGATGACACCAAGACTCATCCCCAGTCACCACTCGTACCAAGAACTCATTCCCTTCCCTGGCATAGCACTGGAGATGATCAAGACAGTAGGCCATTCAACATGCTTCCTGTTGTGGTTGAAGACTGTGGGACACCCATTGGGCTCACACTTTGCATCAGTTCTGTCTTACCGTCATGATGGTGTGAACACTTCTGACGCTCAATCCGACATCGGCGGCTACGGCTTTCACTGTAACTTGGCGGTCCTGCTTAATGAGTCCATAGAACAGCTGGACAATGTCATCGGTAATGCGTTTTGGTGTTCCAGACCGTGCATCATCAGCTAAGGAAACCCATCCTTCCCTGAAGCGCTTGTGCCATGCCTTGACCCTTGCAAGGGACATGGAGTGTTCACCGTACATTTTGTGATATTCTTCGATGAATGATCGTCCCCCTTACTCCTCCCCGCTGTCAGAAAACGAACAATACCTCTTTGCTCTTCTTTTGACGCCTCCATTTCACTGCTTAGAACAGGAATGAGCGTTGGACGACTGATGCATGCTTCTGCTAGCTTTGCAGTCACATGACTTGCACTCGTGACCCTCTAGCGGCGGGCATGTGGACTTCCGTGCTGCATATTCCAGACTCTGGCTCGTTTCTTTTTGAATGTCCCTTATATATTACTGAGAGTTACTATAGTATAACGGTTCCCAAATTATGGGTCGCGGCGGATGTTTTGGTGTGTTGTGGAATAATCAAGGTTTGCCACAAAAATATATCTTTTAATTCATCTGTTTAAAAAATCTAACAAATACAATATTTTACAACTGCAATATTGATAAAAGCTATTAGCTTAAACTAAAACTTCATGAGAAAACAGTGTTTTCATAAACAGATCGTCGGTAATGTTATGACCTCATTGTGAGATATGGCAGAAGTCACGCCAGTGTTGATTTCAAAGGGTGGCCCAGGGGGGGGGGAAATTCTCCTCCCCTCCAGGCCACTCCCGGAGCAATGAGATGTCGTCCCCCCCCCCCCCAGAAGATTTGAGATTTTGTGTTTTCAATGGTAGAAAAATGCAATTCCTCCCGCAGAGCCATACAAATCCCTCCTGGAGAAAAGTGTCTGAATTCAACACTGAGTCACGCAGTCGTTATGGCAACTGTTATCCCCCACTTTTCAGCTTGTGGATTAGAAATCGTTTTGCAGGTATGAAAGAGTTCCTCCTAAAGGAGGAATTCCACCTTTTTAAAAGCAAATTTGGACATTCTCTGGATGGATGCAAAAATACAAAGAAAATATTAGAAAAATATTGGGGGGGGGGGGGCGGTCTAGAAATTTAATAATTAGAGATTTTGTCTACTCAAATCCTTGGAGTTTGTTTCTAAATTGCTGCACTATCAAATCAAAGGAGAGCTTTTATTATAAGCATCTGAAAGTCATGTAAATTAAGTTCTTTAACTAGGGAAAGGAAGTTTCCATAAGGTTCTTTTGGAATAGAATATTTTATTCTATTTATAAAACACTTCTGGGTAATTTCAGTAATGCATTTTTGGAAATGTATTTCTGGAGTGCATATATTTAGCATGGAGATTTTTTTTTTTTTTTTAAGGAAAGTCTTAAACAGTCAAATCATTCAAAATAATACATTAATTTTGAAAAATTAATCTCTGTACTTCACATAAGTTCATTAGATACATTTGAATGGATATATATTTTTAGCAAACTGTTTCCAATTTTCTTTTTTCATTTAATGGATTTATACATTTATTGTTTTTTTCTTTTTCTGTTTTAATACTTTCTAAGTTACAAAAAGAAAATAACAATCATATGTATAGTTATAATTCATTTTATAGAATGAAATAACTGTTAAAATGCATCTAAATTATACGAGTTTGGCCTTATTGTATTGATGGAAAAAATTTCCACCCTTTTTCCCATTTCCCACTTTCATGCCTGGTTTTGGAAAAGAACATCTGAAAAGCCCAAAACTCTCAAAACCTGAAGAAGACTTCTTAATTGAGCTATCTTGCGATTCCTCTTTGATAGCAGTTTTCAAGAAAAAATACTTAATTTCTTCCTCAGTGAATATACGAGCAGAATAACCAGAAATATCTAAATCAGCTTTGAGGTCCATTATGGTGTTCAGCATCACATACTTGTGTGAACGTGCTTTTTATACCTTTCTGTTTTTTAAAAACAAGTATAGAAACAAACTGCATGTAGAAAGTGACTTAAGGTTAAAGCCCTGATGCCCTTATCAGTAAACATCAATGCCAGAAATGTCACTAATTGAAAAGTTGTGTTTTGATAATAATTAAACATTTTTTTCATTATCTTTGTAATATGTAGATTGTTTTATTTATTATTCCACTTACATACATTGGGATTACCATTTCTTGATTTTTTTTATACTCAGGGTGTCTACAGAATCTGGAAATCAGGGAATCATGGAAAAATCAGGGAGGTTTATCACTCGGGAAAAATCAGGGAAATGTCAGGGAACTTTGCAAAAATACTGGAAAATCAGGGAAATTTGTCTATATTGCGAAAATATTTGCATTTTCACCTTGCCAACGAGACTGATTCGTCTATTTTATGTACCCTATTTTTTCACATGCTCATTAATCTTTCCCAATATTTTTAAAAAGATGCGCATGGTATGAGTTTTTTATATTTAACGTAAATTAAGGTGATCAGATGTCCTGATTTTCTGTACCTAACACTTATATTGAAGGCAATTTACACATTTTTAAAAATTTTAAATGATACATTAGCATAACCTGACCAGGTGCCCAGGTTAATCCAATTAGTTATCACCTCAGATTTAGATAAGTCTCAGAATTGAATATTTTTCAGAAAATGAGGAAACTTTCTGGTCACTCTATATCCATTGGCTTCTATATGATGTTGGACTAATGAAGTTGGACGCTATGAAGTTAGTTGAGTTCGGATTTACAAAACTGTCAACCAATACTTAATGAATATTAAGCAATTTGTATGTTTTTCTCCCAAATGAGATAATAGCATGCTGGATAAGTATGCTATATGAGGAATCGGCATACATGAAAAAATACCGTATGTGTATTGTTAATAATGGAAATCAGGGAAGTCTGATAAAAATAGTCAGGGAAATCATGGAAAAATCAGGGAACTTTTTTTTTAGAATTTCTGTAGACACCATGAACTGCATCCTTCATACCAAAATTTGACTTTTTCGTAGGATTGGATAGGCGATAGCTTATAAAGTTCATACAATAATTTCCATACTGATATTAGATACATCCTCATATTAGGTGTGTCGCTATTATTATTTTTTTTTACTTAAAGGTGAGTTACATACCCATAAAGGTTGGGAACTGCTGCTACAGCATGATCGCTATTGTAAATGAAATGTGTAGCATTTATAGTTCATTTGCAAGAACACAAAAAGAATTCTGTTATGGGGAAAAGCCTTTGCCAGTATACCATTACATTTTGATGATTTACGATGATTCAAACATAATGAAATTCGGTACTACTTAGTTATTCTGTCGACCAATTTCGCTAAATTATATAAATTGCCAAATTATACAAATTGACATAATTTTTATTTTAAATAATGAAAGAACAAATAAATTAGTATAACATTAATAAAAATACAAATAAAACGTCGAAATAAAAATCACTTGATGACTTAAACACATGTAACTTGCTTAAAGTCAAGTGAATGTGACATTTATGATCAACCATTATTGGCATTTAATCTTATAGTTTGGCAATAGATTTTTGGTCGACGGGATAACTAAGTAGTACTTGAAATTCATATGCATCATTGAGGTAGATGGCATCACGTTTCTATGATGTGTAGAGTAAGTATAGTTCAGTTTACAAAAGCACGCAAAATATTTCCATTACATTGGAATCTACAGAAAAAGCCATTTGCAGTGTATTTTACTGATGTTACACTATTTCAAACATAATAAAATCGATATACATTACTGAGGTATGCTATAACTTGTTTTCTATAGTTTATTGAATACATAGGAATCTTTATTTACACTGACACTCAAAAAGAATTCAGATACACTACTGACTATGAGCAATAACTGCTGGATGTTCATTTTCAACCGTGATATGCATTTAAAAACTTAACACAGAGTTCCTCCCCCCCCCCCCCCAGGCAGATTTAGGGGGCTGGTGCACCCCACTTGCCCTTTGGTTTACAAAATAGCACCCTCTTGCCCCTCATTAAAAAAAAATTGCACCCTTCTTTACTCAGTAAAAATAAGCAGCATTTGTCCATTTTGCATTACAAAAATTTGCTTGGATAGTAAAAATTGACTCAATGTTGTCTTGAAAGGCTTTAAAAATCAAAAGAATGAATTTTAAAATCTGAAAAGTGCCTTTAAGAATCTGAAAAGTGCCCTTAAGAATCCAAAACATGCCCTTTAGAATTAAACAAGTTGGAAATTGCACGTCAAACGTCACAAGTGAGGTGCATTTGTAGGGCGATTCTCAAAAGGTGGGCACTGGACACACGTCATAACTTTAAGCCTTTCAAACATAACTTTAATTATCATTGACTTTTTTTTACATTGAGTTTTTAATTCTATTCAGAGACAGAAAATGACATAATTTATTGTAAAAGCTTTGTATAAATATCTTAAAATTTTATTATTTTATGCTAAAGAGGGCAATTTCAGACATTCATAACGTTAACTGCTCCAATGTATCACCAAGAAAAAGAGTTTTAACTTTTTTCCAGGTGGTTCTAAAGGTAAACAACGAATGCATAAAGGAAACGGATGATTTTTTGATAATTTTGTTAAGAGGTGGCAGGCTGATTTATTGCTTTTTTGAAGATAGGACTTTTCTATCAAGAATTTTTCTGTATTTTGTTATGTCCGAAAGTAACGTATTCCTTGTTTAATCACTCCTGATATTTATAGCAATCCAATGGAACTTCAGAATGAAGAATTATGTAAAAACACATTACAAGCGGTTCAAAATCACGAATCTATAAATAACTCAGTAACCACGTCAACGAGGGGGTTGGGGTGAAACATTTCTGTAGAAAATTTGCTAAATCAAACTATTGAAAAGAAAAAATAAGTTTTTATCATCTGAATTAAATACTTTTTGCATTTTTTAGATGGCTTTTATGAGTAGACCTACAGTGCACGTTTCCATTTTAAATTCGTGTTCATATGTTGTACTTTTACATTACTGAGTATTTTTTTAATTCTGTTTAAACTGTTTAAAGAATAAAAAACATGCTTTACTATCATTCTTTTGTTTAATTCTAACTTCTACACATTTTTCCCTACATTCATCCTGTAATCCAGAAAATTTCATAGTAAAAAGCACTTTTTTGTTTTAGTACAATATTTCAATCTTTTCAGTTAATCTGTTCAAGTATAATTTTCAAAAATGAAATTGGATTAACCAGAACTTTAGATTAGCGGGGCTCTACTGTACTCTGTAAGAAGTATTTCAGCCTGTTATGCAAATAATTTTGTATACCCCTTTCCAGGGCTTAATTTCTAACAAAAAAAGTACCGAAGCCCTAATATTTTTCTCTAATACCAATAACCGTAGCGTCCCCCCCTCCCCTCCACTGTCACTCTAATCCGCATATTTATATTTCATACATTATTTGCAAAATTTAAAGCTTTTAGGAAAATAAAAATTTTCAATAATTTCTGCATATACTTAGCTGTCAATTGTTCCACTTTTTAGTTATCACTCCTTCCAACTAGAAAACTTTGCCTAATTTTAATGTTAATTAATCACAGGGTTCTGCGAGTAAATAAAATAAGGATTCTGATTTGAAAACAGTGTAAAACAAAAATGGACAGTTCGCAGCTATACATTTTTATGAAAAATGAATGAAATTTACAAAAATTAATACTGATATGCTAAAGAATCAAACAATGTTTTTCAATTTCCCATAAAAGTAGAATGTCAAACTATAATCGATTCCTTCCGTAGAACAATCTTTCGTGATGAGTCCCTGAAAATCAGATTAAATTAAACATCTGACACCGTGATTGGAAAGACTCAATGCTTTTATAGAAAAAGGGAAAACGCTGCTCTATTGCTTACTATAAAAATAACAATACATTGCAATTATATCTACTTACAAATGACTACTCCTTACAACTTTGTAAATCTGCAGAGCAGAGCCGCATTTGTGATGAAAAATGAATAGAAAAATCACGAACGTTATTTTCGTACTCGTACGCAATGGAAAACTAAAAACCTCAAGCAAACAATATCTCCAGCTGATGCTCGTTGACTAAAAAAGGAAAATATTCTTTTCTGGTTAGATATCTAAATTTAAAAAAAAATGATCAAACTAAAAAATATCCTAATGTCAAAAAAGAAAATCAAGCAGAAAGCAAATTCATTGTTTGCGCTCTTGAATGGCGCCAATATAAATGGCGCCGAAAACAATGCCAGACATAAATCTGCAAATGTCAGTAGGATAAACAAAACACGATTTCTGTTTCTCCTATTCTGATCAAAATGGCATTAAAAAGGGGGAAGAGTTATTTTATTTTTTCTATACCTGAGTAAATAAAATTTTTAATTTACAGACAGATTGAGTTCAAGTACTTCGGTTTTTCGGAAGCGCTATTGCACTAGGCTCCGGAGCCCTGTATTTGTGGGCTCCGGTGAATTCCGACCAATATTTAAGTATTTACTAAAAACAGAGAAGTGCCGGAGCTGGGCTTCGGTGGGCTCCGGCGCAATTTAAGCCCTGCCCCTTTCCTATAATTCCTTGTAATTCGGGAGATTTTCAACTCCTGCTTCACTGAAACTTTCTACTGAATGTTGTCGGATTGCTCATATGTTTCAGTCTGTTTTTACTTATCTTTGTTTTTGAGCTGAACATTTATCAGGGTAATTTATTGAATATTTATTTTTTGTATTAAAATATGTCAGAGCAATCTGTATTTAACTGTGACTGTATGATAAAGAATTTCATCCTGATTAGTCAAAATGTTTAGCATGTAAAATGTTCAACAATTTGTAAATTTTGCAAGAATTTGTTTAACAATTCAGTAGTTGTTACTAAAGAATAAATTGTGAAAGTTCTACTCTTTTATTTGAGTTTTTATGTGTAACATAACAAAATCCCGATACCTGAAAAAGTCAGGGAAATTTGTTGTTGATCTGGAATAGACATCCTGTTTTCCTCTGGGACAACATATGTAAGCGAATTTTGAAAAAATGACCCATATATATATTTTTTCAATGTTTTAAAGAATTAATGGTTTCATATTAATTTATTTATCATTATACATTGAAAAATCAATTTAAAAGTCCTAAAAAGATAAGTTTAAATAATGTGTTATATTTTCTTTCCTTCTGCCACATGTTAAAAAAAAAAAAAGAAACACAAAAAAAAATTATATATTTTTTAATAAATTCCTTTTTTACCAAGTATAAAAAAAGCTGTGAATTTTTTGTAATTGTATTATGTGCCCATGTCAAATTAATGTATTGTAACGGTGTGATTTTCAAGTGAATGTTTATAAAAAGTTTAATTTTTTTTATTTATTACTTCATGCTGTTGCAATTGAAAGGAAAAATGTAACAAAAATACAATCAACTCTGTGGAATCCGCACACTTAGAGACCGAGGGTTTTGAGGATCATTGATCATTCCTTTATTATTATTTTTTTTTTTTTAAGTCTGTCTATAAATTAGAAACAACTGTACAAAAATCACAATGATAAAAAAAAAAGCATAATGCCACATTGGTTTAATACAGTGGAACCTCTATTTAACGAAGTCGCTAAATCCTGAAAAAAAGTTCGTTATATGGAAAATTCGTTAAATAGAGAGTCACCCTTTAAAATACTTTAAACTACATAAAACATATTTTAAGTCCATGAACACTAAATATAATTTTAAAAAGTAATTGATCACACCTTTTTTATAATATATATCTATTTGTTTTATTTATTTTACCCATCAAAAAGGAATATGGAAGGGAAATAAGAATGAAACTAAACATTGCCTGGAAATAAATTGTATTTTCAGTTAAAAAAATAATGTTACATAAAAATCAAAGTTTTTTATATGGTTGATAAGCTGTTTGGAAGAACACCAAATTTTAAAGCAATATTCTTTTTCTTCACGCCTTTATCCACCTCATCAAGAATTTTTTTTTTTCTTTGATGCTCAGGCACTTTCGCTCTGACATTTTCGAGCTACAAGAACCGAAATTACCAGCACGACTGATTAACAATCTAGAAAACGGGAGACTCTAGTTTAGGAACACGGTGCCATTGAGGATTAAAGGGGGATATTGAAAGTTTGCACTTATTGGATGAAAAGCAAAGAATCACAGCGACTTTACTGTTCTTGGTGAGTTAGGTGTCTGGTAAGATCGGTTCCTGGTCATTGATCATCATAAAATGTGTTAAAAGAGAGAATAAGTTTAAAATGCCCAGTAATATTTTGAGAAATAGGGAGAAAAAAAATTTAGATCCCACGAAAAAGTTCATTAAATAGAGAATGCACTTTGCTATTTGGAGGTTATTTTACGAAGAAATTCGCAAAATGTTCTTGGTTCCAAGGAAAAGTTTGCAAAATAGAGGTCCGACTGTATATTTAATAACTAAGATTAAAGAAAATATGTATATATACAATACAAATTTTACTGATTATTCATTATTTTAAACAGTGACACAACACAATAGTAGTTTGTTTGTTGTCAATAATTTTTTCTATAGTTTATGAACACGCATTATTTCTTCTCCCGAGATAAAATTTTGTTATTCAAGGAAATTTAAATATTTATATCCAATTTATATTCCAATATTTATTCATTGGAAACTTGATAACTGAAAAAATAAATATATATATATATATATATACCCAAATTTAGCTTTATGAGTTTAACTGATAGTGACAATTTTCATTCTTTACATTCCAACATGTAGTGCAGATAATACAGGGTTCCCAACGTCAAGAAAATTTCAAAATGTATAGGAAAAGTCATGGAATTTCCAAATATTTTCTAAAAAGTCATGGAAAAGTCTTGGAGGAAAAATGACACAAAATTAATCAAATAATCTTGGGAAAAAATCACGAAATTCATCAAACGATCTCAAAAAAAGTTTGATATATTTGAAGAATGATCGCAGAAAAAAATCGCTAATTTTGACAAAGGATTGAAAAAATAAGTAGCAAATTTCATTGTATGTACATTTGGTCAGAGAATTTTTTGAGATTTGGTCAGGGGATTTTTTGAGATTTGGTCAGGGAATTTGCCAGTCATGCTTTGCTGGGAACCCTGTAATAGACCTTTGAATATTATACATTAGCAGATGTCACAGAGTTGACTATACACATTTTTTATGAATTTAATTTATCCTGCCTGCAAGCAATAACTCCTTGATAGTTTTCCTATTTTAGATGTGATGTCACATGTTAACCCACCACCTGTCACACTTTGTGGACTGCCTGCTTGAAATATGATGTAATTAATCTTGATGGATTACCCTTATTGGTAGTGTTGTTGTTATGTGTTTTTTTCCCCCTTTTTGTTTAAGTACCGATCCACCCTGCCCTTTTTATAAGTGAAAAATGTGCTCCGCTCTTTTCCCAAATGCCCCTCCTTTATTAATTTAAGTTAAAAAATTGTTAAAAGTATGCTAAATTCAATTTGTTTAAATAACTTCTTTTCCAACTTGTTTTCTTTAATTGTTACAGTAGTATTATGTAAAAATCAGTGTTCAAAATTAGCGGTCATTAGTTGCCAAATGCAACTAAATTATTGCATTCGATGACTACAAAATTATTTTTGGTCATCAAATTTGACGCCTGTTTTTTTTTTTTTTTTTTTTTTTATGTTTATTTAATGGTTAGCCTTAAAAAAAATAAAAAAAATTAATGCATTATAAGAATTTTTTTTTTTTTTTTTTTTAAACCTAAGTTCAATTGTAATTATCAACATTGGATAAAAATTTTATTTTGGATTTGCTATCAAGCTTTAATTTTGTTTTACATGATAAGTGCATTTTTTTATTAAGTTCTAAATATAGTATTAATTAAAAATGCCTAATATCAGTTTTACAGTTGTTTCAATTATTATAATCTTGGAGGTTAAGAACTTCAATAACTTTAAATAAAAACAAGTATTTGCGCTCTTTTAAAAAGTAACATACAATATTACAGTAATATTAAAAATGGATTTTAAAAATTGCAACTAAAATTTTTAATTTGACACCAAGATGTTTACAGTAGTCATCATTTGACGCCTACCTTTTTATTTCCCAATCTCCATCACTAGTAAAAATACTGCACCATTGCCGACAGTTGCTATAAAGCGACAAGACATCTTGTAAAGCTAGAAGCCTTTCATTGCCAAATGCCTCACGTTATGCAGGTTACTTTGGCCCTACTCAGGGTTAGAAATTGGGATTTTTAAGTAAGGCATCAAATGACGCCTACAATTTATTTTCTAGGCGCCAAACTGCATTTCATAGTTGCAATTTTACGTTGTATCGTATTTTCTCATTTCTTTTGGAAAAAAAAAAAAATCTCCACACAGTTTCTTTCTGCATAACAAAATGTTATCCATCCAAAGCAGATCATCTTATTTTGATAACATTTCCAACCTCACGGTGTTTAAGTAAACAAAACAAACCGCATTGGTTCTTCTTTAGAATTGTTCTATAGTGAGTGATTTTTGTAGAGGCTCTAATTTTCTAATCACTTATTACATTATAATAAAAATTTGCTTCACTGCGTAATTTACTATGTTTGCAACTTGCTGAAAATTTCAAGAAAATCCCTCCATTAACAACGAAGATATCTTTTTTTTTTTTTTTTTAATAGTAAGGAAAAGCACAAGCAGAGCTGGCTTTTCATTTATTTTTCTGTTGTATACTTATTCTGTTTGCTTGCAGCGCAATAATTTCTTTTTTCCGCTGAAACATTTGCAGAGTTCTTTTTATATGTGAGGTTGAATATGAATAGAATTTGAATAGTTGCTCTCGCTTTAAAGAGGGAAAAAGAAATTATAATGAGGCTACTTGTGCACGGCTGTTCTAAGATCCAAAATTACTTTCTAAATTAAATTAGTTTTTGTTTAAGAATGCATGAAATTGGGAGTTGATTTCTTACCAAGAAACTAATGTAATCGAATAGCGTTTTCCATATTTGGTAAATACATCTTTTAGAAATTATTTTCAAATTTAATTATTTTTTTATTTATTTTAAAATATTTAAAATTTTTTTAGGGCATTTTATTTTAAATATTTACGAACATATCGCGTAAAGTAACAATTTATTTCTGATAGGTGGTTCTGATGAGTTTTTCGTTTTTGGGAAATAAATTATTTATCGCGATTCGTGTCACATGACGACACTTTTCGACTTTCCCGAATTGCGATGTCGGAAATTAGGTTCAAAATGCCGCATTTTGATAGTATTTCTGAATAATCAACTTAGGAAAAAAAATATGCAAAGTAGATAATATTGTGAGTGAAATTTGAAATTAATTTCAATTCGCATTATCGGCGATAAAGCTAAGTAATAGGTTCAAGTAATTGATAGTTCCCGATTTTGCAATTTACTCAGTGGAGAGATGAGTGACAGTGAATAATATTTTATAAAAGAAAAATAATAACAGAACAAATTATTCTTAGAATGAAATTACTTACCGTTTCATATCTCAATGCTGGACATCCATTAACAAAGTTTGTCTCTTCCGGTTTAGCATATTCTTTACCTAGGGTACATAGCATCAAATTTTCTTCTTGAATGAGCCATGGGTGCTCTTTTTTCCATTTTAGGAATGTTGAATTGCTGACTTCTTTGCGAATTAATTTAGAATTCTCATTGTTAGAATCTAGCGGTTCTTTATTTTCGATTTTTAAACGTTTATTTGGAAATGGTAAGGAAAAAAACGAAGTTATATCGCGTTTCGCCATTTTTAAACACTCGTGTCATCTAGAAGCTATACTGAACTCAAATATCAATTTTAAACCATGCTTTCAAACAAGTAGTGCAATAATTTTAAGGGTGTGGTTTTTAAGGTAAGTTTTATTAGTTATTGGTTAAAATCAAGTTAGCTTAGAGGTGATTGACAGGTGCATAGCAGTTTTAAACCAGGCTTTTGAACTAAGTGCGCAAGCTTTTTAGAGACAGGTGCCTCTCTGGTCAGTTTTATCAGTTATTGGTTAAAAAGAAGTCAGCTAGGAGGTGATTGACAAATCCTATTGAACCCCCCACCCCCCCACCCCCCACTGCACGCACGTGAAGAACACCTGTTTTCCATAAAAGAATGGACAGTAGCATGTGTTTGAAAAAGAAGGAAAAAAAAGAATAACAAAGAAAGAAACAGGCTATTTCAGACGTGACAAAACGACTATGTAAAAAAAAAAACAAAAAAAAAAAACCTTGCGCTAAAGAATGAGAGCGTTTTTTAAACAAAAATTAAAGTGGGAAAAAGCTAGTCATCAAATTTGACGACTAGGTATAATTGTCTAGTCGTCAAATGCAATAATTTAGTTGCATTTGGCGACTAACGACCGCTAATTTCTAACCCTGGCTCTACTTCTGGTAAGTGAAAACAATGGAAATGTGCTCTCTACATAGTACTAGATCATGCTTACTCTGAGATTCTGTTATTCAATACACAATCACAGCTCTCACTAATAAAAGAAATGTGTCTTTTTGAGATCCCAATCAAAATTTTTAGTAGGATTTTCGAAAAGTGAAGTTATTTTAGTTCAGATTCTTAAAAATATAGTACAATTTCAGTTTACCTTGATAATGTATGCAGTACTCAGGGCTGCCACAGGCTATTTTTATATTCTGTTCACACCAGTATTTTTTTAATATAAATTTTGAAGTTTATTTCTCTTGCAAATGTTGGCAAAGTGTTTATTAAAGGTTTCTGTGTTGAGAAAGTGGTGCCAGTTAGAATTAAAAAATAGTCGCCTGTGGCAACCCTGTGTACTGACAAATAATCCAGTGGAAGGTACAGAATGTGCCCTTTTATTGCACAAAAAGTGCCCTTTTCGATAAATGCACCCTGCCACTTTTTAAGAGAAATGTAACTGCTAGAGTTCGACCGAAAATTTGTTTTCGGCACAAAATCTGAGTTTCGTCGAAAATTTGGCTGTGCCAAAGCTCGAACAAAATGTTCTGTATTCCAAAAATTTCTTTTCTTCATTTGGAAATTTCCAACATTATTCATTGATTTGAGCTGTATCGGCTCAAATGAGACACTCTTTATTGATTGCTATAAACGTCACTGTTTATAATTATTGTATATTTCCGTGTACAAGCTGAGTATACGACTTTTCAGTGAAAAATCGTCCAAAATCGGTAACCCGTATATAAGCCGATGTTAACAACCAGTTATGAAAAATTTAGCAAACTTAGCACTTTTTCATGCATAGTAATAGAAATAAAATACGCTCTCTGAAATTATTGATCTCTCCTATTTAGGTGCGCTACCGAATCTGTTTAATTGGGTCCCGCTTATTCTGTTATGACTTGCTTAAAAACCTCATATCCTATTTTTGGCTTGAATTACCACATGAAATGACCGTTTGATCTTTCAAAAAATGTTGTATCAATAATGCAATGGGTGGAACTGGAAATGCTGCCATTTTTTAAGAAGACTGTGATTGTGATGATGGTGAATTAGGCAGTGTCGATATTCATAATGATGTATCAATGAAAGAAAGTAATTTTAATGAGTTGTTTGAAAATTCTGATAATGATTTAGATAATGAATGAGATTGATAACTTTTTTCATTGTAAAAGAATAGAGTTTTAAAGTATTTATAGAAATTTGTAAATATTTTTAAAGTTTTTTATATTTACCATCTTTTTTTTTTCTCCCATTTTAGAGTATCAATTTTTGAAATTTTCTTATTCGCGTGTACGAGCCAACCCCCCTACTCTGGAGTCAAAAAAATGCCCAAAAGCCTCGGCTTATACACAGAAATATACGCTAAGTCATGAATGGCTCAAGATGTGAGTGGAAATTATAAAGCAAGCAATGCATATTTGACTAAAATTTGAAGATGCTTTTCACATGCTCATTAAAAGCTGCAGGCTTAACAGTAATAGAAATTTTTTAGTTTGAAATCGCAGAAGTGTTTTTGAAACTCTTTGAGAAAGTTCCAGTATAATGCATAATCATTTACAAAATTCATTATAAAAGATAAATCAAGGTATGCATATCTAAAACATTTTTTAATTAGATGAAACTCATATAATTACAAAATCATTCTGTGTCATTGATTAATTACATTTTATTTTATATGAAACTAAAAAGTTTTGGTTAGAGGCACAGAGAGTCATCTTGGGCTATGCGTATAATTAATTAATAATTATGTATATTTAATAAGCACACATAATTAATTAATAATGATGTATATTTATGTATGTATTAATTACTTTAATTTTTTTTAACATTTTCGTTTTCAACCGAAAATAAGAAGATTACCGAAATTCGTTTTCAGTTTCGGTCTGTTTAGAGTTGATCCTTAGTGAACACTACATATTGGTGTCAGATTCAAGTGTAAATTAATTGCTCCCATTTATATTTCAGGTTTTTTTCTTCAAGGCGGTTCTTCTAGATCCCAAAGAAGATTCTGTGGTGATCAACAAATCTGATACTGTCAGTGACTTTTTGTGGTTGACCCATTCGGAGTTGAATGATGTTCTGTTGCCAGTATTATGTAAGACCGTTCAATCTTTCTTATTTCCTGACGTTTTGGTTTCGGATACATTTGAAGAGGGGTCGTTGCAAACTGACGATGAGGAGCAGATGTCTAATACAAGAGTTACTCAGCATTAGAATTATGTTAAAAAATTTATTTGTCCCTGTGTTGTTATAATTAAACATTTTATCTAAAATATTGGTTTGTGTTTTTATTTTAAAAACTTTTTCCTTTATGTCAGAGTTGGTATGGTTTAACCTCTTCAGACATGAGGTACACAAATGTGAAACTTTATCCTTTTCCTCGTAAAAACTAAACTTTTTGAATTTTTTACATTTTAACTTTACTTCTATATAGCGGAATGATTTTTGCTTTAAAACAAAACCAATAAGTGGCAAGACAGATGCTTATTTCCTCATAAAATAAATGTTATTTTCATCTGAGTTTGCAAAATGCCTTGAAGACAGTGTGGCCAAGAAAGTAAGAAATGTTCATAATCAGGGGTCGATCCAGGCAAAATTTGGGACCTATTTCAGGCCCCCTTCACTAAAATCTGTGTAATAAAACAGGCCCCTTCACAAAATTCTTCTTAGTAAAATATGCCATTTTATAAAAACACTTTTCATACATTATTTTTATTTTGTTAAATTTTAAAATGTGTAATTTGCAAACAAAACAAGTTAACCAGAAAGAAAAACTTCCTCAGAAGGACTTCGAGGGGCATTAATAAGTGCTTGGTTCGAATATGGGTAACTGGATTTCATCTTTCATTATTAAATGTTATTTTTCACAAAAATATAATAAATTTCACAAAAATAACTTTTACTCTTCACAAAATGGGCCCCAAAAGAAAAAATTTGCATTGACCTCTGATATTTAACTTAAACGCTTTACAATAAAAGAAATTTAGGATTTGTCGATCATTCACTTTTTTAAAGCCCTTCAGTTTGTTATTGATAATTAAATTGATATTTTAAGGGTGCTACTCATTTTAGATTTCTATTTGTAAACCTAAATTATCAGTCCCTTAACGTTTCAGAAAAAGGTCTCTTTCTGCCATCTATGCTGTCATTTTGTTTTTGCAAAAGCAATGAATGTGTATTTGTATTGTTATTTTAACTTCAGGTCTGAAAAGATTAAACTACAGGTATTCCTCGACTTACGTAAGAAATTTCAAAAATTACATTTATGATCATACTAGCGTGTTTGATACACATTTGCATACTTTTGATAATTGTTTTATAAATAAAATATGCAGATAAAGACCGCAACAATAATATAGTTTTATATATTAGATATAGTTATATTTTTATTGTGATATACAATCATATCTTTAACAAACAAACATAAATCTGATTTAAAATGAGCCAAAAAAAACTTTGTTTAACCGTAACAATTTTGTTAGGTGAATTCAAACCATAACGAAACCTAATTTTAAAGTTTCGGTGAAGAGGAACAAGTGTATTTTTTCTTCCAGCTTCAGGGTTGTTTGTTTGATGTAGATTCAAAATTACAGTATGAAACCATTTATCTGGAAACCAGTTAACCGGAAAACCAGTTATCCGGAATGATATTTCTAATAGACTTATTTTAGAAAATTTGAAGAAAAAAAGTGTCCTACACTGCCAGTTTGACATATACATTGCTTGAAACAATTGTATAATTTGATGTCAACATCCAGTATTTGAAATGGAAACATATTTAGTTGTATTTTAGATGTTTTAAATTTTATGCAGAGGAAACAGAACAATTTTTGTTCCCAAGGGATTCCCATAAATTACATCCTTTCAAACTCTGGTTAACTTTTGATCTTTGTTGGGTCTGATTTTTAATCCAAGTAATCTAACAATTTAAAATCAGAAATAATGCCACAAAACTTATCAAATGGATGCTGCTTTAATGCCTAACCAGTTAACCAGAAAAACCAGTTATCCGGAATACATCTGACCCGAATCATTCCGGATAAATGGTTCTGTACTGTAATATAAATTAATTCATCAATGTTAAATTTATAAAATCCCATATTCCACACAATAATTTTTATTTGAAAAGTGTTCTTTCAGTTTGTTTTTATACTTTTTCATACTTTTATAATTTATATCCAAGTAAATACTGCTGCATGCTATTTTATTTATAAAATAATACTGTGTAAATAATGTATATATTATATATATATATATATAATAAATATTGCAGTTTCTGACAAAATTTTAACTAAAGAATTTACAAATTCGACTTACGCAAAAGTTTACGGAACGCATTACTTACGTGAGTTGAGGGATGCCTATATATTTTTAATAAACTGTGTGTTTTAATTTAAATTTTCTATTTAGTTGATGTTATTGTGTTTAATTTGTTTGAAATTCCAAAACAATTTTCCGTGACACTT
Organism: Maratus speciosus; assembly: GCA_963932465.1. Classification (NCBI taxonomy): domain Eukaryota; kingdom Metazoa; phylum Arthropoda; class Arachnida; order Araneae; family Salticidae; genus Maratus; species Maratus speciosus. Next base: position 104,351,638 of record OZ010794.1, read on the forward strand.
TACTAGAGTTTCAAATCTAAAGTTATTTCAGCAATATATATTTTTTAAAAAGAATTTGATGGTAATATTACAACTGTTGTATGGTGTAAAAGCCAGAAGACTTATATACTAAAATTCATTAAATAAGGTATAGTTTTCAATTCATATGAGCATTTTTTGCTTTGCTACAGATAATACTGCCTACCATATAATCTGTATGATCATTTGCAGTCTGTGAATAAGCATTAGTTAAAAATTCTTGTTTTAAAACTTAAAAAATTAAGGCCTACAATGCCCAGCCATGTTTTTTTTATTATTATGAGTCCTGGGATGCTATACAGCATATGATCTAACCAAGTGGTCAACCTAATGCAGGATTTTGCATAATATATATATGTTTAAAAAAATTAGAAACCAGTAAAAATTCTCATTCTAACAGAGCTGAAGATGATGTGAAAATTGTATACCATCAACCGGGGCGAGGCTACTTTGGTCCATCCCATAAAAAAAGGTTTTATTCTTTGTATTGAAAAAACAATGCAAGATAATTTGGAGTTTTTGCCCTTGAAAAATATTTTACTACTATAGGGTATTTGAATAGTTTGGGCGTAATTAAAAATTTTTAGTGGCAACACTGGATGTGTTTGTAAACAACTGTTTTCGTGTGTAAATTTTAACTCTCCAAACTTTCTATAGTAAAACAATCTGAATAAGAGCTACAAATAAGGCAAGTGTCAAAATATTACCTTTAGTAGCCCGTAACCCATATGTGATCATAGTTTTTCCTTTAACTTTTTATTTCGACAAGGGGGTTTCAATAAAAATGTATTCATTTACATATAAAATATATTCATATTATATGAAACTAAGTGAATGGACCAAAGAAGCCCCAGCAGGGGCTACTTTGTTCCAAAACTTTAAAAATAGTTAAAAAATAAAAAATTTCCTCTTTAAAACCATACAGTTTGCTTCATTGTTTCATGTTAATTGTTTACAACTCCATTTCGCCGTTGAAAAATCATATACAATATTTTTTAATAATGGTTAAAAAAAAATTTTTGGAAGAACCATGAGATTCATTAAGGCTGTTCTCAAATCCAAAAGGGCAACTTCATGACATCAGTTTTAATTTATTTTTGTTCAGAAATGCATGAAACTAGCAGGTGTTGTTCAGAAACTATGTAATCGAGCTGTGTTTTCCGTTCTTTTGCAAATGCAATAGATCTTTCAGATAATAGTGTCAAAGTTCATATTTTGAACTGAATTTCTATGCGAAAGGAGAATAACAACTCAAGGAAGGGTGGAAAAGTCTGTCATGTGATCAAAATCACTCGTAACTCAATTGGTAATTTATTTATCAAAAAATGGAAAACACAGTTCCAATTCCAAATCGCTTCCCTACTCAGGCCTTCCAATTTTATATCTTTCTGCTAAAAAATGAATTTGTAAATGTGTCAAAACATTTTATGCTTGTTGAGCAGAGAAGTTGAGAAACAGCCTTAAATAAAAGTATAACTGATATCAGTGAGATCTTTTGAATTGTAATGACTGTTATTATGTGCATATTTTCAACTTTAACTAATGCAAAATTTGCTACTAATAATAATATTTTCTGTTAGGAATAAGTTGTAATCTTGTATCGAATGAATTTTAATTATTGAAATTTTTTAATATTTGCCTTTATTAATTGATTTAATTGCCTTTCATTGTTGTTTTATTTATACATGTTCATAGAAAGACACATTTTGTTTATTTTGTAGTTAGTTTAAAATTATATAAAGGCACCTATATGTTTACTTTTAAAAATTCTTTTTATATTAAGAAATGTATGCCATTCTAATGTCACTAGTACTTTAGACTACCTCGAATCTGCAAATGCCTAAAATCTGCACATCATATTTTCAATTCAATATTGAGTTCAGATGCAAGGGCAAAATTACAGAATTTTTTACTTTAATATCATTCCGTATGTATTTTAATATGTAATTCTCGTTGATATGACTGAACTCATGGTTTTTCATGAACAAAGTATAAATTTATTTGTAAAAAAAAAAAAAAAAAAAAAAATCAAGATATTGCTGATATCACTGGTAATCACAATCTTTTTACCAAATATATTTATTCTCCTCAGTCCTGGTTTGCCTGTAGGACACACTAAACAACACTCTTAACTAATTTAAATTCTTCTAGAATTGTTAAAATTACTTCTAAACCTTTTTAATAAATGTGTGCATATCATAAGCATTGTTTTATAGACTGACACATCTTTGGAGCTGTTTTACACTCATTTTAAACTGGTTTTTGTGGTCTCATGTAATATTTGTCGCAGGACGGAGGAGGATAAGTATTAATCAAGCTTTTTTGGTTTTTAAGACTGGCTAAACCTGAAATAAAACTTCCTGACTTTATGATTTTGGTGTGAATTAATATTTATGAGGAAAGTTTCATTGAATAATTCAAAGATAATGTATCTCATCTTTTTTATGCGTAATTTAATTATACATTATTAATTATTTACTTGACCTTTACTTTTAATAATTTAATCATTTTAAAAATTATCTTACTTTTTATCATTTTAGTTTATTACTTTGCTTAATTATTTTAATATTTTAGTATATTGCAAGCATTCATTATATTTTTGATTGCATTATTACATTGAAATTACTGTTTAAAAATGTAAACAAAGCAATGACCAGAAATCTGCAAAATTCTAAAATCCACACAACCATAGGCATAGCGTGAACAAAAATTTTGGGGGGGCACCAAGGTCGTGCGAAATAAAAACGGCGCCCCGGGCGAATTTTCAATTTTGCACCCCCCCCCCCCCCCCCCAAAAAAAAAAAAAAAAATAAAAAAAATCTTTATTTTTGTGATAGGTGTAATAAAATTGATAAAGTGCAGAAACATAAATTCTATCGAATAAATATTTTTCGCGTTTATTTTGGAACTTTAAAGTGTTTAATTTTAATTTACGAATTCGGAACAACTAAATAACATAAAAGAAAATTGCATTTATTTGTTAGAGAGTTCATGATGAGTTTATTTTTTCACAGTTTACCAGGCCCTGCTCGTACAAAAATCAGTGAAAACAAGCCCGGCCCATGAAAAAATCATTTTAATCAGTCCCGGTTCGGTTCGGCTCGACACAATTTCTCAAAAGATTCCGATTTTTCTTAACATACAATTGCAGGGCTGCCACTTGCTAGTAAAAGCGACTATTTTCAGCATCGGTGGCTATGGCGACTATTTTAGGCCGAAAACCATTAAAAACGGCTATTTCAAGAAAAAAGGCGACTTTTTCCGGATTTCAGTGACTATTTTTACTGAAAATATTTGATCTTTTTCTTCAAAGCACCTGTAAAGTCATCTTCCCAAACACACTTTTTCAACGGTTGTTTGAAGAGATTCGCGATTTTTTCCTCGACGAATTTCAAAATTCTCGATTTCGCCCCCTCCAATCTATTGACGAAAATACTTATTTTTTTCCGAGATCTTTTTATACAATCGTTGAAGGAGATTTTGCGATTTTTTCCGCGATCCTTTGCCAAATATCGCAATTTTTTCTACGTCAGATTGACGAAATCGATTTTTTTCCGCCACCACTTGTCCAAATTCGCGATATAGATTTTCGACCGATTGATGGTCGTTACTATTTGTTTCAGAGATCTTTTGACGAAATTCCCGATTCTTTTCCAGATCGTTTGTCAAAATTCGTGATTTTCTTTTCCTGACCGAGTTATAAAATTCGTGATTTTTTGCGCGATCATTTGGTTAAATTCTCAATTTTTTTGACCAAATTTGCGTTTTTTGCCCGCAACCATTT